>JADBJO010000613.1:20000-52500 GCA_016801955.1 Conus betulinus | reverse complement strand
TAAATGGAGATTTTGAATCTGGGCTTTTTTTGTTTTAATTTGATCATAAAAAAATATTTAGGCATTTAGATTTGGATAGATTTTTTTGCATGATCAAAAACATATGTATTTACCACTACAGCTTCACATCCAAAAAAGAACACAGAGCAAAAAAAAGTTTGAAATAAAGTTGATATTGTCACACTACACCTGTAAATGAAAGTAGAACAGTCTAGAAGTCTATTCAAGACGCTCACACCTCATGCAGACAGGTCAGTCCACGACCACGCCCCCCTCCCCCTACCACGCCCCCTTGCTGAAACTTCAACCCTCTCTTTCACTCCTCCTCTTCCCCTACCGTTTCCTGCTGCCCGTGTCACGCTGTGAGCAGGCCGCCGCGCTCCCCTCTCGCGCTGACTAACACGTCGCTGGCCACTCGCACACAGTGCAGAGCACAACTAGGCTGGCTTGTTCGATGCTGGTAACCAGTCAGCTGAACACACTCTTGCAATCGCACAGCATGACTCAATAACTGACGAATATGGTCGGCAATTCCATCACTATCATCATCTCACCTTCATGCTCGAGTGAGTCGTTGAATAAAAGATTATTATCTTTGTCAAAAAAGATTAGCAGAGCCTGCTCAGCTGTGTAAGTACGCTGATTTGGTCGCTACACTTGTCGAAGGTTGCGCCACCATCTTTGCAAGCGAGACAAAACGCTGGCTGGTCATCCAGTCAGTGATGAGGAAAAATGGTCTTTCCCCTCACGTGTGGTCATTTGCATATCATTTTAATACTGCAGACATATAAGGCTTACTACGCACACTCTATTTCAGTCCTTTGATAGGAATAGTAACGAATGAAAATTCAAGAAAAATGCATGACGTCAGTGGACGGCCCATAGGCACTGGAAGTACATTTTTACTGTGGCGTCAGCTGACGGCTTAAAGGCACTCAACGGGTTTAACGAAAAAAAAAGAAAAAAGCCAGCATGTAATAATGGGTGAAATTACCAGTATGCAATGGTTATACAGACAGCAGTCAGACTTATTTGTTTAAATTCACATGATTAGAGGCAATGATTTTACATACTTGTGGTATGTAAAATTATTGTTTGAAGACACCAAACTGCTCACCTTTTCCAGCCTCAGTTTGTAGCGTTAATCGTATCGAGGATCTTTAATATGGCTCCAATGTTTTTGTTCTCTCACTTTGTTAACTCCATATTCAGAGACACCCATAATTACTACTTTGCCATGGTAATGCTAAACACAGCTACATACATTCTTATACCATTACTATGGCAGTGTAACTGTAGTAACCGTTCTGATGAGGAGGTTTGAACCTGTAATCTTCCAATTGTCAGTCTGGTATGCTAACCACTGTGCTCCAGTTGCTTGATCATGATTGATGATTTCTTTTCTTTCTTTTCTTTCTTTTGCTGCCATTGTGATTCTTCTCATGTGCTTGCAAATGCAATAATGTGTGTGTGATACATGTGTGTGTGTGTGTGTGTGTGTGTGTGTGTGTGTGTGTGTGTGTACATGCACGTGCACACTTGCACACGTGAATGCCTAGGACAGGAAAGGAGATAGCTATTTCATGCTGATGAGTTTAACATTTCAGATACACGATACAGTAGTGTCTGTGATCTTAATTTTCAGACCAGAACAAGTGCATAGCTGATCCTTCGTACTGCGACCATTATTGTCACGATTCTGAGTTTGAAAATCTCACATGCAGTTGTCGGGATGGCTATACTCTGGGCCTTGACCTAAAATCCTGCAATGGTAAGTAAAATCAACTTGAACATGCATATTTGTTTATACAAATCTAAAGCAGAATTAGCAGAGGAATAGTTCACCCAATACAGTAAAATTTATAGAATAGATGCTTATTATTTGTCTTCCTTTTTTTTTTTTTTCCATTTTTTTAGTTATTGATTATTTCAAATAATGATAACTTGTGTGCGTGTTTGTTGGCAAACATTTTTTCTCACACATTTTAACTAGGCAATATGAGAGTTTACATATGCGCAGAAAGAAGACAGTGCATGCAGTCTTCCACACATATGATAAGCATATCCACGCATGGCATTCATAAATATTCTCAAACATACTGTCAAAAGTACAGGAAAAAATGAAAAGCTGTAAAAGATGTGCACCCACACAGAGCAATCAACAGAGCATAAATCATTATAATAAGGCTTTTTCCATGTGTATGTGTGTGTGTGTGTGACTGTGTGTGTGTTTGTGTGTGTGTGTGTGTGTGCACGTATGCGCATGTGTCTTTTTGTTTGCATGCGTAAATGTGTGCGCATGCATGCACATGTGTGTGCATGTGCGAATGTGTGGCATCTGCATGCATGTCACATGTTAGTGAGGTTGCCCATTTTTGTGTGTGTGTGTGATGATTTTTTAAATGCTTCAGTTATTCATTAATGACCTGTTATGTTACAAGTAGCATAAATTTGTTTTAAAATTTACCCATTGGTCATAGCCAGTTGTCCCACTCCCATTCATCATTCCCAGTGAACATTATACACTTTCTGCAACTTCTAGAAAAATGGAAAATTGCCGATTGACCCTTCCCATCTTTGGCTTTGTTTGTTTCAGTTAACATGGTAAGCCTATACTCCAACATTGTACACTATAAAATCTATAGATTAATGAAGGAGTGTTGGGTAGTTACAAACATACCCCACTGGAATAGTTAACCACATCACAGATAACAATATCTTTAAATCTTAAATGCAAAATCTTCAAATAGATAGCGGACATCAGTTACTGTTAAGTTCTTCAAGGTCTGGCAGGAAGAACGGCTAACTGTTAAAGAGATGACTATGGTCGTTAGATGCTATTGTTTTTGGGACAATTCATTGATGACATTGCTCTTACGTGGCTTGACAGTGAGCAAAGTTGTTGGGTTCTTCTAGTGGCTTACCACCCAATTCCTGACTATCTGGATCAATGTTAGCTAAGGAACAAAAGGTCACTTCCTTTGTGTCAGTTTCTCCATTCAAACAGGCATTGTTCTGTACAAGATGTCATGACTACTTCTTCTTGAAGAACCCTTGGAAGGCATACAAGCTGCTTGTGTAGTGAAATTGACATGGTGTGCACTGGGGATTTATTGACCCATAGTTCATATAGTGAAACCCATAGGCTGTAAATGCTGGTTCAGAAATGACCTTTGTTTCATGACTTTGAGGGTGGCACAGTGGACAGCTGGCTGTAATGTCTGCTAAGGTAAACGTGATGGTAATTGGCAAGACAGTGTTTTGTTCTCAGTTTGTGTGTTGTGGTGGATACAGTCTTTCATGAGCAGAATGAGCAAGGACTTTGGGTGTGTAAAAGGTGTGTGTAAGTGTGAGTGTGTATGCGCGTGTGCATGTTTGTGTCTATGCGTGCGCAGGTATATGTGTTCCTTACCGATGACTTCTAATGTTTTCAGGTTTAGCATTTGATAAAAATGTCTGAGTTTATCATTATGTGTACTAATGTGCTGACACTCTTGGCTTGGCTGTAAGCAACATTACCTTATCTCATTCAGTTATTACTTTGTGCTACTCTTGACCAAAGGATGGAAGTAAACCAAGGAATAAAAGAATGAGTTCAAATAACAAAAGTACCTTCTGTGCGTGTGCATGTGTATGTATGTGCGTGTTTGATGTTAAAAATTTTATGCACATTTTCATCCCTGATTTTCTTAAATGGGTATGGGAAAGCAGTCTCCAGCCAAAGACGTAAGCTGTTCAAACCAACTATCGAAGCCAGGAGCTCGTCAGTGGAGGTTTACAGGAGTGTTGCCCTGGCTGTGCCATGAATGGATGCATGGGTAGCCTGACTCTGTCTTCTGATGATTCTCCATCAGTGTTGTAACACGATGGTTAACCTGCTCCACCTTTCAGCATCTAGGTTTGGAAATGGGTGACAAAGGGGCCTACAAGGCTGCTGTTTGGGCTTTGTTGTTTTTGCTTCGAACAAGGGGCACATGGACAGTGTGACTGAGCCATTATCATGCTACATAAGAGGCAGAGCAACTGGTGAGTGGCTCAAAGTTACTGGAAGCCAGATACTCCAGGACAAGTTGATGGCTCCACTTTTGGCACTAGCTGGTTCCAACTGTTCCTAACAAGCAGTTAAGTCCAAAACGAAGGATCTTGGCTGATGTCAAAGTCTCTGTCCATGAGTTTGAAGATTTTGGCAATTGCTGACTGGAACTCCCCTAACAGTACTTGCCTTACTACTTTTGTCACGAATGTCCTACAAAAATCAGCAACATCAGCTTTAGCATCTGAAGGTGAAATCCAAGCCTGACTGCACCATGTTGCAAAGGCCTTCCATTGTTTTCATATGCCTTGACAGTCTCTGACAAGCCATGATTTTTTCCAACATGAAGAGTTGAAATGTTCCTTCAAGAGAGGTATTGCCTGATGTGTAATTGGTGTGAAGAGAGAGGAACGTAAGACCTGAGTATGATTTCCTTAACCTGGGCAGGAACAGCAAGTCCAGCTTTGCATGGAGGGGCTGGGAACTTTTACCAGTAGATTGATCGGATGACTGATCCAGCTCTTTACTCACTTTAAGAAGCAAATTAGAGTAACCTGACAATTATCCCAGGATGAGAGGGGAGGATATGAAATGAGTAAGCAAACATTCCTTCCCAAGAGATGGCCAGTACATTCAGAGGGAAAGCTGAGAGGCCTGGAACAGAAGACACAAAGACTGGCTGCTGATTGATGACCTGGTGGCAAACAGGTTGACGTGGGAAGTTTCCCAAACTTGGCATATTGATTTGAAAACAGCAATGCTCACCATCCATCCTGGAAAGAGAATCCACGAGAATGTTCGTTTGCCAGGGATGTACCTCACTAGATGAGAGATCTTCACACACTGACAAAACAGGTGAAGAGAAATTGCCAATTTGTTCAGTTTCCTGTGGTGAATCACGATTTGATTCTTTAGATAAGCCCCCACAGTAAAGTTGTCTGTGCACCCAGTTACAGTCTTGGCTTCCAGAATCTGAGATCAGTTGCACAGAGTCAGAAAAAAAAAAACACTCGCGATTCGAGGACATTGATGTGGTCTTAAGCTTCCTGAAAGTACCACGAACTGCTGTTCTCCAGAAGGAGAGGACAAAGATGATACGCCCTGGCCTGACTCCTTCGCGTCAGCTCAAATGGTGTGTTATAATGGAAAGAGGATACAGAGAAAGATGACCCAAAAGAAAATGTTCTGCAGCTATGGATGTCGGCCTGATTATTGTCTTAAAGCTGTGAGGTGACAGAAATTAAGATTGAAGAAGAGACAGAGTTAAAAACAGGATCCTCTCCACCCTGGTGTCAGGAAGATCTACTTGGTTCTGAGCCGCAAGGAAGTGCGTGCTTCTTAAAACTACAAAGAAACAAACACCGCATTTATAAGGATGTTGACAAACTTACTACATCTGGGTCAAAATCAGAAGTAATGTCTGAAGTGTTTTGGTTTTAAGGGAAGATGAAGAAAGGAAAGGCAGAGGCAAAGGAAGGGGAAAGGTTAAGGGATGCTGATAATGGACTCTGTCTTCAGATGCAGAGTTGACATATAATGTATGCAACACTTCTGAGAGTTCTTGTTCAGAATGATAGCTTAAAGATTTGATTCTTATTGTTATATGTGCAGATATCGACGAGTGCGAGACTGACAACGGCGGTTGTGATATCTGCACTAATACAGACGGCGGTTACACAAGTGTAGTTGTGAGGATGGCTATGTTCTCTTCACATCAGAAGGAGTGCAAGGGTATGAACTGGCACCTGGCGAGGATGGGATGAGACCTGGGGATCAGGAGGTTCAATCACACATGTCTGCGTAAGTGTTGAATATAACATAATAAAGGTTCTGTTGTTGTGCATTGACAGATATGTAGATTGTACTGTGCAATCATGTTCAGACAATATTTCTTTTAATTCCAATTGTAGGCAAATTCAGTTGTGATCACTATGATTTGATTGTCCATTGTTTATTGATGTCAGCATGTGATGTTTCTAAACTTTGCAGCTTATTAGATGTTTAAAAGCCTTTTCAGCTATCTCCCAACTTCAAATGTTGTCTATAACAGAAGGTTATACGTCACTGATAGACAGTTTGACTATATGTTTGATATAATATAAGATGTTTTTCCAGAAATGGTTAGCCCACAACTGGTACATTATTTTTTTTCTGAAGAGATATGTATGCATCATTCCAAGTATGTAACAAAGAACAAGTGTATTTCTGTCTTGCAAATAACACTTTAAAGACACAATGGATGCTCAGAGAGTGGTGGAAATAAGGAACACACACACACACACACACACACACACACACACACACACACACACACACACACACACACACACACTCACTCACTCACTCACTCACTCACTCACTCACTCACACTCACTCACACACACTCACACACACACACACACACACACACACACACACACACACACACACACACACACACACACACACACACACACACACACACACACACACACACACACACACATACACATTCTACAGGGAGAGAGAGAGAGAAACTAGAAAGGTACAGTCTAACATAACAGAAACTGAAACAGACCAAATAAGCATAGAGAAATGGACAGCAAGTACTGGTGTGTGGGTGAATGAGTGAGTGATGAAGACCTTAATGATAACTTTTATATCACCAGCCTGCAAGTGCACATATCAGTTATTTTCAGATCTGCTACACTTTTTATGCCACAGCTGTTCAGTGCGCCTATCCTCAAGACATTGACCATGGCATGCAAATGGTGAATCTAACCAGTTACCATTATGGGGACGTTGTGTGGTACACCTGTCAGCTGGCCTTTGAACTGAGTGGTGTTTCTCTCCTTACCTGTAACCAAAGTGGCTTCTGGGACAACGAGTTTCCTCGGTGTCAACGTAAGTATCCTGGAGATAACTTAAAAAGTGCTAGGCTGTCTGTCCCCAGGAGCTGAGTATGATAATTGTGTGGATAGGGTTGGTGGGCATCTGTTTATTGCATATCCCCACAAAAGCCTGGAAAGGTTTAAGACTGATTTCTTGGCCCTGGCCCCCTAGTTGGACTCCATGGTGGGTGGGTAATGGAGGGATGATGTAAAAGACAGGCAAAAGCAGTGTCTTCACTAAAAAAATTCCCCTCACCCCCACCACACCAAAAAGAAAAGAAATGGAAAGTACAAGCAAATTCATTAAGTGTGTCCCAGGAATCAGATACTGTTCATGACGCAAACACTGAAAGTAGAAAGAAGACAGGGTTCTAGGCTTCCTGGCTAGGGATGGAAGGAATTGAAGAGAAGATGCCCATATCAGCATGGAGTCCTTCTGCCATTCAAAAGGGTTTTTAAGGTATATTGCAGATGATCCTAAATTGATAAAAAAGCTTTGCAAAGGCTCATTCCTCATTAAGTCCAAATGCCAAGCGGGACAGCTTAAAAGTGCTACAAAACCGGTGGACAGAGGGATCAAGGTGACTCCTCACAAACAACTGAACTCATTGAAAGGAGAAATAACATGTCCTGATCTTCAGACGTCTCAGATGTAGAAATTAAGAGTGGGTTAGAGCCTCAAGAGGTGACTGATGTCCACCTTGTAACTGTTTGGAAAGGGTCAGATTGAGTGCCCACCCTCTCAGTGTTTCTGACTTTTTGTTCATCTCATCCACAGACCGTCAAAGTTGGCTGCCTTGTTGTGAAAGTCCAACTTTTCACCCCATCTCCAATGAGTTTCCATCAACAGAAATTGGGCCATGTTCATGACAGGTGCTTGGGGGAGGAGATTTGTGGTCGGTGCTGCAAAGCAGTCCACGAAGGGCCTTGCCAGGGACCACCTTTTGTGCCAGCTGCAGTGGCAGCCACCCCTCTTCTCGAGGGACTGTCTGAAATGTAAAATGGAACAAATGGTCATGCAAGTTAAAATGGAAAAAAATCAAATTTTTTTCAGGAAGTCAAAAAACTGGTGCTTGGTAGTCAGTCCCAACCAGAATATTGTACTCAGCTGCAGTTTTAGAAGTCCAGACAGTGTCAGTCTTCTGTCAGACAGATGTTTTTCTCATTTTTAACTCTCTTCAGAAAAACCAACTTCTGGTTAAAGATAAACCTGTTAAAAGATGTGCAGTTCTGCCTGGGAAGTATAGCACCCTCAGCATTCTGCCTGGGAAGTATAGCACCCTCAGCATTCTGCCTTGGAAGTATAGCACCCTCAGCTTCTGCCTTGGAAGTATAGCACCCTCAGCATTCTGCCTTGGAAGTATAGCACCCTCAGCATTCTGCCTTGGAAGTATAGTTCCCTCAGCACTGCCTCCTAGTCTCTCTCCCAGCAGCTGAAAAGGTCTGCTGCTGAGCAGGCTTGGAAACACACTTTTCCCAGACCTTACCAGCCTCGCTCCACTGGGACAGATGGGAACAGCAAACCAGCTGTTTCACCCCAAGGCGCGCAGGCTTAAAAAGTTTCTGAGAAAAAATGTGTGATGGTGATAGAGATGGATGGGCCTCTGTGTATGCCTGGAACTTCCACAGGGAAAAAAGATCAGAGGAATCTTCCTGGACCCAAACAAACAATTGGTTCTAGAAAACAAATTTTCTCCTCTCCAGTCAGAAAATGAAGATGCAGAAATGGAATAAATTGTTCACCATTTTCATTTCCTTGCCATGAGGGAGTCAAAAATTTTCCCATTGGAACAGCTGGGGTCACAATTCCAGCTTTGATGAGCTACAGCTGCTTAGTCAGAATCTAAAATCTGTTGTGATAACTCTGCAGAAAACTAAAATTCAGATCTAGAAGACTTTAACACTTTCTGGCTTTATAAAGTTTTCTCAAACCAGCACAACCCACTGCTTAAGCAGCAAAAATTACTTAACATAAAAACAATAATGGTGTGTTCTTTATATTTACCACCATCTGTATCAGTCAGTCAGCATGAGCTGGTCAACCACCTTTGAACTGTCACAACCTTTTTTGCTGTTGAGTGATTTTAATGGGCACAGTCATCTTTGGATAGTGTGAATTCATCCAGAGGTATGCTTCTTGAACATGTCTTTTGAGAGCTGGATTTGTGTTGCCTGAATGATGGGTCTCCAACACACCTCCATTCTTTCACAGGTACAGTTCAGTGTTTACATTTGTCAATATTTGATCCCTCACTGGTTTTGGACTGAGAGTGGTGTGCTCATGGAACTGACAACTTTTCAATTGTCCTGAAATATAGTAGTAAAGAAAGCTGCAGTTTATCAGAACACGTCAGTTATCCAAAAGTTAGGTGGGACTTGTTTGCATGATGTGTTCACAAAGATTTTACTGAAGAGGAAGATCTCCAAAGTCCAGACCCTACCAAAAGCCTGAAAGACATACTCTTAAAATGTGCAAAAGACAGTATTCCAACGTCATCTAACAACTTGCAAATGCCAAAAAATCCCTAGTTTAATTCTTAATGCTATCACATTTCAAATGAATGCAGACATGCCAAGTGTTCTGTTCATCACAGACCATCAGCACCAAAAGACCTTACCAACCCTTTAAGTTATCATCCAATAGCTCTGCATACTGCTAATAAAGATGGTCAACTTGAGTTTGATGTAGAAGCTGGAAACTGATGGCCTTTTAGCCAAAGAACAGTGTGGTTCCACAAGTACAATGAAATGTTGAGCATTTAGTCTGTCTTGAAACCACCATTGGCAATGCCTTCTTTGAAGAACAACAAGATGGCTGTCTTTTTTTTAATCTTGAGAAGACTATATGGAAATATGGAATTTTTAGGGATCTTCATAATCTAGGTTTTTGAAGTCATCTGTCTTATTAAAAAAAAAACAACTTTCTGGCTGATCAGCAGTTCTAATCCGTGTTGGCACCAGGCTGTCTGACATCCATGGGCATGAGGTGAGTGTTCCCCAAGGGAGCATTCTTCCTCCTGCTCTCTTAAGCATGAAAATTTATGAGACTATCAATTCTTTAAACCAGCATACAATGTCAACTCCAACTTTGTGCGGATAAGGCCAAGGGAAATGGGTTTACCTTTTTGGGCACCAAAACTCAGTGTATTTACTTTTGCAGTTGTTGACAGTTGTTTGCAGATCCTGAAATTCGTCAGGACAAATCTATCATTCCAGCAGTGAAGGAAGCCAAAGTTCTGGAAGTTATGTTTTTTTTTATCATAAAAAGAACTTTTAAAGTCATATCCAGTACTTTTACACTTCATGTCCGAAAGCAATGAACATTTTAAGTTGTGGCACATATGGATGGGGGCGCTGATTAGAAAAAATACTAATGGCTCCAGATCTGAAGAAGGGGTTACCTTGCTGCGTTTTGTGTGCAACAGATTTTTCTCAGACATATTCTATACACATTTCCACTGACAGCTCCATCTACAGTGCTAAGTTGACAGCCTTGGTCCTTGCTCTTGAAATGGTCTCTAAATCGAAACATAAAGATTTTCTCATTCTGTTAGACTCCCTTTCTGCTTTGGAGGCCATTGATGGCTGTAACCTCAAGCACTCTCAGCTGTTGAAAACTGATTGAACTGTACGCTCCTGAAATCTGATGGTAACATCATAGTTTTTGCTTGGGTTCCCGGTCATGTTGGGATTCAGGGCAATGCATCATGAGGTTTTGCCAAGAGTGCCACAAAGAGAGTTGAGCAGATTGTGAATCCCCCACGCCAATCTGAGACCCATGTCAAAGACATGGCAAGACTGGCAAGAAGAATTGAACTTGCAGACGAATAGAAACTTCCAAATTTGTCCAAACCTGCAAGACTTTTTACATGTCCCAGGGGAGGCCATAAAGGAAAAACAGTCATGTGCTGTTTGCACACAGGCCACTCCTTTTACACGCATTCTTTCTTTTAAAAGATGAAGCTCTGTGGTGCGTTCAATTTTATCTACCATTCACAATGAAATGTGTTCTTTTATAAGATTGGGACTTGCATATTAGACAGAAACACTTTACAGAAGTCTCCATGAAAACTTTGTTCAGAGATGTCCCACCCCATGTGATTTTTGAATTTCTGATCTAAGATTTTATGGAAGAAAGATTTTAACAAAATATCTGGTGTGTTTTTAGAAGGTATGTTTTAGTGAGTTGTGTGGATGTGTGTCCTTTTAAAATCATTTTAATGTGACTTGAGAGTTACCTTCAGCATGATGACAGCCCTGATATAGCCGTGTACAATCTGCTAAGCTATAAGCAACATTGTCTCTCTCTATCTATCTCTCTTTCTTTTCTCCACATTTATTCTTCATCAGAATTATCTGTTTTCTCAATATAGATACTCTCTTATTTTAAAATTCAAGGAGAGGATCAGAGAATTGGGTTAGACTGACCATTGACCTCAAAAGGAAGTAGAAAAGATGGCAAAAGAGAGAATCTGACCACAAAATGACCATGAGGAGGACCAAAGCTCTGGAGACACAAGGGGGGGCTGAAACTTTGGCAAAGCACAACATATCTTTGGGATATTATCAGAGATAACTCCCTATCTCAGTATGACATGAGAGAAAGAGAGAACAACTCTAGGAATGACATGGAGATAAAAAAAAGGGATTGTCCATTAAATGCCAGCACACTGAAAGATAAAAATGGAAGTAACAGCTTGGTTTAACTAAAAGGCAAAAAAACGTAGGAGTGGGCTCAGGTTCAAAGACACCAAGCACAAAGCCAAGGGACGGACAACTGTTCTGGAACAACAGCCTCTAAAGAGGGGATATGGAAAAAGACATTTGGCAGTAGACTGACACAAGGAAAAACTAACATGCAGAACTTTCTAGAATGCTCTGATGGAGTACACCTTCACAGACAGTGGAAAAGTATAGGGATCAAAGTAGGAGGGGGTGTGGGGACGTGACATGACGACAGAAAATTGGAAATCATGAATCTAGCACTAGAAATCTAAAGAATTTGACTCAAAACCACTGCAATTCCATATAGGTCTCTTCAATGTTTCACTATTGCATCCAGTACAGGAGACCTGGGGCTTGTGTTATCGGCGCAAAGGCACAATTGAGGCACAAAGAGCAGGGCATTAGTGGCCACCATTAAAGTAGCAGAAGATGTAGATGTTGACTGGGAGGCAAAGATGAACAATTAGTGATTAAAGTAGCAGAAGATGTAGATGTTGACTGGGAGTGTGCAAAAAAAATGGAGCTGACTTAAAAAAAAACGGCAGCAGAGCTGAGGTTTTGGAAAGTATCAGCCCAAACTCTCCTTTGAGAAGCAGAAGGAAAGCAAAGATAAACCCAATCAAGCATTTGTGGGAGTCCACTGTGTCACACACACACACACACACACACACACACACACACACACACACCCTGGCAAAGTCCGTAAAGGGTAGAGGGTAAAAAAGAGTTGAGTTCTTCTGCCTAGGAAAAGATGGAAACTGATCAAGTTTGATAAGCAGAGAAGTGAGCTCACTAAGGGTGATCACTTTTGCTACCTATCTGAGTAAGGAGGCAAAATTAGCACCCTGCTCTCCCTTTTTTTTTTTCATGGTGATGATATGGTGATGTTCCATGGCAAATGGTGGTAGGAATTTGTTTGGACAGGCAAGAATGAGAAATAAAAACGATTTCAGTATGACCAGATTTCAGTTCAATAGAATTTGAGGTATAGAGCTTTACATGCATTTAAGAAAATCTTTGTACCATTTTTATTCACTTAACAAAAGAAATCTCATTCTTTGTACCATTATTTTGCTCAGTGAAAGGAATCTTTGAGACAGAAGCAAGCTTCTGTCTTAAATGAACAATCTTAATTTCACCTGAATCAGCTAACTGTGAAACAATGTGAATGTGTGTTGCTGCAAATGTGACCATTTGGCTTTCGGAGTTTAAATATCTGTCTCTTTGTGTGTGTGTGTGTGTGTGTGTGCGCGCGCACGCATGCATACGCATGTGTGTGTGTAAGTTAGCAGTGTATGAAAAAGGCTTTGAATGATCTTTCCATATTTTTTTGACAGCTGCCACGTGTCCATCGGGGGTTTCTAGTGACCCAGTGTGCCATACGGAGAAAGCATCGACCTAACATGCAATGTACCTGGGAAATCTTATAAGATCTCCCGTGAATGTACCTATTATGAAGGGCAATACCAGCTGGTCGGAGCGGAGTATAATTGTGACCGTAAGCATCAGATATACAACTATCATTTGTTCAATTTTTAAAGATAAACACTGAAAACAGACTGCTGCATTACTGAAAATGACTCAGAATACAAATAAACACACAAAACAAGATGTAAAACAATGCAAATTTAATGGACTGTACAGAACAGACATGTGAATTTTCGACACAAAATTGTCATCAGACGTGACAAGTTGCAAACAAACATGAACAAAACAGTACTTCTCTTTTGGCTGTCAGGAGAGATAACAATCTTGAGCATGAGAGACCATTTGGACTGAATGACAAATCATGAACTGTTCATAGCCAGTCAGCACAGTTATTAGCTCCCACTGATAATGTTGAACACTATATTATTTTTCTTTCAGTCGATGACAGTGGGTTCACGTATGCAGCCTTTTCCTTCCTTACCTCCTTTTCGGTCCCCCTCCCCCACTCCTTTCTTTCTTTCTGCATCTATTCCAACCTCTCCATGTTCCCTTCTCTTTCTGCTGCCTGCCCTCATAAAGATTTTTTTTCTCCTAAGGGAGTTTGCAGTTGTATTCAGGTGGCCAGCTGCGTCTGACTGAATATTTTTTTCCTGAGGTTCTCCTTTTTCTAGTGCACACCTTGGTGCCAGGACGGGGCAACCCATCCTGGGGTCAGACTTTGGTTGGGTGCTATAGGTGGTTGACTATTTTCTCCCCTTATTTCCACCTACTATTCACTTCCCTTGCATTTTCCCTTTTCACTGCAGACACCTACCTACATTCAGAGCCCTCCCCCCCTTTTTTTTAAAAATTCTATTTCACTTTATTATTTTTTTTTTTTATCTCATTCACTTCTCAGATCCTGCCTTCGCACCTCTGACCTAAACTCTCCCTGCAGCCTACTTCTTTACTGAGTTTTTCTGAACAATCCTCCTTGTCTTGTCTTTCCTACTGGTGGATGCATTGTTATTTCTCCCCTGAAAGCCAAAAGGGAAGTACTGTTTTGTTCATGTTTGTTTGCTACTTGTCACATCTGATGAAGACTTTCTGTCAAAAATTCACTTGTCTGTTTCATACAGTCTATTAAGTTTGTGTTACCTTGCATCTTGTTCTGTGTGTTTATTTGTATTTTGAGTCATTTGTTCTATTTGTCTTTCCCTTTCTCTTTTGCAATTTTTGTCAGTGTGTTTTTAAGGTTAAAGATTTTGCATGATTACAGAAATTTCTGCTTGTAGCATTGAGAAAGCTTCTATATGCTGATTGTTTTTAGCTTTGATTTATTTGGAAATACTGATTTTAGCTAACATGTGTTTGAGTTTTTGTTTGTTTTCTCAGGTGAATTTTTGTTTGAAAGTTCCAGTGTGTGCACAACTTGTGGAGTGTTCTTAAACCTTCCTCTCTCTCTCTCTCTCTCTCTCTCTCTCTCTCTCTCTCTCTCTCTCTCTCTCTCTCTCTTCTTTTCTGTCTTCCTCTCTTTTTCCTTTTTTAAGTTGCA
Source organism: Conus betulinus (assembly GCA_016801955.1). Lineage (NCBI taxonomy): Eukaryota > Metazoa > Mollusca > Gastropoda > Neogastropoda > Conidae > Conus > Conus betulinus. The sequence goes on along the minus strand of JADBJO010000613.1, from coordinate 37,910 downwards.
GATGTGAACATAATATATGTAAATGATGTGTGTCTGTCTGTGTGTTTGTCTGCCTATGTGTATATATGTGTGATTGCTTGTGCAATGTCCACATTCACTGTGATGTTTCTACTTTTAAGTAACTGCTTGTGGTGGAGTATCTTTCTTTTTATGTTGATTTCAGTTATTGACTGTGGACAGCCAGAAAATATAGCAGGAAGTAGTTTCACTGTACCAGTCAACACCAAGTACGGACCTCAGTCTAACTTCGAGTTTACTTGTCAAAACTTGTTAAGAGTTGAAGGATCAAGCAGAATATGGCAAAACACCACTGTCAGGTGTACAGAAAGTGGACAGTGGGACTTTGGAAGTCTGCGTTGTGCAGGTTAGTTTGATTTATCTTAGGTCATTCAGCTTTTAATTTTATTCCCTGTGTGCAGTAATTTGATGAATATGGTTTACTTGATTAATTTGTCTTTAATGAGCTATTTCTGTCTCTTAAAACATTTCATGATAATGTTCACTTTTTGTGCCTCAAATACACGTAGTTCAAAGATAATTTTTTTTAGTTTTTCTCAGTGTACTTTATGTGACTCTTTGTTATTCTCACCTCTCCACTGCCTTATCACAGTACTCCATTACGCACTCACCCGTACACAGTATGGATTCCCAGGTACTGATAGTTTGCCTGTTTTATTTAGTGCTTGATGTGTGTGCTTGCACATCCCTATTTTTGTTGTTACTATAGAGTGTGTTGCTTTCTATAACACTCCCGTCTTTCATCCGGTCTTTCTTCCTTGCATGTCCCTTCCACTTTTATACACCCCCCATTTCTCTTCATTACACCCCTTTTCTATGTTATGTATAATAAATGAAGTTCAAGTTTTGCTAATCCTTGATGCAATGTAAAGCATGGAGGATAAAAGATCAAAAGTACTTAGCCAACGGTATGTAAAACTAAAAAAATGAAAAAGCTTGCATATCTCACACTGATTTGCTAGGAATTGGTAACTTAGATCCATGAGAAACTAATGACATAGCAATTGAAAAACATCAGGTAACAGACAGAAAGATGTGAAGCAGTTGTCTAATTTTACTGCAATATACACATTCTTTAATGTTAAATGACCAAGTTTTATTACCTAACAAGACAGTGCAAAGCAGGAAGAAACTCCATGGAGAACTTGACAGCAGGTCTTCAGAGAAGAAATCCCCCTTAGACAAATATTTTGGTCCTGAACTCATGCTCTAAGGGGGCCAGGCCCTTTCCAGCTCATACTCCCATATGCCCTTCTACTGGCAACTTTCTTTTTTTTTACTGGTGCTGCTGGGATCTGAACCCATAACTTTTGGATGGGAGGGGTTCTCAAGGTGTGCCTTTTTAGAGGGATGTCTTACCCAATGGCAAGCGGACACTATTCTAAGTTGGGAAATTTAAGCCTTATGAAGTTCACTCTTGTTCCTTCTCAACCAGATCAGCTGGCACTCTTTTTTCAGCTGCCTCTGCCAGTGCTTTCAGGGTTCTGGTTCTCTTCTTACCTGAAATTTCGAGCTGTGTCAGGAGATCATTGGCTGATCAGCTTACAAATCTCCATGCTCCAACCTCTATCGCGAGAAACTGGGCCTGGCAGCTGGATTTCCTCAAGCTGCTGGCTAGACTGGCATACTTTTCAGCTTGCTCCATCCTGCTTTCGTTTGGCACAGTGAGTTGGATCAGAATCATTTGTTTTGATGAATCAGACCGGAGGAGAATATCTGATCTTGTGCCACTCTTTGTGATGGTCTCCGGATGGTTTGTTACATTCTAGGTCTGCTCTGCATTGCCAGTCATCTACTCCATCCAGTAAACCCTAGTTCCATGCTCTTGATATTACAGCTGTTCCAGACCATGATTTGTGGCCACCTGTAGAACTTCATTGCTGGAGCTTTTGGTGGTGTAGTGCTTCCTCCGGCAGTGCTAACTGCATGTGTGATCTTTGAGTACTTGGTTGTGCCCCCATGTGTACCTTCCCTGGTTAGCGCTGCTTTGCACAAACTCAGGGCATGTTCCACTGTTTGTTTGCCATGACTGACTGGACACATAGGATCATCACATTTCCCCATTTGACCAGGTTTGAGTTCAAAGGCATTTGCCCATGGATGTTAAAAGCTCTTTCTCCCTTCCCTTCTGAAGGGAGAATTTTGGCAGAGAACATCCATTACATGAACAGCATCGTCATCTCTCTCCAGCAGTTGTTGTTCCTGATGTTCACTCAGTTGTCTGTTCCATCCAAGATGATGACTGTCTTCCATGTTTGCTTCTCTAGAAGTAAGTGGTGCTTTCAAGTCAAAACTCATTTCCTGCAAACAGTCAGTTAACCCCCTTTGAAGCCTTTAGTGCATGTGAATATTGGTCAAGTGGGACTTTTGAGTTTGTTTGTGGATATGTTGTCAGGGTGAACCTTCTTGAGAAAGTCACCTTTCATATTTCACTAGTTTTACAAAACGAGACAACTAACTTATCCAGTTACACCAGTTCATTGTCGGTCTTGAGGGATGGGGAGGCTTGCTAGCATCTACCCCCTTTCCATTCCACACTTGTGACCTCCCAGTGCTTTGAAAGTATAGAAGTGTGGATAATTGAGCTTTTTCAGTCAGACTTAATTTTTCTCTCCACTCTCCAGTATGGTCAGTGTGTGTCAGAGAAGCATGATGATCTTCAGCATTTTCTTAAAGATGATGGTTATTTTAAGCCTTGGATGTTTTTCGCTTTTTTGATAGATTCCAGTCTGAGCAGTACAGAAATTGATATGTCTGTTTTCATTCAGATGTAACATAGGTGCTTCAAGGGCAATCACTCAGTGGATCTATCTTATATAGGAGGCATATCTATCTCCTTTGCTGTCCCAGTTTAAGTTTAGGAGGATCCTGGTATTATGGAGATGTTCCATGCCAAGTCAAAATGACGCAGTTGTTTGGACAGGTAAACATTTTGCAAAACTACTTTTATTAGCAGAGTTTCTGTTTTTCATTTCATTCTTGTAAGTACTTCATATTAGAAGCAAATCTTGCAACACATGGCTATTGCATATGTTTTCATATATGAATTCTGTTGCATAACTTTACTGCAGTCATGTTGCATGTTTTAATCATGTTAATTTTGTCAACTTAATCAGCTTGCTCAGATGTTGGTAGTGGTCTTGGCTGCTGGTCATTTGAATCAGATGCTTTCCATCCTCTTATATTTTCAGACTGAGAAACACCTGACTTTCAACTTCGGGAAGATCTGAAATATTTGACATACAAAATCTTTGTTTTTGTTGTTTGCTTTCTTCTTGATTCTGCGTGCATGTGTGTGTGTGTGTGTGTGTGTGTGTGTGTGTGTTTGTAAAAGTTCTTATGGGACACATAAGGGAATTTGTGGCGGATTGCAATTATTCCGGTATTTTCTCTGTGTGTGTGTGTGTGTGTGTGTGTGTGTGTGTGTGTGTGTGTGTGTGTGTGTGTGTGTGTGTGTGTGTAAATACTTTTGTGTGTATAGGATAGAGGCAGATAGGCATACCAAGAGAAATTAAGACATGAAAATTGGAAAGGGAGAGAGAGACAGCTGTCAAATATTGCTTACCTCTGTCTTCTCTCTCTCTCTCTCTCTCTCTCTCTTTCTTTTTTTCTCAAGCATTCATATGTACTTTTTGTAATGTTTTATAACATAACAAAAGGAGCAGCGTTTCCAAATGCGAACAGTGATACAAAGTGAATAGGAAAATACACACATTGGTGAACAAGTGTTTTCCTCTTAAAGCAAAGATATGAATAGATGTCATGTGAATATGTGTATTGTTTTTTCTTACAGGCATGACTTGTGAGGATCCAGGTCATCCACCAGATGGGCAGCAGTAGATGTCATTTCTTATGATCTGGATGCTTTGGTGCATTTTGCATGCAACGAACCAGGGTTTAAGCTGTCTGACCCATACCCTCTCAAGTGTCAAATCACTTCGGATGGAACTGGACTTGAATGGAATGGTACTGCGCCATCATGTATGGGTGAGTGCATTCATGTAAGGATGCTGGCAAGATATCACATATATGAACTAATTCTTTTTGGAAAGCACATCACATTGAAGAGATGGAAAAGTAACTCTAAAAATTGTTTTGGACAAGGAATTTTCTGTTGAAATAAAATTTTTAGAAATATTTACTGACCAGACATTTGCCAATGCTGTACTCAGCATGGGCATACTCTTACAGATTAATTAAGATTTTATGAAAGCTAAATGCTCTGCCTTCCATGCTTCTTTTTCAACCGTACTCACATTGCTTGACTGAAGCATCGCTTCCGTCTGAACAGTGATCAGTTTTTCAACTGTCCTCTTTAAGTGGGAGGAGAAGGAGTTTTTTTTTTGTTCCTTTGTTTGTTTTTACTCTGGTCATGGGAGTATTTCTAAAAATATATTTTGGTGAGTCGACTCTTTTTCCAGAATAGTGACAGCAGACACCACAGACCTAATTGTAATTTCAGCACATCCCTTAGACAGGAATAGAGAGATATGTAATGAAATTTGCCATTGATGTCAGATGTAAATTTTTTTGAATACACTACAAATGGTAAGCTCATTGGCTCATAGGTGGAGGAATATAGACCACCCCATAGGATTGGTAAGGTTTAGTGTATTAAAGTGAAGCTTTGACAACATAAGGGGAAAAGGTGAATGTGACTGTAGTGAGGTTAAGTGTAGGAAGGGGCAGAGTGGGAAGAAAGAAGGGGGAGTGAGAAAGGGATGGCTCAGATAAAAGAGGATATGAAACCAGCTCATCTGTGACTTTCACTTAGTGGCTTGGTGTCCAGAAAAGGGTGTGAGTGAGTTCTTTTTCACCACTTAAAACAAAGCCTTCCAGACGCAGATGCAAGAAAAGCTGCTGGCCCATGATGAAAGAATGCTGCAAGACCAATTTACCTTGCAGCTTAACAACAGTACTGTGGTGGTCTGTATTCCTCCACCTATTCTGTAGAAGCAATTCAGAGAAACAATTCAACGAGAGCCAGGAACAAAGTTCCTGGATGTCCATGAGTAGGCAATGAGATGGACCAAAGAGGGTGGGTCCAAAGGATCTTCATCTGTGCAAACAGCACGACTCCATGTACAAAAATCTGGTTCTTTTCACAACTCTGTACTGCTTTAGAGAAGAAACTAGGAGAGCTCAACCATGATCAGTTCTGGCTAGAGAGAGAAAAAAACATGGGCCCAGGGCACCACCAGGAGACTTCTAAGGATAGAAACTGTGGGAAGTAAGATTCATTGGAAGCAAAGACTTTGCTGGCAAACCAGATTAGTTTACAAGATCATGTCAGGATTCCTCTGAAGAAGTTACATGGGGAAAAAGGACTCACTAGATATGCTGATAGGGAACTATCCTATTAAAAAACAATTGTCAAAATTTGGCTAAGGATGTCTGGGCTTTGGTTGACAAAGGTTTTTGGCTGATTGATGTCAGAAAGAACATTTAAAAGGCTGTATGACTCAGAGGTCACTTAGCATTCTCCTTCATAGTTTTTGATGTTTGTTATGGCAGATGGGCTTGGAATTCCTTTTCAGGGGATATTTTGAAGCTGACACTGGTTGAGAGAAAGATGCTACAGATAGAGGGATCCAATTTAGGAGGGTAGTAAGGTCACCTGATCTAGCTGGGAATGAATGTCTTGAGGGAAGTTAGTCCTGAGACGATCTCTTTACAGCTGACTGTGCAAGATTTTGCCAAAGTGGCTGGTAAAATTCCCCATTTATGTCCTGCCAGAAACATGTGTTTTGAATACATGCTAACAGAATTGGAAATCAGGAGAAGCACAGGCAGTTAAAACACATACTAGCTTAATTGCACTTAGAGGATACAGGTAAGGGATTGTTGATCAAGTCCTTTGACCACAGTGCGGGCAAACTTTCTATTTTGAAATGCTATAAACTGGTCTGATGAGGGCTTCTCCTTACAATCTCATGCAAGGCTGGTAACAATACTGTCTGTATGGGAGAGATGGCCCTTAGCGAGTCGGTATCTTTGCAGGTTTCTGTTCATCAGATTGTTAATTCCAGTTCTGCTGCACTCATCCAGGATTCACAGTTGGAACCTGTCTCTTGTCTTGTGTAGGTTAGTGAAGCATGTTGCTCATAAGGTCAGAGACATCATGACAGCTCCTCAAGGTCAACTCAAACATGTTTTCCAAGGATCACCAGGACTTGGGATACACAGAGAGGGCCACTCATGAGATCAGGTTAAATAGGACACCCCTGTCTCGTCTTACTTGTGCCTTCTACCACCCTCTCAGATTCAGGAAGTAAAAGAGCACATCAAGATGCCTCTGGATAAGAAGATATTCAGAAAAGCTCCAGTCATTATGCTTCCCCTTTAATGATTATTCAGAAGAAAGATGGATCCTTCAGACTTCGTGTTGACTATCATCAAGTCAGTGCGAAAACAGCTCTAGACGTGTATCCTTTGCCCAGAATTGATGACCCCCTTGATGGGTTGGGTGGGGCTTCTTCATTTTTTTTTTCTCTTGATTAGACCAGTGGTTATTGTCAGGTTCCTATGAATAGGGATGAGAAGGCATTCTTTACACCATTTGGCCTCTTTGAATATTTCCATATATCAGCAGGTCTGTTGATTACATGTACTACTTTCCAGCGAGTATTGCAAATGACAGTGAATGACTGTATGTTCCGGATCCTGCGTGCCTGACTTGAGAACCATCTGGTGTATAGCACTGATTCTTAGGAGCACTTGAAGTCATTACAGACAGTATCTGACAGGCTGTGTTAGGTCAGTCTTAATTTGAACCTGAAAAGAACTGCTTATCTTAAAGTGGGCCATACATGAGGGATTTTGCCATTACTTCCTTGGTGTACATGCTGTTGTCTTCACTAACATCAATCCCTCAGTCAGCTGCAGACTCCCAAGTTAGAAGCCTTACAATAGCATTTGGTATGGGAGCTAGCATGTTATCTAATTTTCATCAAGTACAGGTTTGGACCAAAGAATAAGGTTGCTGATGGTGTGCCTTGATGTTTGGTTGATAATTCAATGGGCCTAGGGGAAGAGCTGAAGTAGGGGATATAAGAGTGCCCAGTTGTCGAATGGAGAAACCACATTCTCATTCCTGTCTGTCTCACCATGTCAGTTTGTTGATGCACAGAGGACAGAAACTGTCATACTGTCTGTCCATTTAAGTGGTAACCAACAAAAGTTGAACTTGGAAAGATGCTTCCAGAAGACAGATCATTGGTTTGACAGTTTGGGAGGTTGAAGATGCAAGATGGCATTCTGTACAGTGAGGCTGCAGCCCCAGAACTTTGATAAATCAGCCATGCTGTGACTCTAGAGGCTTTAAGAGCAACTGACCCTCATCTCACTCATCAAAAGTCGGGTTACAAGGGTTCAGACAGGACCTTACAACTTCTGTGGCATCAGGAATGCTGGTCCTTAATGCACACTGACTTGGATGAATGTTGTTGCTGTTGGTGCCAAAAAGCAAAGATGTCAATCACATAAGTGCATGCACCCATGGGTTGGTTGTTTGCAACCAAACCTCTCAAGGTTATTTCTGTCAACTTCACAGTTCTCAAACCAGCCAGAGATGGCCATGAGAAAGTTTTGGTGATTACTGATATGTTTCACAAATTATACCATCACCGTGGCGACATGTGGTCAAACTGCAGCCACTGTGACCAGAGCCCTAATGTAGAACTGGTTTCTCAACTGCTGTATCCAGCTGTGCATTCACTCAGATCAGGGGAGGTGTTTTGAAGCTTACATCATTGTCAGATTGTGTGACCACACTGGAATTGAAGAGTCTTAACCTCACCTTGCAACCCTGCTGACAGTAATCAGTTTGAAAGGTTCAGCAGACTGTATGCAATTTGTTGAGGACACTTTCAGTCGAGCAGAAGAGGAGATGACCAGAGTTCCTGCCAGGGCTCATCATGTTTCCACTGGATTTTTTCCCTTTGGTCTGATGTTTGGCCAAGAATCATGTCTTACCCTTAGCATGTTTTGGGAAGTCAAAGTCCAGGAATGGCAAGAAGTCATGCCTATTCAGTGTCTCATTGAGCACTTGGCTAGACTGAAGGTGGTTCACAACAAAGCAGGAAATGCCTTCAGCTGTCTCTGCAATCAAGAGAAAGAAGCTGCATGACTGAGGAGAGTTTTCATCAGATGTATGTTCATGGGGATGACATGAAATCCAAGACTTTTTGGGTGAAAGGGTGTTGGTTGTAATTTCAGTACCTGACTAAAAGGAGGTCTTTTTGTCACCAGGCCATTGGATGGCTTGAGTCCTGAGATAGGAATAATTTGTAAGTAAATCCAATAGCATTTCCCTTCCCTGGATGCAAAGCCACTTGGAACTTGGGAAGCATTATCCGAGAAAGATACAGGTAGTGAGGTGGAAAGGACCTCTTACTCTGAATGGAATGTCATCATGCCTCCCCCCCCCCCCCCCACACACACACACACACACCTCCCCAAGCTGAGATCTTTAGTTCCAGCAGCTATGCTGGATTAATTGATGTCTCTTTGGATAATTCAGTGGTATTGCCAATTTCCCAGCATCTTCCAACATCCACATAGGTGCAGAGAGCAGCTCTGTGGTCCTCGGGTGCTCAGTTTTGCTCCAGCAGAAGAACAAACTTGATGTTTGTCTTATCTCTGGTTTACCCTGCATTTGTTGTGTCTTAGGTTCCTCTTTGCATGTTTCAGCTGTCACATATTTCATCGACTTACCAGTTGTCTTTCTTTCTTGTCATTGTTGTATGTCAATTGTTGCATGCATGTCACTTACTGATTGCACTCAGCGGGTATCCACGAAGTTTAAAATAGTTTGGTTGGGCTATGATAAGCATTTCAGTATATTTCAGGAGGGAGGTGTTTTGTACCACTGAAAAACTTTCTCTCTGTGTTTGTCATGGATTTTGATCTGCATTATATGACTTAAATGCTCTTAATGTTTGACACTTTGATAAAATGGCCGATTCAGTTTTATCAGGAGAATAGTATGGTGCTCTGGTATGTGTCTTTACTGATCACCAATACTTGCTTCCCTGGGATTGAAAACTAGGATTGATTGAAAATGTTAAATGCATTTTTAATCATTTTGGAGAATCAAAGTTTATATAAGGGATCTACAGACAGTTTCCCTTGACAGTTATTTGGTGTGAAACAAGTTGCCTGTGTTACCCTGAAACATTTGCTTGGCTGATGTAATAGTAGTGAAATTGTAGTGATGATGCCTTTGGTGGCCATGCAGTTAGAATTTCTACCATTTAAAAAAAAAATGTTTGGCACCCAGTTTGTGTGAAAACTTGAATTTCAGGCAAGGAACTCTGCAGTTCTTTTGTGTTAGCGCAATCTAGTGTTTACTGCTGTGATAGGAACAGAGGGGAGGGGGGGTCTTAGGTGATGGGCACCTAATTTTTTTTTTTTTTTTAAGAATAATACAGCTCCAAGAGTTAACAGTTTTAAGATTTTGTTGGCTTTATATATGGAAATGTTCATGTCCTTGCATGCTAGAAGAGAAAGATTTTTTCTTCTTTTTTTTTTTATTATTGTTTCTGCTGTCATGGTATGTGTTAATGAGGACCATGAAGGTTAAGCAGAAAGTGTGAGAGTGGATGAATTTTCACCTGGTAGCAGATTTACTGCCAGTGTGACACACCTTGCATCTTTTTGATGCAAATGATAATTGAATTAAAAATATTTTGTATTCAGAGTGTTGTGATGTGATAATTTATACCAATACATACAATTCATCTAGTGTCAATTAGGCAGTAGAATTGGTCCAGATTTAAACTTGACAAATTAAATCATTCTCATTGTTTTTGATGGTTTGATTGAAAGTTTATAGGCAGCAGATTTCAAAAGCTCCTTTTTCCCTCTCAGAGCTTGAAAGGAACTGTCATTGTTGTGAAGTCAGGCTGAATGAAATGCAGTTTGCCTCTGATAAGGCTGTTGTAAGGCCACTGCCTTTTTGTGTGGTAGGGCCATATTGCCCCACCTCACACACCCCACCCTTACCCCCAACCCTTACCCCATCCCTGTCCTACCCCAACCTACCCTAACCTAGTCATCTAATGACAACTTGCAAACAAATTGTGAGCTGCCAAATGAAGAAAATGTTGGATGTGTGGAGCGAGTGACAACACCATCTGTAACACAGCACACCCATTAATTTTTCTCCACGTCACGTCATCATCTCCCCACTCTGTTCATATACACTTCTTCTAAAAACTAGATGCTAGATATAACATGAAAATATGGACGTTAAGTTGAAATAATTACATTACCCCAAGCATCAGGTATTCAGGTTTCTGTGCGCACTACTATCATTAACACTGGTCCTCATTCTTTTGTCATAAAGGCAGGCAGTTATTGTAAAGGAAAAAGAAATTGAAGTGTGTCTCTGCTCTCTGTTTTTTTGCAGAAGAGGAAGTGGATAGGACAAAAAAGTTCAGTCATACTTTCACTCCATGGTCTATTTTCCGTTTTGATTTTGGCTGTTGTAATTGTGAAGGAGGCTGTTAACATTTTCTTTACCTTAGTTTGTTTCCACTAACATGTGTTTTCCTTTCCCACCAGATATTGAACCTCCCTCTTTGACTGGCTGTGTGGATGAAGTAGTGGTACCACGTTTTTTTCAAACGCCAGTGATGTACTACGTTTCCCCAAAGCCACTGATAATGTGGGTGTGAAGACCTGGTATGTTATGGACAGTGCAGGCGCCAAACTCTGGCCTGCAGACTTTGCTATCTCAGAAGATGAAAACTTCACCTTTATTTTCATCGATTTTGCTGCGAACACAAATTTCTGTGTTACCAAGGTGAAAGTTACAGGTAAGATCTTTTGTTAGTGATATGAAATATTTCTTGTCTGAATAAAGGTATTAATTTTTATGATTTGGAAGCAGAGCAATGATTCTGTCAGTCTGTCTTGATTTAGAAAAGATCTTATAATGAAAACAAATAAACAAACAAACTCAGACACGATTTATGACAAATCTGTCATGTATCTTTCTCCATGGCAAATCATGATGCTCCCAGTATGGTCACAGTCAATCTGTTTGGTTTTCCATGTATATCTTTCTGAATTATTGATGTATATTTAGTTTCAGTTCTATGGTTAACATAGGATCAGTGGTATTACAGACCTGTCATTCATCACAGACCCAGCAAAAGGCCATGTCTCTAAAGAGTGGTCTCCCTTGTACAAAATGGAGCAACTCTTGTGTCATGTGCAGCTAAAACTCAGTTGTCAGTGATGATTTATTTAACAAATAGTATTACTGGTTGCGATCCTGACTTGGCCCCCAGAATTGTCGCGTGATTCTCTGGGTACTGGTGAACTTCTATCTTTGACTGAGACAAGGGTCCCATTGCAACAGTTTAAATATATTAGGATCAACATGTTAGAAGATCCACAGATGACAAAAAAAAGCTGTATCCTTGAACAGTTAAAGATAAGGACTTTACTTGCTCATACATACAATGGAACATGAGCATTGCAGCTATAAGAGGCGAGGATGAAATATGTTAACAAGCATTGCTTCCCATAAGATGGCCTTTACTTTACATTTACTGTGTTACACCTCCCATGTCATTAAAAAAATCTATGAAGCATGTTCCTCTGTCTTTGACTTTGGCCTGTTTGTCCTCTGATTCAGCTGCTCATTGGACACGTTATAAACCAATCACCCTGTGTTATCTATTTACAACACATGTAGCATGCATGTTGCATGATTTCCATGACCAGGTGGGTCATGGCACAAGACTTTAAAATCCTTCCTTTTTTTTTTTTTTTTTTTTTTTTTTTCCCAAAACCTTGAACAAGCAACTTGAGTTTGTCATCAACATACTCATTTAACAAATAAACACACATGAAATCACCTGTAACTTGTGCAGTAAAGTACCTGAAAAGTTGTATCCACAGATTTAGAAGAAAAAAAAAAAGTGTCTGTGATGTTCCTACATTAATCTTTAATTCCTGTGAGCAGTAAAACATAGCAGCCTGTTAACAGACTATAACATATAGAAAAAATTACAAAACTGAAAATGACAGATTGATGGTCATGTAGAACTGTCGGCTGGCAGACTGTAAATCAAACTGTTCAGTTTATGGTCTGCTTTTAACATTATCATGAGGTCAACATGAGGTTACATGGTAGCAGGCTCACACCAGCAGCACCTGTTGTCAAGGTATTCATTATTCTTATTTTCACAGTATTTTAATGTTTCCCTGGTTGATAGTTGATTTATTTGTTCTTTTGACAGATGACATTCCTCCTTTCATTGAGTGTCCTGATCCGATCACAGTGGAATTTGCTACTGGAGATGACCTGTTGTATTACAGCATATCATCTGCTTTTGCCAAGCCAATACACTGTGAACCCCTCAGAAGTAAGGTTTACAATCAAGGATCCATCTGCCTTTCCTACCCTTCATAGTTCAAGAAGTCAATGCAAGTGTTACTGATTCATCTGACAGAACTACCATGTGCACCTTTCCATTAACTTTTAAAGGTAAGCTTGAGCAGTTAAGTCAAAAGTGAATCTACATGTAGAGAGTGACAGCATAGAGATTCATGATACAAGGTGTGTGTGTGTGTGTGTGTGTGTGTGTGTGTGTGTGTGTGTGTGTGTGTGTGTGTTTGCCTTCTTACACTGCATTTGAAAGTGTTCATTTACATTAATGGGTTAACATTGATTGGACTGAGTGGTTGAAACTTGACTTTGCGGTCCCAGTCTTCCAGTTGACCTGACAGCATTGTTGCAAACTCAACTCTGGGTAGGAGCTGGTTGGGGCAGGGAAATCCCATCTATAAATGGCTACCTGTAACCTTCTAACTGGAAGTTTGTGATGCTAACCACTTTGCCACAGTGGCTGGGATATGATGCTAACCACTTTGCCACAGTGGCTGGAGATAATCTTATACAGAGTTAAAAATCAATGTACAGGTGTAGATTGAAAATGCTGTGATAGTACTGTTAAATGTGTTCATTGCTACTACTGCTCCTTGTTACTTATGAATTTTGACTTTTCACATGTGAAATACTTTATTGTATTCTTAATGACCAGAGTCTGAAGAGTAACACTCTCAGCCTGTATATGTTTTCAAGCTGTCTGAAGATACTGTTTCTTTTCAGTTTTGTAAAATATCACCAGCTTGGATATTTATTATTGTTTTTGTTGTATAAATCTGTATTTCATCAGTGGCAGACTGGATATTTTACTCCCGAGGAGCAATCCACAGAGTCTGGAGGCTTTCACATACACTTAAATGCCACTTTTCATTTTGACAGTAGTCTTTTTTTTATTCACCACCAAGTGGATGTGTAAAATGTTACAAGATTACTTGATGAAATATTTTAGAAAATCATAAAATATCACATTATGTAAAGATTTGAACGGAGAACATTGAATTAGTTATTATATTCATATTGATTGTTTATGTTGATCTTATAAGGATAACATGTATATTCTATACAATAATGGATCATATCAGTATGTATGTACATAAATTCTGCCAGAACTTGAAGTAAAAACAAAAGCATTGAAAGATTGTGTGTATGCATACACAGCTAGACATGCTTGTGTATATGCATTTACATGTTTTTTACAATGACACTTTAATTGGAATGAGCTCAAATGGGAGGGGAGAGTTTAGTCAGGTTCATTACACACTTAATCCAGAAAAGAGATATGAATAGCTAGTTCATATAATGAATGCAGTGTGTGTGTGTGTGTGTGTGTGTGTGTGTGTGTGTGTGTGTGTGTGTGTGTGTGTGTGTGTGTGTGTGTGTGTGTGTGTGTGTGTGTGTGTGTGTGTGTGTGTGTGTGTGTGTTGGGATGTCCACACATGAAAACAGCCAAAGACTGCTCCCCTTTCACATTGAGAAAGCCCAGTGCGTGGAAGCAAAACTTGCTCTCCAGCCGGAGCGAGCAGCTTTGAGTGCATTCTGTCATGTGATGATGGATACGTTTTTTGATCATGACACCTCTGCATCAAGTCTTGTCTACAGCTGCTCTGATGGTGGCTCTTGGGATGCACCTGACTCGCCTGTTTGCATTGGTAAGTTATGTCTATCTTCTCTTAAAACAGGTAGAGTATGCATTTAAACTAATATATATTTGTAATGCAGAAGGTGTGTGTGTGTGTGTGTGTGTGTGTGTGTGTGCACGCGTGTGTGTATGATAGCACCTGCTTTCTTTTTTATTATGAATAATTTTTTTAGTCTGGTCTTCAAACAGAAGCAAGTTCTCTGGCCATGCAGTCAAGGTGAAATAAAATTCAGGAATACATTTGCCTGCTGGAACATGGTGATTTTTGCTGTCAGTCATGGGCTTTGGTGACAGCATTCCTTTCCTCTGGGCTGTCGATGTTCAGCTTGGCAGCAGGATCAGTTCTGTCAAAGCATATTTTTAATTGGCCCCAATAATCCAACTTAAAAATTATACAAAATTTGGTACATTTTTTTTTCTCTTTCAAGACCACTTCAAAGTAAATCAAGATTGTTTACCGCATTGAATAGGGGAAAACTTTCTGAAACCTGCCCATCGCAAACGTGACCTCTGCTTTAAAACGCAATCTCTGGCATCTGCACACAATGCGCAGCACTGTTTGTATGGTAATAGTCAGCCTGCAGGTAACCAACTGATACAGCCTGTGTAGGGCTGCTGTGACCAATTAAGCGGTACATCGCCTTATCTTCCCCAAAGAAAAGATACTTTGTTTTTTTTTTTCTGGTATTCCCTTGGTTTTTGTTTTCCTTTTACACCACAGATACCTACTATGCCTATGACACACAGTTAGTGTAAAATCACTTTCTGTTATTTTTCTATATTGCTTTTTTTCTTTTTTTTTTTAATTTTGAATGAGAGATAGTGACCCTCCTCATTAAAGGGCCAAATCATAAGATTGCAGTTTATAAGATTGCAGTTTGTCTTTGAGAGTTTTGACAACTGTCACAAGTTGTGCATGTTTTGCAGCTCTTACTAAGACCTCTTACTAAGAGAGAGAGAGAGAGAGAGTGTGTGTGTGTGTGTGTGTGTGTGTGTGTTTGTGTGTGTGTGTGTTGTGTTCAGGGGAGCCAAATTTGTAGTTGCTGTAATGTATCATGCTCAAACATTTGTGGTGTGATCATTTTGCATTACATCGTTAGAGGATTTGTGACTGATATTTTAGTTGAATTATTAATATGAATGTTTTCTGCGTGTTGCAAACTTTTGTCCGCATGGATTGCTTGCGTGTATGGGATGTTAAGTGATCTTTCTCTTTGCACTCCTTCCATTTAATAGGTATGCCTCACATTACAAAAACCTGCTTTACCTGTGACACACAGTTACTGTAAAATCAGTGTCTAATATACATATATATATATATATATTTTTTTTTTTTTTTAAGGTTTGAATGAGAGGGTGTGGCCCTCCTCATTTGAAGACAAACTAACGAGATTGTAATTCATTTCTGAAAGGCTGAAAATTGTCACAGTTAAGAGGTATTTTGTAATCATACATGTTGAATTAAACGTGTCTGGATGGAATACCTTGTACTTTTGTTGGCATTCTGGATTAAACTGATAAGATCAAACAAGCTAATAGCTTACACAAAGTTCATTGGAAATACCATAACGAAGTCAGGTTACACTGTCTGACATTGAATACCTGCCCGCAACAATGCAAGAAGAGTGACTGGTAGTCTATAGCTAATACCATAATCAGGCTGTAAACATCATACAGAATAATCCGAAATACGAAAACATATAATGCAGTTGTGTAAATGATGTATGGGGTTTAGATGAAAGAGAATATGTCTTGTACAAAATGCATGGAGCTTTGTAGGTGCATTTGCAGATTAGATGAATCTGGGTCAGTTGGTCTGTGTTTAAAGTCATAAACACAGGAAATGGTTCTAAAATATGGGATAAGCTCTTTTTTTTTTTGCCATTGCCCAATGTCTAAGAGTTCAGTTTAGCTTCCTTCAATTAGTATAATAAGGACACGTAGGGTTTCTGACACTCAGGGCATGTTTTGCCAAGAGCTGCAGTCTAGCTGTGTATTGATCCTTCTAAACATCAGTCATTTTCCTCCTGTGAGCAAAGTAACATGTTTTCATTATTATAGAGAAAAACTTAACTGATAAGGTTATGTGTAAAGGATGAAGAATATTGTGTACACATCAGATGATTATCACAAATTGTAAGCAATAGTGAGTAGGAGAAACTGTCCTCAATGTTTACATTATCTGAAGTTCCAGCAGTTAGGAAAAAGCTTTACTTAGCACTGATATACAATGAATGAATTCTGACAAGTCACATCACGGAGATGAAATGCTGGAAATATGAGTCGGCAGATAAAAAAGAAAAAAAAAACATACTAGAAAAACAAAAATAAAAAACAAAACAAAATGAAAACATAAACAAAAAGCAAAGGAAAAAATCTCAAAAATTAAACCGAGATATTAATTTAGGTCACTATCAGAGAGTTACTCTACCAGCTTGCATAAGTATAGCAAAAAAAAAAAAGATAAATATGAACAGATGAATTGAAGCTCTTATAAATGGTAAAATTAAGCTATTTGAGAGCATTTATAAAGTATCCACTTTCTCATGTTGCCATAGGTTAAACAATGATTGTTTACAATGAAGAGAGTTACAAACAGGCTGAACGATCTCGTCTTTGTTTTTATAGGAAAAGAGGTCATGAAGATTATTAATGTCTGCAGTTTAAATTTTCCTGTTTCAGGAGGGAAAAAATTTGTTTGATTTTGATTACATGGGTCATCTTGGCTGAGTCTCAATATTCTACATATTTGTCACAAAATATCTTACTACATTCACAAATGTCTTGTTTGAAATACCATAGAGGAAATATTTACATTTTAGATGTTTATATCAATGTGAAAACTTACCAGTTAAATTATAAACAATAGATTAATTGAACTGCCATCATGACGCATCTTCAGTTTAACTATCTTGTGAAAACGTTATGACTTGGTGAAGTGTGCAGTAAGCCAAAACAGTTTTTGGAATGTCCTTCATTAATTAAAGTTTATGTTAGAGAATATAAACTTTTCTCATGTCAGTCAGTTTTGCTGTAAGTTGCTTTTGATCCTTTTTTCTTTTTTTTTTTTTGTATTGTGACTGACTTGCCTGTATTTGCATTTCAGATATTCAGCAGACATTTCAGTTTATCTATGACAAAGATGGACCAGGGACATGTTCAGAACAGTACAAAGATACGATAAATGAAGCCATCAGTGCTGCAGCAGCAGAGGGAGAAGTTGAAGCATTGTGCAGGATTCCTGAGTTCAGTGGATCTTTGACCGTCAGTGGTGTTAAAGAAGTACAAGGCCCCCACCAAAGGTAAGGGCTGTTTTTTTTTCATGTATTAAAATGGGTGTTCTTTTTTCATTTAATTATTTTCTTTACCTTTTTGTTGTTAATGCTTACTCCGTCACTCTAAAAACTTCTAGCCCTGTGGGCAGCAAACTTTGGCTGAAGCTTTTGGGCAGAGCTGATGTTTGATAAATTCTATTCTAGGCATCATTACTTGAATGGACTACAAAGAATGATACTTGTGTGTGAACCTCTCTTAATTTGACATTCATGTCAGATTCGTTTAGAACATCAAGTGGTGTGTGATTTCCACAGGCATATGTTTTATTTGTTGACAGCAGCATGTCTTAAGACTGTTGCATATGTTTGCTTGAAAAGTTTGTTCATAAAAGATATTAACCAAAGTACCAGTATCAGTAACGAAATAGAACACTCCCCAGAGAGGTTGATGTTGATTGGTTGCTTTGCCAGATTTTTCTGAAAGATCAAACAGATACTGTACATCAAAAACCAAGGGGGTACAGATCACATCAGATTATTGAACATTTGGTCAGCATCCTTTCATCTCTTTTACC
>JADBJO010000613.1:5000-15000 GCA_016801955.1 Conus betulinus | reverse complement strand
AGAGAACAAGGGAGGATGATGAATTAGTTCCTTTTATTTGTAAATGAGGGTATGCCCATGCCAGCTAGGACAATGGCTACTTTCAACAGGTTGTTATTCTCCAAAAGAGAGAGAATGAGTAAGAACAAAAGCAAGAGAGAAGGAGAATGAGCGATAAGGGGCAAGCAGTTGTGTATTTGTTGCTATATTTACTTTGTAAGTTGTGTCTTGATGAAAACAATTAAAACGATTGTTTTTTTAATTGTTTTCTTAAGTGTCTTGCCCAGAAGGAACAAAGAAGACTGAGAGCGGTTGTGAGCTGTGCCCCAAAGGTACCTACAACAGTGTTCCTGAGAGTAAAGACTGTGAGGCTTGCCAGCCGATACATCCACTGTCAAACCTGGAGCTGTCTCAGCTGCTGATTGTGTTGGTGAGTGTGGGTTCAAGAGTGAATGCACATGTAGAGTGCGGCTGCTGTGACTGATTCTTTTCAAGTTAGCAACACTCGTTTGCTACTTAACTCCTAAGACACATGAAATTGTAACACCCACCTACCTCCATCCCTCTTACTCCTCCAAAAGGATTAAAAGGAAAACGATCATCAAAAGAATTCTTGAATAAAGTCATAAACATTTTCATCTTACAGTGTGTTTAAAGGCACATGTTTTGCTTAAGGGGTTATGAATTTGAATATGTGGTGGCCCGAGTACTTCAGATAGTAGTGTTAGACTTACGATCGAGTTCCAACTCCATTTCCCAAAAAGTCCTTCAAAGGAAACTACAAACCAAGGTCTGTATGTAAAGGCAGGCATAACATCTTGTGCACACATTAAATCCCATCACTGCCTTTTGGAAGAGTAAGCCAGTTTCGCCATTGGTATGTGTGATACGTACACTTGGTGTGCATCCTGTAAAAAATCCAAAGAATAAGCACAAAAATGAGTGAGTGAAATTGTACTGAATGGCACAGGAAACAACTGAATGTAGCACCAGCTGACAGCTCTTCTGTTGGCTCTACCCAGGCAGGTAGCCTCTTGTGTATACAGGAACATGGACTGAAAGTGCTTTGAGCTTAATGAAGAATAGGTGCTGTTTTAGTGCTCTCAATAATCATAAAAAACGAGAACTTTGTGTACGAGTCCAGTGCTTGCTGTACCTATATGAACTGTGTTTGTGTGTTTGCATCCACATGCTCATATTTATGCACTTTTGATGCTTTTTTAAAATATCTAAATAGGTTTAAAGAAATAAATCTTATGGTGCCTATGTTTCAGAAATGTGTGCAGCTGGGCCTGTTTTCTCCCACTGGTTTGCCCCCATGTCAGTTTTGCCCACGCAGCACCTACTGGATGAGCAGTACCCTCTGTCAGGAGTGCCCTGAGACAGCATCACCAGGCGGAAAGGAGCTACGTCAGAATCAGATTGCCTTCGTAAGTTCCGCACTTACTTAAGTGCAATTTGGGTTGCAAGAGTATTTTTGTCTTTCATTATGAAAGGCATTTATATCAGCTTGCAGCAGCCTTTGCTTTATAATGATATTTTTTCTCTCATATTACTCTGCTGATATTTCATTTAGGAAATATTATTTTTGTTTTGTTTTTGCTTGTTTGTTTACCATTTCGCATAATTTACAAAGACATCACCACTGCAGTTAACAAGGCGGAGTACTTGGATTTATTAGGAGGAGATTTACAGGACTGAAGAATGATGTGTTTCTTTAAACTTACCATGAGTTTGGCCAGACCCCATTTTGAATAAGGCACCCAGATTTGGAGCCTGTTTCTGAAAAGGCAGTCAAAACAATGCTTCAGAGTACAAAGAAAAGCAACAAAGCTTGAAAATCTTAAAAATAGTTTGAATAAGGTGACTACTGAGAGCCCAAAAATTTCATCTCCGAAATGTAAAAGAAATGTGTGGGGATCTGATAAATGTCTTTAAAACTTTTCACAGTACTGATGCTACTGGTGAAGTTTTGCTCCAGATGTCATCCAACTCCAAAAAAACTGTAACAGTGAACTAAAACACAGTACAGTAGAAGTAACAGAAAAAATTACCAGCAGAGTTTCTAGTTGCTGGAATATTCTTGCAGCACAAATCAAACTAGCACAGAATAAAAACCAGTTTTAAAAGAAGTCATAGACAATCACCCAAAGTGTATGAATTTGCAGTGCTGATGTGACTAATCAACTGCTAACAAAATTATCTCGGTATTGTAAACTAAATCTGTATATTAAAGCATCATGTGTGCGGAAGCTGCAAAGTTTAGTTGTCCAAACATGATTCTGGTCCATGATAATAAAGAAAAATGAAATCAGCCAGTCTGCCTATATGAGTTTACTAGTGTGTGTGCTCATGTTTCAGTGGAAAAACTGAAGTTGATTTGACATGTTTTCAACTTGCCTTGAATTTATCGAACAGTAGATGTTTCAGTTATGACGTTGTGCGTAGATCTCAGGATATTCAAATTATAAAAATGTTGTTGATGTTTTAGTTACAATGTATTAGAAATTATCATAAGACGGAAAAATGATATAAAATAAATAAATACACATATTACTTTATGAGAATTTACAGATGTGACGCACTTCAGAGGACTCAGCCTATACATATGTATGTAAGGTGTTCCTAGTGTGTATTTCATTAACCCCAAATTTCTGCAAATGAAAGTAACAGTTTGTGGATTTTTATTGATCTATATTTTTTAATTGTGTGTGTGTGTGTGTGTGTGTGTGTGAGAGAGAGAGAGTGTGTGCTGTGGATGGGTGGATTCATACATATGTTTTATTGTACAGCTGTGTGTGTGTGTGTGTGTGTGTGTGTGTGTGTGTATGTGTGTGTGTGTGTGAGAGAGAGAGAGAGAGAGAGAGAGTGTGTGCTGTGGATGGGTGGATTCATACATATGTTTTATTGTACAGCTGGTTGCCCTGAGGGTACCTACAATCAAATTGACGGACAAGGCCATCATTGTGAACAGTGTCCCAAAAATTTCTATGCTGATGAAAAAGGAAGTAGAAGATGCAAAGAATGCCCCCCAAATACTTATACCTTAAATGAGGGTTCTACCTCCGCAGACGACTGCACAGGTACAGTCGTATGAATATTTTGCTTCTATATTTTCAGTTTCTCTTGTGGGTGATTTTTTTCCAAATTAATAGCAGGATATCATGTGATGATTTGGGGCATTCTATTCAGAATTTTAATGGTAATGGTAAGGTCAGAGAAAAGTGCTTGGGGGAGAGAGGAGAGATAGAGAGAGAGAGAGAGAGAGAGAGAGACAGAGAGAGAGATGTGTATCAGAGAGAGGTGTGTGGGGAAAAGGCGTGTAGAAATTGGTTTACCCATCAGGGAATACCTTGAGTAAAAGATGCTGAATGGATTGTAAATCAGTTTGAGTTAAAGTGAAAAATTGAGGCCAGTGTCTAAATGCACCACAACAGTACACAGATATATGGCATAGCTCCATCCAATTCGTAGCAACAAAATATTGTTTTTTCCAAGGGAATATCCCTGTTCTTTGTCTCTTTGATGTTCTTTCTCCATTTGTTTTTCTCATACTTACCTGTTGAAACGAATGCAGTGATGGGGCTAGAATTTTTGCAAACCAGTCCCTTCATTCACTACCCTGCGTTGTCACTCAACCATTGTTTTGGGGAAACGAAAATCAGTGACAATATTCAGATATAGGCACTTTTTCTCATACTTACCTGCCCAAACAAATGCCTTATTCGTATGTGATGTGGAACATGGCCAAAACATCAGGATCCTGAACGAAAGAAATTGTGAGAGTGGGGAGGTATCTTCATCTCAATCATGGATAGGCGCCAGAGTCATCTCCCTTAGTGAGTTCACAATGTTCAGCTCTTTCTCAGCCTTCAGCTGCATGTTTTCATCTGCCAATTGATTTTCACAAACTACAGTTCTGTTTTGCCTTTCCCTCAAATGGGAATGATTCTTTTGACAATTTAGGGGAAATTCGGCAAGAATTCCCCAAAATTAATCTAATTCCTGACTTTTCTACACTCATATACTTCACTGAACGCCTTGGCTTCTTCCAGGCCCACTTCAAAATCATCGTCTGCTTTGACTTCTTGAATTTGTCATTCATGCCACAAGAGGTGTTTAGCAGAAGACTTGCAGGAGACCTGCATTTTTTTGTACAATGTTTTCCTTTTGTGGTGTCCAACTCATGTGTGATGTGGTCTGGTTGAATTTTTGTTTTTGTACATGATTTCAACCTAAATATTGATATTGTAGACAGTCCACCAGCTTTGGCAAGGGAATCAACCACCTCTTCCAGCCACATCCATTATAATTCAGTCCAGAGGTCAGTGGAGACAGACCAGAATCCTCCCGCAACCAATCCACTCTTCAACCCTCAGTTCCTTGCAGTGAAAGAAGAACGGCTGGACAGCTATAACTTGGATGGGTCATTTAAACATGCATGCCCCTGACGTTGCACAGGATTAGGTTCTGCCAGCAGGGAGCTGATCCAACAGGGCTCCTAATACGAAAGGGTTAGCCTGGGTACTGGCAGGGAGGATAGGTTGTTTCCTAACAGTCATAATGCAGGAATGTTTGGTGTGAGATGGGGAGAACAAGTAATGGAAGACGAAGAAGAGTTGTTTGATGGTGATTGTTTTGATGACTTGCATGTGTCAAATTGAAAAAGTTTGCTTGCTAAATCAGCTATTGATAGCACTTGGTCAGTGATTCAGGACACTCTCACACCCCCTCATTTTTCAATCCCATTCCCCACTCCCCAATTTTGAGGGCGCATATGAAATTTACCTTTTCAGGGAACTAAGTTTTAGATGAAGTACTTTTGCTGTCTCCACTGTCTGAAAGTTCCTCAAATTCGAACACTTTTATTCACTCCTTGTTGGATTCTCTTAATTTTGTTTGTTGATCTTCCACGTGTTCAGCCTGCATAGCCCGAAAACCTGGTAGTCATCAACAATATTCAGTTTGCGGGGTTCAGTCCCAAACACCTCATTGTCTTTGAAATTATGCTTGTTGTAAAGTAACATTGAAAATGCTGTTCCCATTCCTGTGCTGTTCATCTTTTTGACCAGGCACAGGTTTGTTAATTGATTTGTTAGTTCATTAGATGCCACAAATTTCATGACTGTATGAATAGCAACAGTACCTGATTGTCAGATTACAACCTATCCTCCTGGTTCACAATTTAAAAACAAAATTCCCACAGTGATGTTGTAAAATGAAAGTCAGTGGAGAAAAAGAGTGATTGCAATTTAAAAAAAACAAACTTTCCATTCTGTTTCCTCTTCCTTCTCCCTTAATATTTAAAGATCCCTTTATGAACCAAACAGAGACCCAGAAAGAGCAACAATGAATAAGAAAAAATATTAGGCTGCTGCATTACGCTAACCACTGACTTTCATTTTACAACATCACTGTGGGAATTTTGTTTTTTAAATTGTGAACCAGGAGGATAGGTTGTAATCTGACAATCAGGTACTGTTGCTATTCATACAGTCATGAAATTTGTGGCATCTAATGAACTAACAAATCAATAACAAACCTGTGCCTGGTCAAAAAGATGAACAGCACAGGAATGGAAACAGCATTTTCAATGTTACTTTACAACAAGCATAATTTCAAAGACAATGAGGTGTTTGGGACTGAACCCCGCAAACTGAATATTGTTGATGACTACCAGGTTTTCGGGCTATGCAGGCTGAACACGTGGAAGATCAACAAACAAAATTAAGAGAATCCAACAAGGAGTGAATAAAAGTGTTCGAATTTGAGGAACTTTCAGACAGTGGAGACAGCAAAAGTACTTCATCTAAAACTTAGTTCCCTGAAAAGGTAAATTTCATATGCGCCCTCAAAATTGGGGAGTGGGGAATGGGATTGAAAAATGAGGGTGTGAGAGTGTCCCTGAATCACTGACCAAGTGCTATCAATAGCTGATTTAGCAAGCAACTTTTTTTTCAATTGACACATGCAAGTCATCAAAACAATCACCATCAAACAAACTCTTCTTCGTCTTCCATTACTTGTTCTCCCCATCTCACACCAAACATTCCTGCATTATGACTGTTAGGAAACAACCTATCCTCCCTGCCAGTACCCAGGCTAACCCTTTCGTATTAGGAGCCCTGTTGGATCAGCTCCCTGCTGGCAGAACCTAATCCTGTGCAACGTCAGGGGCATGCATGTTTAAATGACCCATCCAAGTATAGCTGTCCAGCCGTTCTTCTTTCACTGCAAGGAACTGAGGGGTTGAAGAGTGGATTGGTTGCGGGAGGATTCTGGTCTGTCTCCACTGACCTCTGGACTGAATTATAATGGATGTGGCTGGAAGAGGTGGTTTGATTCCCTTGCCAAAGCTGGTGACTGTCTACAATATCAATATTTAGGTTGAAATCATGTACAAAACGAAAATCAAACCAGACCACGTCACACATGAGTTGGACACCACAAAAGGAAAACATTGTACAAAAAATGCAGGTCTCCTGCAAGTCTTCTGCTAAACACCTCTTGTGGCATGAATGACAAATTCAAGAAGTCAAAGCAGACGATGATTTTGAAGTGGGCCTGAAGAAGCCAAGGCGTTCAGTGAAGTATATGAGTGTAGAAAAGTCAGGAATTAGATTAATTTTGGGGAATTCTTGCCGAATTTCCCCTAAATTGTCAAAAAGAATCATTCCCATTTTGAGGGAAAGGCAAAACAGAACTGTAGTTTGTGAAAATCAATTGGCAGATGAAAACATGCAGCTGAAGGCTGAGAAAGAGCTGAACATTGTGAACTCACTAAGGGAGATGACTCTGGCGCCTATCCATGATTGAGATGAAGATACCTCCCCACTCTCACAATTTCTTTCGTTCAGGATCCTGATGTTTGGCCATGTTCCACATCACATACGAATAAGGCATTTGTTTGGGCAGGTAAGTATGAGAAAAAGTGCCTATATCTGAATATTGTCACTGATTTTCGTTTCCCCAAAACAATGGTTGAGTGACAACGCAGGGTAGTGAATGAAGGGACTGGTTTGCAAAATTCTTAGCCCCATCACTGCATTCGTTTCAACAGGTAAGTATGAGAAAAACAAATGGAGAAAGAACATCAAAGAGACAAAGAACAGGGATATTCCCTTGGAAAAAACAATATTTTGTTGCTACGAATTGGATGGAGCTATGCCATATATCTGTGTACTGTTGTGGGTGCATTTAGACACTGGCCTCAATTTTTCACTTTAACTCAAACTGATTTACAATCCATTCAGCATCTTTTACTCAAGGTATTCCCTGATGGGTAAACCAATTTCTACACGCCTTTTCCCCCACACACCTCTCTCTGATACACATCTCTCTCTCTGTCTCTCTCTCTCTCTCTCTCTCTCTCTATCTCCTCTCTCCCCCAAGCACTTTTCTCTGACCTTACCATTACCATTAAAATTCTGAATAGAATGCCCCAAATCATCACATGATATCCTGCTATTAATTTGGAAAAAAATCACCCACAAGAGAAACTGAAAATATAGAAGCAAAATATTCATACGACTGTACCTGTGCAGTCGTCTGCGGAGGTAGAACCCTCATTTAAGGTATAAGTATTTGGGGGGCATTCTTTGCATCTTCTACTTCCTTTTTCATCAGCATAGAAATTTTTGGGACACTGTTCACAATGATGGCCTTGTCCGTCAATTTGATTGTAGGTACCCTCAGGGCAACCAGCTGTACAATAAAACATATGTATGAATCCACCCATCCCACAGCACACTCTCTCTCTCTCTCTCTCTCTCTCTCTCACACACACACACACACACACACACACACACACACACACACACACACAGCTGTACAATAAAACATATGTATGAATCCACCCATCCACAGCACACACTCTCTCTCTCACACACACACACACACACACACACACAATTAAAAAATATAGATCAATAAAAATCCACAAACTGTTACTTTCATTTGCAGAAATTTGGGGTTAATGAAATACACACTAGGAACCTTACATACATATGTATAGGCTGAGTCCTCTGAAGTGCGTCACATCTGTAAATTCTCATAAAGTAATATGTGTATTTATTTATTTTATATCATTTTTCCGTCTTATGATAATTTCTAATACATTGTAACTAAAACATCAACAACATTTTTATAATTTGAATATCTGGAGATCTACGCACAACGTCATAACTGAAACATCTACTGTTCGATAAATTCAAGGCAAGTTGAAAACATGTGTCAAATCAACTTCAGTTTTTCCACTGAAACATGAGCACACACACTAGTAAACTCATATAGGCAGACTGGCTGATTTCATTTTTCTTTTATTATCATGGACCAGAATCATGTTTGGACAACTAAACTTTTGCAGCTTCCGCACACATGATGCTTTAATATACAGATTTAGTTTACAATACCGAGATAATTTTTTGTTAGCAGTTGATTAGTCACATCAGCACTGCAAATTCATACACTTTGGGTGATTGTCTATGACTTCTTTAAAACTGGTTTTTATTCTGTGCTAGTTTGATTTGTGCTGCAAGAATATTCCAGCAACTAGAAACTCTGCTGCTGGTTTTTTCTTTTTTTTTAAAATTTGGACCTTGCCCGCAGTTATGATCTTTTATAACACTTTAAAATTTTTGTTATTTTTGTACTGTTCTACTGACTGTGTTTTTACTTCTACTGTACTGTGTTTTTAGTTCACTGTTACAGTTTTTTTGGAGTTGGATGACATCTGGAGCAAAACTTCACCAGTAGCATCAGTACTGTGAAAAGTTTTAAAGACATTTATCAGATCCCCACACATTCTTTTACATTTCGGAGATGAAATTTTTGGGCTCTCAGTCAGTCACCTTATTCAAACTTATTTTTAAGATTTTCAAGCTTTGTTGCTTTTCTTTGTACTCTGAAGCATTGTTTTGACTGCCTTTTCAGAAACAGGCTCCAAATCTGGGTGCCTTATTCAAAATGGGGTCTGGCCAAACTCATGGTAAGTTTAAAGAAACACATCATTCTTCAGTCCTGTAAATCTCCTCCTAATAAATCCAAGTACTCCGCCTTGTTAACTGCAGTGGTGATGTCTTTGTAAATTATGCGAAATGGTAAACAAACAAGCAAAAACAAAACAAAAATAATATTCCCTAAATGAAATATCAGCAGAGTAATATGAGAAAAAATATCATTATAAAGCAAAGGCTGCTGCAAGCTGATATAAATGCCTTTTCATAATGAAAGACAAAAATACTCTTGCAACCCAAATTGCACTTAAGTAAGTGCGGAACTTACGAAGGCAATCTGATTCTGACGTAGCTCCTTTCCGCCTGGTGATGCTGTCTTCAGGGCACTCCTGACAGAGGGTACTGCTCATCCAGTAGGTGCTGCGTGGGCAAAACTGACATGGGGGCAAACCAGTGGGAGAAAACAGGCCAGCTGCACACATTTCTGAAACATAGGCACCATAAGATTTATTTCTTTAAACCTATTTAGATATTTTTTAAAAAGCATCAAAAGTGCATAAATATGAGCATGTGGATGCAAACACACAAACACAGTTCATATAGGTACAGCAAAGCACTGGACTCGTACACAAAGTTCTCGTTTTTTATGATTATTGAGAGCACTAAAACAGCACCTATTCTTCATTAAGCTCAAAGCACTTTTCAGTCCATGTTCCTGTATACACAAGAGGCTACCTGCCTGGGTAGAGCCAACAGAAGAGCTGTCAGCTGGTGCTACATTCAGTTGTTTCCTGTGCCATTCAGTACAATTTCACTCACTCATTTTTGTGCTTATTCTTTGGATTTTTTACAGGATGCACACCAAGTGTACGTATCACACATACCAATGGCGAAACTGGCTTACTCTTCCAAAAGGCAGTGATGGGATTTAATGTGTGCACAAGATGTTATGCCTGCCTTTACATACAGACCTTGGTTTGTAGTTTCCTTTGAAGGACTTTTTGGGAAATGGAGTTGGAACTCGATCGTAAGTCTAACACTACTATCTGAAGTACTCGGGCCACCAC
>JADBJO010000612.1:622500-624946 GCA_016801955.1 Conus betulinus | reverse complement strand
TGTATGTCTGTAAAGTTAGGAAGAGAGAGAGAGAGAGCGTGTGCGCGCGCGCGCGCGCGCGCGCGCGCGCGCGTGTGTGTGTGGTGTAGAATAACAATATTGCTATAAAGCAAAGTTAACACTTGAAGCAAAACCATCGCAAACACTAAAAGTTGCAAATGAACATCAGTTATTTTATGGAATAAAAAGACTCAAATCATACAAATGCACGTGCGCTCAGAAACAAGTATGGATGCTTTCCTGTGTTTTTACCTACTTGTTTAAAATGTTTCCTGAATCTTCTGAGGTATAGTTAAGTAATGAAGTGTTACTAACCCTTCTCCCCATCTCCTCATACACACACACACACACACACACACACACTGTCCACTCCTCCACTCCCCCCTTCACCCTTCCCTTCGCAACGCGCTTTCCACTGTGCAGCTAATCGGGGACGCTGAGGACCTAACCGATGGTCGTATCCCCGACAGTGTCTCTTGTGGACGGATATAATTGACGGGGGAGGCGGGGAGAGGACTGCTTGACAAGATCCCTGAGGTGGTGCGTGAGGTGGTCACACGCATGTCGCCCTGACGACCTCCTTGGGCAGTGAAAGGAGTAGTAGAGCTGGGATATCTCCAGAACGACAAGTGCTCTGAAATGGGCAATGAGAACGCCATGTGTCTGTCGGGAGCCCCAGGGAGTCGAACTCACAACCTTTTTGAAAATGAACGCACTGCTCTGCCAGCTGCCTGATCCAATTTACCTATCCACTTCATCTCAGAGCAGGGTCAGAACTGATTCAGTCAGTAATCTTAGAGTTCTCTCCCCTTTCATCTCACATCGGTGTCAGAACAGATTCTCACTGCGCGGCGAAGGCGACATTGCCCCACGTTTCACACACGCTTTCAGGACCCGCAGTGAAACACCTGTATCCACTCAGCTCTCAGCAGCTCGGTGCGAGGATCTTTTTCCATGGAGGGAGCACTTCTTTCTAGGGCCCTACACACGAACTCACCTGGCGGGTTCCACTTCGTCTTGAGGGTGGCAATTATCCCACAAGGGGTACAAGTTGTGGGAAGACGCAGGGCGCGTCCTTTGACTAACGCACGCCACCAGGGTATGACAACCACTGGAACCTGAATTAAGGGGTGGGTGGCGTCTCACTACCTAGGTTCGAACCCCGGAGGGTTTCAGTCTTGTATAAAAGGCCAACAGGCTCTCAGTTTTCCATTCATTTTGCAAACTAGACCGTCTTGGTGTGTGGGTGTGTGTGGGTGTGGTGTGAGAGTGAGTGCGCTGCCTCAGAAAGCCAAGCATGGGTAATGCCCTTTCCAGCAGTGACGACGACGCGGAGTTCCTCTCCAGTTGCCAAAACCATCCCTCGTATCGGTCCAACACCGTGGGGGCGCAGGCTGCCAGAGCCCGAGCTGCCTACCTGGCCGACAAGTACGATGCCTATATTCGGACAACCGCGTCAGTTTTCAGGCGGCCAGCGCACGGGGCGACCAATGCACAAGCGGCGCAGTTCACAGGCAGCGCGGTCCCAAGACGGCAGCAGCAGCAGCAGCAGTGCGAAGAAGGACGAGGAGTTTAACCCCCTGCATTGCGCTTACTCCACACGTGTAGAGGAAGGGGAGAGTCCAGGACCCTGTGCTACGAGCTGGGCTTCAATGCAGCTCCCCCTCTCCAGCTTTCTGACGAATGCTATTCCTCGGACTCTTCCTCCGGCGGCTCCACCTCCAGCTGTAAGCCCGGCGTCGTCAGGCCTCCTCTGGGCTTCCATTTCGGTGGCGAAGCTCCTGACTCCCCTGAAAAAAAGCGGCATAAGCCTGAATCGGCCTGGAGTTCCGCGGACCACAGCCAGGTGGACCGTTACTCCTGGAAGACTTGGGGGTCTTCAGAGAGCACAGAGGGGAGGAACACCCGGACCACGTTTGGCAGGACGGGCTTTGGTTACGAAAGTGACGTCTACTTCTGACACAAGGAAGGTAGGCAGCTTGGGAGATGTTCTTCCAGCGATTTCTTTTTCTTTTTTTTTTTTTTTTTCTTTCTTTTTAAATTTTGACTTTCAGTTTTTTTTTTTTTTTTTCTTTTTTAAGAATCCGTAAGAATACCGGCTGTTTTGCAGTCCAACTATGTATATTACAAGACGGTGAATGGGTGGGTTCCTGGGTATGGGTGGTGTGTGTGTGTGTGTGTGTGTGTGCGCGCGTGCGCGCGCGCGCGTGCGCGCGCGCGCGTGTGCGTGTGTGTGTGTGTATATGTGTGTGTGAGTGTGCGCGCGCGCTTTTGTGAGCCGATTGTGTGTGCGTGCTTTCGAATGTATTTCAATTACAAGAACAAATCTAATGCTACATAGAAAAACGTATATGATGAAGCTAACCAAGCCATATGTGTAGTCTTAAAAAAAAAAAAAAAAAAAAAAACGCCGCCGGAAGTTCAAGTTGCTGCTTTATATTCAGAC
>JADBJO010000612.1:607500-610000 GCA_016801955.1 Conus betulinus | reverse complement strand
TATAGCCTTCTCTGAATCGTGCCTCCTCTTCAATTCTTTTTCCCTCTTTGTCTGCCCAGTCTTTTATGTAAGATATGCTATACATCTTTCCTGTTACACTTGTCAGTGCTACCCCTCTGCAGTTATATGGATTGTTTATAATTCCCTTTTTGTATATTGGCACTATAATAGATCTTGACCAGGCTACTGGAAATGTTTCTTTCTCAAAGAGATCCACTAAAAACGTCGATAACAGCAGCATTTGCCAGTTTGAACATGTCATGTATACGTTTATCGATACCAGCACTTTTTCCAGTTTTTAAATGTTTGATACCATTCTTTCATTTGAAAATTACCAGATTGTTATCATTTTTTGTATGCCTTTTAAAACTGAACTTTCTTCCGAGCTCATATATATATATATATATATATATATATATATATATATATATATATATATATATATATAATAGAACTATGTGTTTTAAAAGTGCACTGTCATTCTTGAGTTGTTTCCGTTGTTATTTCCCTTTTTGCTCTTTTCATTTTATCTATTTATTTATTTATTCGGAGCTTAGAGATGATTTTTTAATTATAAGTCAGACAAACTGGCCAAATAAAGACAAGAAGCTTTGCGATTTTGTTGTGTAAAGCTATCTCTGAGACAAGCTGGGCAAATACAGACAAAGGAGCTTTGAGATGATGTTGGTCAAAGCTATCTGTGTGGAAAACCGGGTAGCTAAATAAAAGACAGCCAAACATGCCAAAAATTCAAATTACATACCTGTCTCCCATCTCTTTGTGTGATTTTCTTCAAATCGGTGTATGCAAGCTAGCTGATTTCTACAGATTCTGATTCAAGTTGTGATCAACAAGTTGAATGTGGCTATCATTCCTTGTGACAAGCACTTGACAAAAAGGCAGGACTGATTCTCAGTCTCATCATATTTTCATGTTTAAGACCATTTCATTAATATTTTGGCTGAATAATTGTTCTTATGAAATAAAGCTCCAAACATCATTTCTTTCATTTGAAAATTACCAGAGTGTTACCATTTTTGTATGGCCTTTTAAACTGAACATTCTCCCAAGCTCATATATTATCAAAGTGTGACAATTGGGGTAGAACCATGTGTTTAAAAATGCATTGTCATTCTTGAGTGTTTCCTTTGTTATTTCCCTTTTTTGTTCTTTTCATTTTATCTATTTATTTACTTATTTATTCATTTACTTTTCCGGAGGTTAGAGATGATCTTTCAAACTATAAGTATGACAAACTGGCCAACTAAAGACAAGAAGCTTTGCGATTTTGTTGTGTAAAGCTATCTCTGAGACAAGCTGGGCAAATACAGACAAAGGAGCTTTGAGATGATGTTGGTCTAAGCTATCTGTGTGGAAAACCGGGTAGGCTAAATAAAGACAGTGAACATGCGAAAAATTCAAAGTACATACCCGTCTCCCATTTCTTTGTGTGATTTTCTTCAAACCAGTCTATTCAAGCTCGCTGATTTCTACAGATTCTTCTATCATTCCCTGTGGCTATCATTCCCTGTGGCTATCATTCCTGTGGCAAGCACTAGACAAAAAGGCAGAACTGATTCTCAGTCTCATCATATTTTCATGTTTAAGACCATTTCATTAACGTCTTGGCTGAATAAATGTTCTTATGAAATAAAAGCTCCAAACATTATTTCTTTCATTTGAAAATACCAGAGTGTTCTCAGTCGCATCATATTTTCATGTTAGGTGTTCACAACATGATTCGCTACACCTTGACCTCAGAACTGACCCTAGAAGAGCTTTCCACAAACAGAAGTCAATCATGGTCACTTTGCACCACTGCTGTCACACTTTCCTGTCACCTTTTCATCCCCAAAGATATTGCGTGATAGCCAGCATGCAAAAATGAAATCTGTCTACTCGCTTCTATCTTTGCCTGGCCCCAGAGAGAGAGAGAGAGAGAGAGAGAGAGAGAGAGAGAGAGAGAGAGAGAGGCTGCTGAGGACTTCTAAGGCAATGCAATGTATGAAATGAATAACGGGATAAAACCGAAACTAGGCATATATTCTGCGTATGGAGACTCATTTCGCGGTTTGCTTGCAACCTTGAGGTGAGTATGGGGGGTTTAAGTTCAAGCTGTCATCATTCTAGTTCAGCCAACCCACATGCAGGACTGTCAAACTCACACAAAGAAAAGCGTCACATCACAGAACACGCCAGAGTATGTAAAAAAAAAAAAAAAACATCCTGGGAGAAAAACACACATGAACGGTTATGGCATGGAAGCTAAACCATTGACATCTTAAAGCATACGAAGTTACGCTTTGTAGGGAGCACCAAGCATTCTCGATTGTTTCGGTCCCAAATTATTTAAAAGAAATAACAAATATTTTCAATGCCTGGTGGGTGACAGGAGGAAACAGGGAGAGTGGGGTGGGGCTGACCATGATGACATACAGTTCTTGGCACATGAGGATCAGGAGAGATAATCTACTTCGTTTCCAATACATTTGCAGGTAGA
>JADBJO010000612.1:592500-602500 GCA_016801955.1 Conus betulinus | reverse complement strand
AACCCAGAAAAACTGAAGAATCAGTATAACTGAACTTGTTCGTAGCTCTAAGAATTTCGTAAACTGACTTCTTCCTTTTTCTACATACCTCTGTCCAAACAGCATTTCAACTGAGCTTGGTGGTAAAAATTACTCCTAGATACTTATAGGAATTTGTAACCTTTTACTTCCATATTTCCATACCACCATTTTTTTCATTAACAAAACGGTGTCCTCCTTTGCGAAAACCATTGCACTCGTTTCATCAAAATTTAAACTCAAAGCAAGAATATCAGCTTCCTGTTCCAGAATGTGCAACTGATTTTGTGGGCCAACAACAGTATCTGAGAGAAGAATAACATCATCAGTAATAGCATCAAAAACATTTTAGTACCTCCTGGATCCATCTGTATTCCATGCTTTCCCCTTTTTGATAATTTGATAGCCACTTCATTTTTTAAGCAACTCAATTGTGGGCTAAGTAAGCAACCTTGCTACAGACAATGCATGGTGAGTGTGAGTCAGTGGTGGCTTAGCACAGACAATGCATGGTGAGTGTGAGTCAGTGGTGGCTTAGCACAGACAATGCATGGTCAGTGTGAGTCAGTGGTGGCTTAGCACAGACAATGCATGGTCAGTGTGAGTCAGTGGTGGGCCACAGACAATGCATGGCGAATTTGAGCCAGTTTCAGAAACAAAATATGATAGTGGGAAAAAAAAACAGGAGGATGGTGGCCCCATTGTTAAAAAATGGAAAAGAAAATTTTATAAAAAGCAAAAAAGAAAAATGCGGAACAAAAATTGGAGGTTGGAGGGAAAAAAAAAACGTTTTGCTTAAGGTCTCTTGGGTAACTGAAGAAATCCGTGTAAACAGATTTGTATTGCACATATGCTAGAACAGTTTCGTATATCCCTGTAATGGCTCTGTACAATTTACCTTTAATACCCACTGTTTCTCAACACATTCCACAATATATTTCTTGTCAGTGAATCAAACGCCTTCCTGTAGTAACAAATGCAACATACAGCTTAGAATTTTTGTTTAAATATGTTTGGACTAATGCATGTAAGGTGAATATATGATCAATTGTGCTATATCGTTCTCTGAATCGTGCCTCCTCTTCAATTCTTTTTCCCCTCTTGTCTGCCCAGTCTTTTATGTAAGATATGCTATACATCTTTCCTATTACACTTGTCAGTGCTACCCCTCTGTAGTTATCCAGATTCTTTATATCTCCCTTTTTGTATATTGGTACTATAATAGATCTTGACCAGGCTACTGGAAATGTTTCTTTCTCAAAGAGATCCACTAAAACGTCGATAACAGCAGCATTTGCCATGTATACGTTTAACGATACCAGCACCTTTTCCAGTTTTTAAATGTTTGATACCATTCTTTCATTTGAAAATTACCAGATTGTTACCATTTTTTGTATGCCTTTTTAAACTGAACTTTCTCCCGAGCTCGTATATATACATAGTCGATAACAGCAGCATTTGCCAGTTTGAACATTTCATGTATAATTTTTATCAATACCAGCACTTTTTCCAGGTTTTAAATGTTTTCTACCATTCTTACATTCGAAAATTACCAGAGTGTTACCAATTTTGTTTGCCTTTTTAAAACTGAACTTTCTTCCGAGCTCATATTTATTAAAGTGTGACAATTTTGGGTAGAACCATGTGTTTCTAAAGTGCATTGTCATTCTTGACATTTCCGTTGTTATTTCCCTTTTTTGTTCTTTTCATTTTATCTATTTATTTCTTAATTATTCGTTTACTTTTCTGGGGGTTAGAGATGATCTTTCAAACTATAAGTGTGACAAACTGGCCAAATAAAGACAAGAAGGTTTGCGATTTTGTTGTGTAAAGCTATCGCTGAGACAAGCTGGGCAAATACAGACAAAGGAGCTTTGAGATGATGTTGGTCTAAGCTATCTGTGCGGAAAAACGGGTAGGCTAAATAAAGACAGCCAACATGCCAAAAATTCAAATTACATACATGTCTCCCATTTCTTTGCGTGATTTTCTTCAAACCGGTCTACGCAGGCTAGCTGATTTCTACAGATTCTGATTCAACTTGTGATCAACTAGTTGAATGTGGCTACCATTCCCTGTGGCAAGCACTAGACAAAAAGGTAGGACTGATTCTCAGTCTCATCATATTTTCATGTTAGGTGTTCACAACATGACTCGCTACACCTTGACCTCAGAACTGACCCTAGAAGAGCTTTCCACAAACAGAAGTCAATCATGGTCACTTTGCACCACTGCTGTCACACTTCCCTGTCACCTTTTCATCCCCAAAGATATTCCGTGAAAGCCAGCATACAAAGAATGAATCAGAGCTTTTCATGCAGTCTGCCTACTCGCCGCTATCTTTGCCTGGCCCCAGAGAGAGAGAGAGAGAGAGAGAGAGAGAGAGAGAGGGCTGTTGAGAAGGTCTAAGGCTACGTATGAAATGAATACCATGATGAAACCGAAACTTTGCATCATTTCACGGAATGCTTGCAACCTTGAGGTGAGTATGGGGGTTTTCAAGTTCAAGCTGTCATCATTCTAGCCAAGCCGACCACACGCAGGGCTATTAATCTTGTTAACGCATTAGTCAAGAGAGAGAGAGAGACAGACAGACAGACAGACAGACAGACAGACAGAGAGACAGAGACAGAGCAATTTCACAGGTTATGTAATTTATTGTTGGGTGTAGAAAAATGTGGGGCCGTAGTACAGTGTTAGTACGTCTGAATTACACTCAGAAAACTCGGGTTCAATTCCCGGCGGCTCCACGGTTTGTTTTTTTTTTTTTTTCGTGATGAAAAATTAATGTAAAACAGAAGACGCTGAGATAAAAGAAGAAGAAGAAAAAGGGGATATGCCAGTTGCATTCCAATCCTACATAAAAGATACACCATCGTCTCCTGAAGACGAAAGGAGGCCGACGACGACGACGATGAAAAGAAGACAAAAGTTTTCAACGTTGGGGAGTTTTGAAATATTTAAAGTTATATAACTCTTTTCAAAGGAATCGCAAATCATCTTATGTGTTCAACAGTGGTAAACAGCCATAACGTTAAATTCTCAAACAGACTCGGAGTGTTATTAACCTGTGATAGATTGATGTATAGCCAGATGGACAGATGTATAGGCAGATGGACAGATGTATCCTGTAGAATGGGTGGACGGACAGATGTGTGTTCTGTGACAGAATGGCGGATGAGTAGATTAATAAACAGACTCGCTGTCAGTCAGTTATTTGGTTGACAGGTCAGGTTTTTTGTTTGTTTTTTGCAATTTGTACAACAGAGATCCTTCACAGTGCTTTTGGAAACACCCTCCTCCACCCCCCTACCCCCTTCTCCTCCCTCCCCCCCCCCCCCCCCCCCCCCCCCCCCCCCAGCTAGCAGACAAGCAAAACCTCCTTTCAAAAAAGTGAGTTGTTCTTCTTTCGTGTGTATTGTTGTTGTTGTTATTGTTGTTGCTGCTGCTGCTGCTGCTGCTGCTGCTGGTAATGGTGGTGGTTTTGGTGGCATGCATGACATTTCTTCCTTCATAGATTCATTGGTAAACGCAAGTGATTTGTCTGAGAGAAAAAAACAAAATATTACTATACATTTTCGGTATCCAGTAATCAGAGTAAGCACATGCTGACGCAATACTCTGATGATACAGAAGTTTTACTTTCAGAGGAAACCTTTGGAGACTTGCATACATGTTCCTAATAAACTTATTTCATGCGTGGTGAGTGAGTCAGTGGTGGCTTATCACAGACAATGCATGGTGAGTGCGAGTCAGTGGTGACTTAGCACACACGATGCATGGTGAGTGTGAGTCAGTGTTGGCTTAGCACAGACAATGCATGGTGAGTGTGAGTCAGTGGTGACAGACAATGCATGATGAGTGTGAGTCAGTGGTGGCTTAGCACAGACAATCCATGATGAGTGTGAGTCAGTGTTGGTTTAGCACAGACAATGCATGGTGAGTGTGAGTCAGTTGTGGCTTAGCACAGACAATGCATGGTGAGTGTGAGAGCCAGTGGTGGCTTAGCACAGACAATGCAAGGTGAGTGTCAGTCTGTGGTGGCTTAGCACAGACAATGCATGATGAGTGTGAGTCAGTGGTGCTTAGCACAGACGATGCATGGTGAGTGTCAGTCTGTGGTGGCTTAGCACAGACAAAGTATAGTGAGTGCGAGTCAGTGGTGAATAACAGGATGAAACCGAAACTAGGCATTCCGCGTATGGAGACTCATTTCGCGGAATGCTTGCAACCTTGAGGTCAATACAGGGGCTTCAAGTTCAAACTGTCATCATTCTAGCCCAACCGACCACACGCAGGGCTGTCAAACTCACACAAAGAAAAGCGTCCTATCACAGAACAAACCAGAGTATCTAAAAAAAAAAATCCTAGGAGAAAAACACACATGAGTGGTTATGGCATGGAAGCTAAACCCACTGACGCCGCCTAAGGCATATAGGCCTAAAGTTATGCTTTGTGGGAAGCACCAAGCTTTGTCGATTGTTTTTGGCCCGAAATTAGTGAAAAGAAATAACAAACATTTTCAAGGCCTGGTGGCAGGAGGAAAACGGGGAGAGTGGGGTGGGGCTGACCATGATGACTTACAGTTCTTGGTACATGAGGATCGGGAGAGATGATCTACTTCGTTCCCAAGACATTTGCAGGTGGACGTTTGAAGTCAATCAGAAGTGAGCAGTGAATTACAAACTGTAGCACAGTCTTCCTCGGGCCCACCGACTTGTGGCTGACCCGCGACAACCTGCGGGCTGCGATTATCTGTGGGTACCTGTGGTCCACAGTCACCGCACTGCAGCCGCAGAGGAGTGGTCCTAACGGAACCACCCGCCAGGTGACTGCAGGTACCTGCAGGTAAATTCTGGCTCAGGCTGCCGATCGCAGGCATGGCAGACTTGTTTCCACATAGAGGTGCTTTAGCGGCTTCTGTGCGGTTTCTGTGTGGAGCGATTGCCTGGTATGTGTGGTTGTTTGCAGGCAGTTGCGGTGACCCATGGGTGCCTTGAGAGGCAGACAAGTACACTTGCTTTTACAGCTAGTTGCACCCGCTTGTGTGTTGCGTGGGCCCCCGATGGTATAAATTCCGGAATTCTATATCGATTTCATTCAGTTTCTTTGCAGTTACAGAAGTGCGCAGTCCTGTGCAGAGCAGTATCAGAACAGAAGCAGCAGTATGAGCAGTAGCAGCAGTATGAGCAGTAGCAGCAGTATGAGCAGCAGCAGCAGTAGTTTTGACCAATTCTGTCTGGTGGCATCATGGCAGTGGTGGCAGCAAAGTGAAGAAACAGTTACGCTGATGGGGAGGCAGTTCTACAAGCACTTCCTCAGGAAAGGCGTCACCAACTTTGGAGAAGACCCTGGTCGCTTGAAGAAAAAAGACTGTAGTGTGGTGTCTATCACAGCCTGAGCTGAGAGTAGAGTCACCTAACGACTTTGTCAACTACATGTGCATGGAGCCCGCCATGTTCCAGGATGCTGCTCCATCTGGAAGACCGCATAAGCCGCCAAGTCACCAATTACCGCAAGCCCATTGAAGCTGGTGTCAGGCTGGCCCTAACCCTACGTCACCTGGCCACCCAACGGAGAGACCGACAGAAGTCTGGCATTCCAGTTTTCGGGTGACACACAATACCAATTCTAGGATTGTGAGAGATGTCTGCACTGCCATCTTTGAAGAATTCCGGGCTGAGGTCATCCAGTGGCCAACAACGCGCAGGAAGAGTGGCGGGCTATAGCTGACTGGTTCTGGACCAGATGGAACTTTCCACATTGCCTTGGAGCAATTGATGGCAAACATGTGGCCATACAGTGTCCTGCAGACTCTGGGTCAGCGTACTACAACTACAAGGGGTTCTCCTCCATAATCCTCCTGGCTCTGGTTGATGCTGATTACAAGTTCACCTGGGCAGATGTCGGAGCCAATGGTTCCACTTCTGATGCCACGGTCTTCAACAACTCCGCTCTTCGGGCCACTATTGAGGATGGTACCCTGCGACTGATTTTTTGGCTGCAGGTAGCCGCAGCTGACTTGCGAACAGAAGTTGTGACACTTTTTTTTTTTTTTAAACATTTTATTTGTTTTTATTATTATTCCACAAACAAAGAGAAAAAAAAAACATCTAAAAAAAAGAAACCAAACAACAAGAAAAAAAGAAATAACAACAACATTCATAACTAAAAGTTAGGTATAAATCAAGAAAAACAAACAAACATACACAAAGAGCTAAAACCACAAACACATGAAAAAAAAAAGAGAGAGAGAGAGAGAGAGAGAGAGAGAGAGAGAGAGAGAGAGAGAGAGAGAGAGAGAGAGAGAGAGAGAGAGTTTCAGTATAGCATTGTCTATGTATAAAAAATATGGTTGCTTATTGACAATGCTATAAGAAATATGCATAAACCTGTATACATCATATTGTTCTAATATTACTGTCCAGAAGAGATGTATACATGCGTTTGATGAAAAAAGAAAAAAAAATAATGTATTCATATATACATATATATATATAGACACACACATATACACACACACACACATATATATATACATATATATATATATTTCAAGATAAATCCGCATGCATACACAGATACTAAAGGAAAGGCAGACGGATAGACAGACAGACAGACAGACAGACGAGCAAAGAATCAGGAAGATAGAATGGGTTGGGGTCACCACAAGTGAAGATAATACATGTTATTATCGTAAGGTACATTATTTCTTAAGTACCACTATACAGAAATATTTCAGCAGCGTACAAGGGCCACACCTGATATCCTCAGCAAAAGGTTAAAAAAAAGGAAAAGATAATATGATTAGTCTAGTAATTGCTGTTATATTATGCATCATACTCATTTATATATTAATGCTGAAAGACTTATTCCAGAGACGGTAACTAAACCAGCTGGGTATTAGAAATCAAAGCTTCATAAGCAAGCCATCTGGCATGAAAATCCAAGTGGTTCATGGTTAAGTAGGAGTTATATTTTTCAATTCTGTATCTATACGTCAACATTTTCAAGAAAACTGCTACATGTGGAAGACTGCCTTCTAACTTACACTTATATAGGTAATGTTTTGCTAGAATAATAATGAAGTAAAATATGTAATCAATTGCGATTGTTATGTCAAAACCTAAAAGTATATGAGAGACTCTGTTAGGCGTATGTTTTGTGCGTGAGTGCATTTCTCTTTTACTAAATCAATTAACCTACTCCAAAAACATTTGACATGAGTGCATTTCCAAAACATATGGTCAATAGAATCTTTAAATAGTCTGCAGATACTGCATTTATCATTTTCAGCAACTCCAATGTCTTTCAAGATAACATTTGTACCTAAGCACCTGTGAATTATTCTCAGCTGAAACCACTTAAGTTTTACATCTGTAATCTTATGTGCATAAAAAAGCATGAATTCCAGTCATGAACTTGTGAAAGTTTGATGTCCCACTTGTCACAGCACGGAGCTCTCAGCTGATTATCAATCAGTATATCATAATAAGTCTTTGATCCTTTATAGTGGCAAACAACATCTTATAACAGAATGGAGAAGTGATACATTTGTTGTTTTCGATGGTAATATCAAATCTTTTTATGAATTCAATTATTGTTAAACTATACCCTGTATAAGTTAGAAAATCAATGTTGACATTATCTTTTTCCTTAAATTGTCCGTGGGAAAGAAACTGACCCATTATCATCATAAAAAAAAAAATGTGCGAGATAATAAGCGTTTTTGTTTTAAGCATTTTAGAGGCAGCTGACTTGCGAACAGAAAGTGTGACACTTGCCTCTACCTGCGGGCAGTGGAATTTGCTAATTTGGTCGTGCGTCGACGAGCGTGCAGGCAAGAAACACCACAAGTCAGAGGCACGACTAGGCCAACTTTAACTTTACTGCCGGCAGGTCGCCGCACCAACTGCCCGCAGGCTTCGGTGGGCCCAGAGTAACCAGAGTAACGCATTTAGAGAGAGAGAGAGAGAGAGAGAGAAATTTCCACAGTTTATATAGTTTATTTGTGGATAACAAAATTCGTGGGGGCCGTAGTACAGTGGTTAGTACGTCTGACTTAAAATCGGAAAACTTGGGTTTCAATTCCCGGCGGCTCCACATTTTCTTTTTTCCTGATCAAAAAAAAAAAAAATAAAAACAGAAGACGCTAGATAAATAAATAAAGAATAAAAAGGGGGATATACCAGCTGCATCCAATCCTGCATAAAAGATACACCATCGTCTCTCGAAGACGGAAGGAGGCTGACGACGACGACGATGAAAAGAAGACAAAAGTTTTCAACGTTGGGGAGTTTTGAAATATTTAAAGTTACATAACTCTTTTCAAAGGAATCGCAAAT
Organism: Conus betulinus; assembly: GCA_016801955.1. NCBI lineage: Eukaryota > Metazoa > Mollusca > Gastropoda > Neogastropoda > Conidae > Conus > Conus betulinus. The sequence continues at coordinate 594,137 of JADBJO010000612.1, read as the reverse complement.
CATGTTATGTGTTCGACAGTGGTAAACAGCCATAACGTTAAATTCTCAAACAGACTCGGAGTGTTATTAACCTGTGATAGATTGATGAACAGATGTATCCTGTAGAATGGGTGGACGGATAGATTCATAGGTAGACTCGCAGTCAGTCAGTTATTTGGTTGACAGGTAAGGTGTTTTGCAATTTGTACAACAGAGATCCTTCTCTGTGCTTTTGGAACACTCCAGCACCCCCACCCCCCTTCCCCCAGCTAACAGACAAGCAAAACCCCCTTTCAAAACAGTAAGTTGTTCTTCTTGTGTGTGTGTGTTGTTGTTGTTGTTGTTGTTGTTGTTGTTGTTGTTGCTGCTGCTGCTGCTGCTGCTGCTGCTGCTGCTGCTGCTGCTGCTGCTGCTGCTGCTGCTGATAGTGGTGGTGGTGGTGGCTTTTGGTGCCATGACATTATTTACTTCATAGATTCATTGGTAAACGTATGTGATTTGTCTGGCAGAAAACAAAATATAATATTACTATACATTCAATATCCAGTAATCACAGTAAACACACGCTGACGCAATATGCTGATGATACAGAAGTTTTACCGTCAGAGGATAGGAAGTCTTTGGAGACTTGCACACATGTTCCTAATAAATTTATTTCTGTTTCAGGATTCCATTTAAACTCAGGAAAAGCCAGTATGACTTGATTACAAAGTCGTACAAATTGTGCAGTTCGTCATATGAACGTTTGGGTGAACTGAAATCCACCGATATTTTGAATATCCAGGATGTGATTCATTAATGATTAGAAAAGTTGTGTATAAATAAATTACTCTGAAAGAAAGGCAGGCAGAAATATCATTGGAAATATGGGTGAAGTGTCAGTTGACATTCCTTGACAGAGCAGCGCTGCTGAAAAATCAGAAATCTATCATACCTCCAATAAATTTTCATCTAACGCTCTTTCTATTCAAATTTGTCAACATTCTTCTTACGAGGTAAAAAAAGAACCAAACGTCAGATCGAATTTGGGTGAGTGTGAGTCAGTTGTGGCTTAGCACAGACAATGCAAGGTGAGTGTGAGTCAGTTGTGGCTTAGCACAGACAATGCAAGGTGAGTGTGAGTCAGTGGGGGCTTAGCACAGACAATGCATGGTGAGTGTGGGTCAGTGGGGGCTTAGCACAGACTATGCATGGTGAGTGTGAGCCAGTTTCAGAGAAAGAAAAATGATAGTGGGAAAAAAACAGGAGGATAGAGGCCCCATTGTTAAAAAAAAGGAAAAAAAAAAATTTATAAAAAGCAAAAAAAAAAAAAAAAAAAAAAAAATGTGTGGAACAAAAATTGGAGGCTGGAGGACAAAAAAAAACCGCTTTGCTTGACGTCTCTTGGGCAACTGAAGAAATCCGTGTAAACAGGTTTGTATTGCACACATGCTAGAACAGTACCATATATCCCTCTAATGACTCTGTACAATTTACCTTTAATACCACTGTTTCTCAACACATTCCACAATATATTTTACTCAGTGAATCAAAGGCCTTCTTGAAGTAAGCAAATGCAACATACGGCTTAGAATTTTTCTTTAAATATTTTTGGACTAATGCATATGTGATCAATAGTGCTATAGCTTTCTCTTATTCCTGCCTGCTCTTCAATTATT
>JADBJO010000612.1:577500-587500 GCA_016801955.1 Conus betulinus | reverse complement strand
TAGTTTATTGTTGGCTCTAGGAGTAAGTGGGGCCGTGGTACAGTGGTTAGTACGTCTGACTTCTAATCAGAAAACCGGGTTCAATTCCCGGCGACTCCACGCATTTTTTCGTATGAAAAATTTAATTTAAAACAGAAGACGTTAAGATAAATAAATGAAAAATAAAAGGGGATGTACTAGCTGTATTCCAATACTACATAAAAGATACACCATCGTCTCCTGAAGACGAGAGGAGGCGACGACGACGACGACGATGAAAAGAAGACAAAAGTTTTCAACGTGGGGGAGTTTTAAAATATTTAAAGTTACATAACTCTTTTCAAGGGAATCACAAATCATCTTATGTGTTCAACGGTGGTAAACAGCTATAACGTCAAATTCTGAAACAGACTCAGAGTGTTATTAACCTGTGATAGATTGATGTACAGGCAGATGGACAGATGTATCCTGTAGAAGAATGGGTGGACGGACAGATGTGTTCTGTAACAGAATGGCGGATGGATAGATTAATAAGTAGACTCGCTGTCAGTCAGTTATTTGGTTGACAGGTTAGGTTTCTTTTTTGCAATTTGTACAACAGAGATTCTTGACAGTGCTTTTGGAACACCCCTCCTCCACCCCCTCCGCCCCCTGGGGATGGGGGGGGGGGGGGGGGGGGTAGGGGGGAGCTGGAATCCTCCGACATCTTGAGTATCAGGGATTTGATTCATTAATGATCAGAAAAAATTGTGTATAAATGAATTCCTCTCAAAGACTGGCAGGAATATCCTATTTGTTCGAAATATGGTTGAAGTGTTGGTTGACATTTCTTGGCAGAGTAGCAATAAAAAATCTGAAATGTATTATACCTCCAATAAATTTTCATCTAAGGCTCATTCTATTCAAATGTGTTAACATTTTTGTTACTAGTTTTAAAAAGAACCTGAAGCTAGATCGAATTTGGTGAGTGTGAGTCCGTGGTGACTTAGCACAGACAATGCATAGTGAGTGTGAGTCAGTGGTGGCTTAGCACAGACAATGCATGGTGAGTGTGAGTCAGTGGGGGCTTTGCACAGACAATGTATGGTGAGTGTGAGTCAGCGGTGGCTTAGCACAGACAATGCATGGTGAGTGTGAGTCAGTGGTGGCTTAACACAGGCAGTGTACAGTGAGTGTGAGTCAGTTTCAGAAAAAAATGACAGTGGGAAAAAAAACAGTAGGATGGAGGCCCCACTGTTAAAAAAAAGGAAAAGGAAACAGAAAAAAAAAAAAAAAAGAAAGTGGAACAAAAAATTGGAGGCTGGGCGACAAAAAACACCTCTTGGGCAACTGAAGAAATCCGTGTAAACATGTTTGTATCGCATACATGCTAGAACAGTACCATATATCCCTGTAATGGCTCTGTACAATTTACCTTTAATACCACTGTTTCTCAACACATTCCACAATATATTTCTCGTCAGTAAATCAAAGGCCTTCTTGTAGTAAATAAATGCAACATACAGCTTAGAATTTTTCTTTAACTATGTTCGGACTACTGCATGTAAGGTGAATATATGATCAATTGTGCTATAGCTTTCTCTGAATCCTTCCTGCTCTTCAATTACTTTTCCCTCTTTATCTGCCCCATCTTTTATTTAAGATATACGTATAAATCTTTTCTATTACACTTGTCAGTGCTACCCCTCTGCAGTTATCCAGATTGTTTATATCCCCTTTTTTTTGTATATTGGTACTATAATAGATCTTGACCAGGCCACAGGTAATGTTCCTTTCTCAAAGAGGGCGTTAAAGAGATCCAGTAAAAAGTCGATAACAGCAGCGTTTGCCAGTTTGAACATTTCACGTAATATTTTATCGATACCAGCACTTCTTCCAGTTTTTAAATGTTTGATACCGTTCATAACTTCACGTTTGGAACTTGGGTCATTGAACAGAGGTTCTACGTTATCGTCTTCTTCTTCTGTCATAACATTGTCGTGTTGTTGATTTGTGTCTACCACGTCATTGAAGACTCTATGCCTTATTTCATCATTTTTCTCTTTTTTTCTCCTTGTCTGATCGTTACATATCTGTCTTTCTTCCTCCTTTTTCCTGCACACAATCAGAAAACAGCACTGTCTCTGTCAGTGATGATTGACATCTTGTCCCTCCACTGACCAAGTTTTATGACCATCGGCCTGGGCTGGTCACCTCTTGCCTGTCCAACACTGTGAGCTCTAACAATGTCCTACTCACACCACTTCTTGTGTCCTGGCACACTGTTAAAAGTGTCTGTGACAACACAGGCACATGTGTCATTGTCCACATGGTCACTGCTGTGCGGAATACCGAAAATCCGAAGATTGTCAAGTCTGGAAACATCTTCAGTTGGCTGGTCTGTCACATTTGTCTCTCACCTGGAGAAGTTAAGTTTTTATAGCACACAAGTCGTTTCTTATGTCGGCTGTCTGCTGTTTCTGGCTCTGCTTGCGAATATCGGTCAAAATGGTTCTGCCATATCTGGTGCAATCGCTCCTAACTTTTCGTTGACTACCCTTTCGTCCGCAGTGACACTGACATTGGGACCTGGGTTCTCCTCCACGTCGCCACTCAACAGAACACGCCACAGCGACAACACGGCGTTGACAGCACACAACGAAGTCAATGCCGGTACATGCAAGACATACTGTCACGTGTCACAGCAGCTGCACACATCTCCCCCCTCTGTCGTTGTCCCGCGCTGTTTGCTATGTTCCACAACAAGACTGTCCGATGTAAACAGCAGCAACATTGCTTATTCCACCGCATACCAGCAACACAGAGATGCAGCAGAAAATATCAGTACAGATGATGTTGACTGGGGTCATTTCATTGTCACTCTCACCGTAGCTCACCTGTTCTGTTTTCACAACACGCCTCACTGCTCCTTGGCCTAAGAACTGACCCATAAGAGCCCTCCACAAACATAGGTCAATCATGGTCACTTTGCACCACTGCTGTCACACTTCCCTGTCACCTTTTCATCCCCAAAGATATTCCGTGAAAGCCAGCATACAAAGAATGAATTAGAGCTTTTCATGGAGTCTGCCTACTCGTCGCTATCTTTGCCTGGCCCCAGAGAGAGAGAGAGAGAGAGAGAGAGAGAGAGAGAGAGAGAGAGAGAGAGGACCTCTAAGGCAACGTACGAAATGAAGAACAAGATGAAACCGAAACTAGGCATTCCGCGTATGGAGACTCATTTCGCAGAATGCGTACAGTTGTTGGCGCATGAGGGTCGGGAGAGATGATCTACTTCGTTCGCAACACATTTGCAGGTGGTCGTTTGAAGTCAATCAGAAGTGAGCAGTGAATTACAAAATGTAGCACAATCTTGTTAACGCATTAGTCAAGAGAGAGAGAGAGAGAGAGAGAGAGAGAGAGAGAGAGAGAGAGAGAGATCAATTTTCACAGTTTATGTAATTTATTGTTGGCTAAATGAGTTGGTGGGACCGTGGTATAGTTGGTAGTACGTCTGACTTAGTTCAGAAAACCCGGGTTCGAGTCCCCGGCGGCTCCACTTTTTTCCTTTCGTGCTGAAAAAAAAAAGAATTTAAACAGAAATCGCTGGGATAAATAAATGAAGAATGAAAAGGAGACATACCAGCTGCAGTCCAGTCCTACATAAAAGATACGCCATCGTCTCCCGAAGACGAAAGGAGGCCGACGACGACGACGACGATGAAAAGAAGACAAAAGTTTCAAACGTTGGGGAGTTTTGAAATATTTAAAATTACATAACTCTTTTCAAAGGAATCGCAAATCATCTTATGTGTTCAACAGTGGTAAACAGCCATAACGTTAAATTCTCAAACAGACACGGAGTGTTATTAAACTGTGATAGATTGATGTATAGGCAGATAGATGTATCCTGTAGAATGGGTTGACGGACAGATGTGTTCTGTGACAGAATGGCGGATGGGTAGATTAATAAGTAAACTCGCTGTCAGTCAGTTATTTGGTTGACAGGTTAGGTTTTCTTTTTTGCAATTTGTACAACAGAGATTCTTCAGAGTGCTTTTGGAACACCCTCCTCCACCCCCTCCACCCCCACCCCCCCCCCCCCCCCCCTACGCAGCTAACAGACAAGCAAAACCCCCTTTAGTAAGTTGTTCTTCTTGTGTGTGTTGTTGTTGTTGCTGCTGCTGCTGCTGGTAGTGGTGGTGGTTTTTGGTGCCATGACATTTCTTTCTTCATAGATTCATTGGTAAATGCAAGTGATATGTCTGACAGAGAACAAAATATTACTACACACATTTCGGTATCCAGTGATCAAAATAAGCACATGCTGACGCAATACGCTGATGATACAGAAGTTTTACTTTCAAAGTATAGGAAACCTTCGGAGACTTGCATACATGTGTTCTAATAAACTTATTTCTGTTTCAGGATTCCATTTAAACTCAGGAAAAACCAGTATGACTTGATTACAAAGTCGTACAAATTCTGCGGTTCGTCATATGGAACATTTGGGTTTGAACTGGAATCCTCCGACATCTTGAATATCAGGGATTTGATTCATTAATGATTAGAAAAAAATGTGTATAAATGAATTCTCTCAAAGACTGGCAGGAATATCCTATTTGTTCGAAATATGGGTGAAGTGTTGGTTGACATTTCTTGGCAGAGTAGCAATAAAAAATCTGAAATGTATTATACCTCCAATAAATTTTCATCTAAGGCTCATTCTATTCAAACTTGTCAACATTTTTGTTACGAGTTTTAAAAAGAACCTGAAGCCAGATCGAATTTGGTGAGTGTGAGTCAGTCTTAGCTTAGCACAGACAATGCATGGTGAGTGTGAGTCAGTGGTGGCTTAGCACAGACAATTCATGGTGAGTGTGAGTCAGTGGTGACTTAGCACAGACAATGCATGGTGAGTGTGAGTCAGTGGTGACTTAGCACAGACAATGCATGGTGAGTGTGAGTCAGTGGTGGCTTAGCACAGACAATGCATGGTGAGTGTGAGTCAGTGGTGGCTTAGCACAAAAAATGCATGGTGAGTGTGAGTCAGTGGTGGCTTAGCACAGACAATGCAAGGTGGGTGTGAGTCAGTGGGGGCTTAGCACAGACAATGCATGGTGGGTGTGAGTCAGTGGGGGCTTTGCACAGACAATGCATGGAGAGTGTGAGTCAGTGGTGGCTTTGCACAGACAATGTATGGTGAGTGTGAGTCAGCGGTGGCTTAGCACAGGCAGTGTACAGTGAGTGTGAGTCAGTTTCAGAAAAAAATGACAGTGGGAAAAAAAAACAGTAGGATGGAGGCCCCACTATTAAAAAAAAGGAAAAGGAAACAGAAAAAAAGAAAAAAAGAAAGTGGAACAAACAATGGAGGCTGGGCGATAAAAAAAAAAACGCCTCTTGGACAACTGAAGAAATCCGTGTAAACATGTGTTTGTATCGCATACATGCTAGAACAGTACCATATATCCCTCTAATGGCTCTGTACAATTTACCTTTAATACCACTGTTTCTCAACACATTCCACAATATATTTCTCGTCAGTAAATCAAAGGCCTTCTTGTAGTAAATAAATGCAACATACAGCTTAGAATTTTTCTTTAACTATGTTCGGACTACTGCATGTAAGGTGAATATATGATCAATTGTGCTATAGCTTTCTCTGAATCCTTCCTGCTCTTCAATTACTTTTCCCTCTTTATCTGCCCCATCTTTTATTTAAGATATACGTATAAATCTTTCTATTACACTTGTCAGTGCTACCCCTCTGCAGTTATCCAGATTGTTTATATCCCCTTTTTTTTGTATATTGGTACTATAATAGATCTTGACCAGGCCACAGGTAATGTTCCTTTCTCAAAGAGGGCGTTAAAGAGATCCAGTAAAAAGTTGATAACAGCAGCATTTGCCAGTTTGAACATTTTACGTAATATTTTATCGATACCTGCACTTCTTCAGTTTTTAAATGTTTGATACCATTCATAACTTCACGTTTGAAACTTGGGTCATTGAACAGAGGTTCTACGTTATCGTCTTCTTCTTCTGTCATAACATTGTCGTGTTGTTGATTTGTGTCTACCACGTCATTGAAGACTCTATGCCTTATTTCATATTTCTCTTTTTTCTCCTTCTCAGATCATTATATATCTGTCTTTCTTCCTCCTTTCCCTGCACACAATCAGAAAACAGCACTGTCTCTGTCAGTGATGATTGACATCTTGTCCCTCCACTGACTAAGTTTTATGACCATCGGCCTGGGCTGGTCACCTTGCCTGTCCAAACACTGTGAGCTCTAACAATGTCCTGCTCACACCACTTCTTGTGTCCTGGCACACTGTTAAAAGTGTCTGTGACAACACGGGCACATGTGTCGTTGTCCACATGGTAACTGCTGTGCGGAATGCCGAAAATCCGAAGATTGTCACGTCTGGAAACATCTTCAGTTGGCTGGTCTGCTCATATGTGTCTCTCACCTGGAGAAGTTAAGTTTTTATAGCACACAAGTCGTTTCTTATGTCGGCTGTCGGCTGTTTCTGGCTCTGCTTGCGAATAGCGGTCAAAAATGGTTCTGCCATATCTGGTGCAATCGCTCCTAACTTTTCGTTGACTACCCTTTCGTCCGCACTGACACTGACATTGGGACCTGGTTTCTCCTCCACGTCGCCACTCAACAGAACACGCCACAGCGACAACACGGCGTTGACAGCACACAACGAGGTCAATGCCGGTACGGTACATGCAAAGCTTACTGACACGTGTCACAGCAGCTGTACACATCTCCCCTCCCCCCCCCCCCCCCCCCCCCCCCCCCCTCGTCCTCTGTCGTTGTCCCCGCGCTGTTTGTTATGTTCCACAACAAGACTGTCCGATGTAAACACAGCAACATTGCTTATTCCACCGCACACCAGCAATACAGAGATGCAGCAGAAAATATCAGCACAGATGATGTTGACTGGGGTCATTCATTGTCACTTTCACCGTAGCTCACCTGTTCTGTTTTCACAACACGCCTCACTGCTCCTTGACCTAAGAACTTACCCATAAGAGCCCCTCCACAAACATAGGTCAATCATGGTCACTTTGCATTTATCCCCAAAGATATTCCGTGAAAGCCAGCATACAAAGAATGAATCAGAGCTTTTCGTGGAGTCTGCCTACTCGCCGCTATCTTTGCCTGGCCCCAGAGAGAGAGAGAGAGAGAGAGAGAGAGAGAGAGAGAGAGAGAGATCTGTTGAGAGGACTTCTAGGACTTCTAAGGCAACGTACGAAATGAAGAACAAGATGAAACCGAAACTAGGCATTCCGCGTATGGAGACTCATTTCGCAGAATACGTACAGTTGTTGGCGCATGAGGGTCGGGAGGGATGATCTACTTCGTTCGCAACACATTTGCAGGTGGTCGTTTGAAGTCAATCATAACTGAGCAGTGAATTACAAAATGTAGCACAATCTTGTTAACGCATTAGTCAAGAGAGAGAGAGAGAGAGAGAGAGAGAGAGAGAGAGAGAGAGAGAGATATCAATTTTCACAGTATATTTAATTTATTGTTAGGCAGTAGAGTAGGCGGGGCCGTAGTACACAGTGGTTAGTACATTTGACTTATGATCAGAAAACTCGGGTTCAAGTCCCGACGGCTCCACTTTTTTTTTTTCGTGCTGAAAACAAAAATTCAAAACAGAAGACGCTGAGATAAATAAATTAAATGAAGAACAAAAAGGGGACATACCAGCTGCAGTCCAATCCTACATAAAAGATACACCATCGTCTCTCGAAGACGAAAGGAGGCCGACGACGACGACGATGATGAAAAGAAGACAAAAGTTTTCAACGTTGGGGAGTTTTGAAATATTTAAAGTTACATAACTCTTTTCAAAGGAATCGCAAATCATCTTATGTGTTCAACAGTGGTAAACAGCCATAACGTTAAATTCTCAAACAGACACGGAGTGTTATTAAACTGTGATAGATTGATGTATAGGCAGATAGATGTATCCTGTAGAATGGGTTGACGGACAGATGTGTTCTGTAACAGAATGGCGGATGGGTAGATTAATAGGTAGGCTCGCAGTCAGTCAGTTATTTCGTTGCCAGGTTAGGTGGGGGTTTTTTGTTTGTTTTGTTTTTTTTTTTTTTTCAATTTGTACAACAGAGATCCTTCACAGTGCACACACGGGAAGAGGCAGACAGACAGACAGACAGAGATAGACGGAGAGAGAGAGAGAGAGAGAGAGAGAGAGAGAGAGAGAGAGAGAGAGAAGAGAGAGAGAGAGATCTTGGATTAGTGAAATGTTTAAATGTTTATTGTTTATCAGATAGAGGGTTGGATAGATTGCGTTTGTGTATGTCTGTGAGAGGATGGGGTGGGTGGGTGGGGGTAAGAAAGGTATGAGTTACAAAAACGGTTGAATCATAAATGGCGTGACGACATTACGTGCAAAGGTGGCTACAATGACTTGAGATTTAGATCGCGAATCTACCCTCATAACAATTGTTACAAAGCCTCAAGATTTCCATGACGCACTCTCCGGCCCATGTATAATATCCGCAAAAATGGAATATTTTAAGACACGGACATCATATTTTCTAAATAGCATCTAAATAAACTCTCTCTCTCTCTCTCTCTCTCTCTCTCTCTCTCTCTCTCTCTCTCTCTCTCTCTCTCTCTCTCTCTCTCTCTCTCTCTCTCTCTCTCTCTCTAGCAATGTTTTGATACTCAGGTGCAATGAAAAAAGTATCTTGTTTTGATCACAATGATGCTAGAGTCCTGTGGGTTTTGCTGGCATGATACGTGCAGATGATAGCAGGACTTCGCGGGTACACGAACCCAACTTAACCCCTTCCTTTCACACCATCGCTGGCACGTTCCCAGCAGATACCCAGCAAGGTTCACCCGAGAACAATGAAATAAACGTGATATAACCTTTCACATACAGATGGCTGCCTCTTACGCGGTCTGTCCATAGCCTCAGAATGGTTCAAATCTAGGTTGGGGTTTGCCTGCTGACTGTTCTCCTCTTAGAGAAGAGTGACGCTATTGGTACTGGATTGAACAGGGAAGACTAAATGCATTCATTCCTTACCCCTCCAGAACCTCAAAGATCAGTTTAAAGGATCCTTAATTTAACACGTCTGCAAGCAAAACCACTTTCGTTAACCTTAAGAAGTATCATGATTCTTTTTTTTTTTTAAAGAACTTTCATCTCAGTTTTTCGCCTCAGTTTTTTTTTTTCAGCTAAAACATTCACACTCTATTCATTCTTTTCTTCAAACTCACCAGTTACGCAGATACTATTCTAATATGTCAAAATGAACATCAGATGTGTCGACATGGAACGTGCTAACTGCATGCTGGTGGTCAACAGAGTGGAACGTGCTGACTGCATGCTGGTGGTCAACAGAGTGGAACGTGCTAACCATACGCTGGTGGTCAACAGAGTGGAACGTGCTAACTGCATGCTGGTGGTCAACAGAGTGGAACGTGCTGACTGCATGCTGGTGGTCAACAGAGTGGAACGTGCTGACTGCATGCTGGTGGTCAACAGAGTGGAACGTGCTAACTGCATGCTGGTGGTCAACAGAGCAGAACGTGCTAACTGCATGCTGATGGTCAACAGAGTGGAACGTGCTAACTGCATGCTAGTGGTCAACAGAGTGGAACGTGCTGACTGCATGCTGGTGGTCAACAGAGTGGAACGTGCTGACTGCATTCTTGTTGTCATCAGAGTGGAACGTGCTGACTACATGCTTGTCCACAGAGTTGCTGTGTCAAGGCCTGGAATACTGCTTTACTTGTTTGTCCATACCACTTGTCAAGGCTTGTTCGTTTGTGTGTTTGTTGTTTTTGTTTCGTTTGTTTGTTTGTTTGTTTTTTTGTCAATTGTCAATGGCTTTGCCAAATCAGTGAACTGTGGCACAAAAATCTCCTGTAATACCGAACTAGTCTGATGCTTGCTTCTTGGTCTTCAACCTTTGTGCATCCCTTACACGGCATCAATCCCATTGGTCAGGCTGGATCTTCACCTCAGCAAGTTTCTGGAATAGG
>JADBJO010000612.1:567500-572500 GCA_016801955.1 Conus betulinus | reverse complement strand
TGTGTGTGTGTGTGTGTGTGTACAGAAAACTAAAGTTGTGACATTCAATGGACGTAAGAATAATAAACACGTGTTTAAATTTGGTAAGAAGTCATTGAAATAGTAGATAGTTTCAAATATTTGGGAATCTGTTTTAGTAGATCTGGTAAATTTCATAAATGTAAAAAACATAGGCATGATCAAGCACAAAGTGCAATGTTTTCATTACTCCAAGTCGTTTCGAAATCAAAAATTACCCGTGAATATTGTTTAGATTTATTTGAAAAGATGGTTGTGCCTGTGCTATTATATGGCTGTGAAATATGGGGTTATGAAGATATCAAAATCATAGAAAGCTTGCAACTTAAGTTCTTAAAGCATTTACTCCAACTTAATCGCAGTACCATGACAGAGTTATTATATGGGGAACTTGGGATTTATCCGTTGTCTGTGCAAATTAAAACCCGAATGATCCGATTCTGGATCTCACTAGCAACTCAAACGGTAAATATTCGAGTAAAATGTATTGTGTTTTATATGACTTGTATAAAAATGGTATTCATATGTCTGGGTGGATAAAGTGTATACAAAGCATTTTTGTAGAAACAGGCTATGGTTGTATTTGGGAAACACAGTAGTTTTCTAACGAAAGATCGTTATGTAGAAACATTTCTTTATCTTTGAAAGATAACTATGTACGTTCGTGGAATAGGGTGTTACATTCAAGTAATAAATGCCTATTCTATAGAAATTATAAAACAGATTTCAAACGTGAAAATTACATTGAACAATTACCTGATCTCTATATATCTCCCTTAATTAAATTCCGATGCAGTAATCACAAATTCATGATTGAAGTAGGAAGAAACTTGGTCTTGCCCGCGAGGAACGCTTTTGTAAAGATTGTAAACAAGATGTTGGAGACGAATTTCATTTCATTATGGAATGCCCAAAGTATGAAGAGTTACGAGTACGTTTTATTCCCAGAGTATATACGAGTGTGAAATCTGTTTACAACCTGTCCAGACTATTCTCGGCTGGCAAGAATGTTCTGTTAAAGTTGAGTGAATATCTAAAATTCAGTAAAATGGTGTAAGTTTATGATGACCAGCCTGCTCTATGTTTTAGTGATTATGCCATTACGCCTTTAATACACATAAAACGCTTCCTGCATTTTGCTAGTCATTTTGTGTCATGTTGAAGTGGATTACATTGTTTTTTCTTTTTGTTTTATGTCCTCCATACCCCCAAAGGGGTGACAGGATAATTAAATCTTGAAATCTTGTGTGTGTGTGTGTGTGTGTGTGTGTGTGTGTGTGTGTGTGTGTGTGTGTGTGTGTGTGTGTGTGTGTGTGTGTGTGTGTGTGTGTGTGTGTGTGTGACTGTGTGTGTATGTGTGTGCGGTTTTTTTTTGTGTGTGTGTATGCGTGTGTGTGTGTGTGTGTGTGTGTGTGTGTGTGTGTGTGTGTGTGTGTGTGTGTGTGTGTGTGTGAGTACAAACAGCAGTAGCAATGATGAAGTAACGAACACAACACGGATTAGAAAAAAAAAAAAAAAAACAGTGCCCTGGAAAGAACCGGAACGTAACTTGATGCGGGAAACAAGCGAGTTTTAAACTGACTCTCTCTCTCACACACAAACACACACATACACACATACACACGCGCGCGCGCGCGCACGGCGGAAACACCAAGAACAATTGACGGCAGCGTGGACGACAACGTTGGACTTCGGGTCTCCTATGTGTGAAGTGCACACAATCCGGGTTAGAGAGAAAAAACAGCCACCTGGAAAGAACCTGAAAGTAACCTGATGCGCAGCGAGTGTAAGGTTGACTACCACTCTGCCAGTCTGTCTCTCTCTGTCTTTCTGTTTCTCTCACACACACACACCCCTCCACCACCCTGTGTGTGTGAATGTGTGTGTGTGTGTGTGTGTGTGTGTGTGTGTGTGTGTGTGTGTGTGTGTGTGTGTGTGTGTGTGTGTGTGTGTGTGTGTGTGTGTGTGTTGTCAGTACAAACATGAAATGAATCTGACAATAAATTGGTTTCAGTCAGTGTGTGTGGGTGTGTGTGCGCGCGCGTGTGTGTGTATGTGTGTGTGTGTGTGTGTGTGTGTGTGTGTGTGTGTGTGTGTGTGTGTGTGTGAGCACTGCACTAGCAGTTTCCGCTCAACAACTTCTCTCTTATTTATGTCACATGGCAAACAAAATGTAGCAGCAACAACAAGAACACACACTCTCTCTCTCTCTCTCTCTCTCTCTCTCTCTCTCTCTCTCTCTCTCTCTCTCTCTCACACACACACACACACACACACACATATACACACACACATACACACACTCTCTCTCTCTCTCTCTCTCTCTCTCTCTCTCTCTCTCTCTCTCTCTCTCTCTCATTCTCTCTCTCACACACACACACACACACACACACACACAGATACAGAGAGAGAGAGAGAGAGAGAGAAAGCCACGCCAAAATTAAAAAAAAATAAAGACTTACTCTGACGACTACAGGTTACGACAATCATATAGTAACAGCCCCAAACCTACGGAATATAACCAGAGTTAGTTAGGCTACGCGCTCAGCGGAGCCGGACCCGGTCGTGCAAGACACGGTCGTGCGCCATCCGGTTGTTCGAGTCCTTGGAAGCGTGCATGGTAGAACCGGCTGCCTCACACGAAGTTGTTTTTGACTCGCAGTATGAAGAGGCGCTCAGGGAGAAAGCATAAAAGGAACACTGTACACACGGCACGCCGCTTTTTTTCTGTGCACCTGATCACACATACATACATGCATATGTGTATATATATATACACATATGTACACACACACACACACACACACACACACATATATATATATATATATATATATATATATATATATATATATACTAAAATTAGAATTAAAAGGCCACTCAGAGTGCTAAAAGTGCTCAACCAAACAGGGAGCGACATAACAATTTAAAACAGGTTTAAAACGAAGGATTAAAAACCTACAGATCTGTTTCAAGCTAAAAGCTCTCCTCAGGGTACAAACTGGGCGCACCACCGGTGTTATATAGTGTGTTGTGTGGGCGCGTGAGCACTGTACGTGTGGCACGTGGCCTGTAGTTTTTTTATCTTTTTGGGGCGCGTTCAGGGGGACGTGTCAGGGGATGGTGCATTGATAAAGATTTCCATTTATGCCTGCAATTGTTTATCATTTCTACTTTAGAGTTCAGAGATGCTAGATGGGGTTTACATAATATCAGCCACTTTTCTGTAGTGCATAGATTGCATTTTTTAGAAATGTTGTTGTATGGTGTTGCTCTTTTTATAATTTTCCCATGATATGTTATAATCTGTTTTCTTATCTTTAAGCTTCCAAATATATTTGCTTAATTCTGTTTGGTTTTTATATTTTTCCTGCTTGAAAGACTGTTTGTGGTTTGCATATCTGGTTTTAAAAAACGGTAGCCGTGATCCCTATGTATGTTTCTTTTATCACTGTTCGTTGTTACTGTAGCTTGGTACACAATATTATTGTAGAGACATTTATTATTCAGAGGGCACTGGTCCTTTTTTGTGCAATTTCAAGATGTCCTTTCATCACCCTCTTTGGTTGTATTGCTTTTGGTTTTTATTGGAAGAATCAATATATTTTTTAGGTTAGGCATACACGAGTACGATAGCTTGATGGTGTTTTTATTGAATATTTTAGATAGAACACATGTTCTTTTGGGAATGATGTTGTAAGGATTCTTAAGAACTCTTTTCCTACGTTAGTTTTTGTTCTTCCATCATATGGAGGGTTATACCATATAATCTTTCTTTTCCTGTTTTTCTTATTGCTGTTTGTGTTGTTATCTGGGTTGTATTGTAATTTGTAGTTGTAACCACTTTTATACAGCGCCTCTTGGTATTCGGCTGCTGCACTGTTAAAACTAACGTAGGAAACTAAACTAACGTAGGAAAAGAGTTCTTAAGAATCCTTACAACATCATTCCCAAAAGAACATGTTCTATCTAAAATATTCAATAAAAACACCATCAAGCTATCGTACTCGTGTATGCCTAACCTTAAAAATATAATTGATTCTTCCAATAAAACCAAAAGCAATACAACCAAGGGTGATGAAAGGACATCTTGAAATTGCACAAAAAAGGACCAGTGCCCTCTGAATAATAAATGTCTCTACAATAATATTGTGTACCAAGCTACAGTAACAACGAACAGTGATAAAGAAACATACATAGGGATCACGGCTAACCGTTTTAAAACCAGATATGCAAACCACAAACAGTCTTTCAAGCAGGAAAAATATAAAAACCAAACAGAATTAAGCAAATATATTTGGAAGCTTAAAGATAAGAAAACAGATTATAACATATCATGGAAAATTATAAAAAGAGCAACACCATACAACAACATTTCTAAAAAATGCAATCTATGCACTACAGAAAAGTGGCTGATATTATGTAAACCCCATCTAGCATCTCTGAACTCTAAAGTAGAAATGATAAACAATTGCAGGCATAAATGGAAATCTTTATCAATGCACCATCCCCTGACACGTCCCCCCTGAACGCGCCCCAAAAAGAGATAAAAAAAACTACAGGCCACGTGCCACACGTACAGTGCTCACGCGCCCACACAACACACTATATAACACCGGTGGTGCGCCCAGTTTGTACCCTGAGGAGAGCTTTTAGCTTGAAAACAGATCTGTAGGTTTTTAATCTTCGTTTTAAACCTGTTTTAAATTGTTATATATATATATATATATATATATATATATATACACACACACACATACATATATGTGTATGTATTCACACACACACACACACACACACACACACACACACATATATATATATATATATATATAGAGAGAGAGAGAGAGAGAGAGATGCGCATATTGATACACATACAGATACTAAATAGATAGATAGATGTGTGTGTGTGTGTGTGTGTGTGTGTGTGTGTGTGTGTGTGTGTGGATAGATGGATGTGTGTACAAAGTAGGTTACAGATG
>JADBJO010000612.1:560000-562500 GCA_016801955.1 Conus betulinus | reverse complement strand
ATATAGCCATATACATAGAAGATATACATGGAGGCACAACCAAGTGCTCAAAGAGATTGTACAAGTAGTCTGGGCTTGTACCAACACCACAAAAAGGGAAAATCAGGACTCCAAAAGCACCCGCAACATTCTTCACGGCAGGAGGCAGCAAAATCATGGCCAAGAACAACTGTGCCACCCGGAACATGCAGGCAGAGTCTGCTGGACGGGGCAGATGGCTGGGAGTGCACTGCAGACCTCCCAGAATGGAAGAGTCACCCAGAGATCATCAGCAAGAGTGGCATGAGACCAGACATAGTAGTCCACTCTCAGTCAACCGAGCAGCTGATCATGATCGAGCTCACGGTGCCATATGAGAACAGAACGGAGGCAGCTCAAATCTACAAGACTGAAAAGTATGCAACGCAACATTTAGATAAACTTACATTGTAAAACACACGACATATTATTAGAACTGGTGATAATCTTACGTTTGAGTGTGTGGCTTTCTTTTGCATACCTTACCAACAAAGAAAAAGAAAAAAAAGCACAGATACATGTATCTCCCCCTCTGGAAGGAGTTACCAATACAGATAATGAGAGTTCATTTACGATTAGCGTGTGGGTTTATACATAATATTTTTCTATTGAGGACATGATTGAAAACTAACGGCTTATATGTAATATTTTTCTATTGAGGACATGATTGAAAACTAACGGCTTTGTACATGATATTTTTTCTATGGAGGACATGATTGAAAAGTAAGGGGCGTTTTCTCCTTAGACAGCACTGGAGTTGCTTTCGTTTGTGTTAGCATCCAACTGGAAAAAGTTGCATGCATTGTCAATGTGACGGCCAACATACCCACGATGGTCAAATGTCATTCAACCTCAAGTAGTTCTCTAGTAACTGGGTAATTATTCGAGGTTCAATATTATTTCCTGGCACATTTATCAAGACTGCAATATTTGACAAGGTAAATAATAAAAACATATTTTTGACCGCAGATCTTGAAGTAAAAATGAAAAATAAATGTCTTTGAGGATTTTCAGAAGATTAAAAAAAAAAAAAAAAAAAAAAACAGAACAAATATCGACAACGTGTCGGTCATAGACCGTAGGTAAGTGCAGTACTCTAGCTTGTAAGAGTTCGTTGTAGATCCTGTGGTAGGTGTTCGGCTTGCAGACGACAAAATACACCAGGCGGTATTGAAACGAAGAGGATCCTTTTATTTACAAACGTTGAAGATTATAGGAACAAAAAAAACAACCACTGACCTTCAGGTTCAATAAGTCGTACAGGAACTCAATCGTACATGCAGCAGTAACTATTCTACTAATGGCAGCTTCTCGTCGACTAGACTCAAACTCAGTGATCCTCAAAGACATTTATTTTTCATTTTGACAAGGTAGTTTGTCTAATCTATCTTCTTTTTTTTTTTTTTTTAACGGAAATTTCAATCAGTTTAGCGTAAATTGCCAGTCTGTGTATGGAAGTCATGTTTTCTGGAACTGAGTGTAAGTTCATTTCTAATGGTTGGATGTACTTTTCTGTCTGGTACCTTGCACCTAGTTCTTTAACAAACACTTGGAAGTTTTGGCTTAAATGTATTAATTCTATTCCTGTATATCAAATATTTACCCAATAGCATTATCAGGTCAACTACTGCATCTGTTTCAATTTGCTCTTCTTTTACGAAGAGGATCAATTCTATATTAAACGAAAGTATGTCGCAGTTTGTGCATTTGTCCTTTGAGAATGATTTCTACGTCATTCTAGAATGCTTGCGAGTGTCGACATTTATACAAGCACTGTTCTACTGAATCCTTTTCCTCGTCACAAAATGACCTCTGTCATTACTTACAGTGTTCATGTTTTGTTTTGTTTTTTTAATGCTGTTAGTCACTGAAATTCATTTGCATAAGTTCATTTGAACTCAACCTAGTCTATAATAAATTATAGATAATATATGAATGAATTATTCATTTATCCATCAGCTATGCACTGTGCGCAGTGTGGTTTCGAAGCTGAGCAGACGTGGTGTAGCGTATATGGACTAGCCCTCACATAGTGACACCTCCTTGAAACGGACACTGAAATAGACTGAGCTCCTCCCCCCCCCCCCCCCCTCCCCCCCCCCCCCCCCCCCCCCCCCCCCCCCCCCCCCGCCTTCAACCAGTCTCACAGCGCAGTCAGTGACACGGGGACGAAGGAACGACAACTGTGATTGGGAGGGGTGGGAACGGGTGCAGAAGGAAAGGGGGACAATGCGACGAGCAGCGAAGCGTTGAAGCTTGCTCAGACGCAGGCTACGTGAACAGTGGTAGGAGCAGAACAGCAGAGGATAGCGCTGTTGCCAGCCTTTACCCTGTCAGTGTGTCGGCGTTCCTGGAATAGGATTTCCCGGTCGACAGTGCACATTTCTGAGTTTATGCTCTCTCTCTCTCTCTCTCTCTCTCTCTCTCTCTCTCTCTCTCTCTTCTCTCTCTCTCTCTCTCTCCTCTCTCTCTGTCTCTCTCT
>JADBJO010000612.1:507500-550000 GCA_016801955.1 Conus betulinus | reverse complement strand
CTCTCTCTCTCTCTCTCTCTCTCTCTCTCTCTCTCTCTCTCTCTCCACTACCCATAAACAAGAAGAAGAAAAACCGCACGAATAATCTGAAAACCGTACAAACGGAAACGGTTCTCTCTCTCTCTCTCTCTCTCGCTCTCTCTCTCTCTCTCTCTCTCTCTCTCTCATGTGCGCATATGAATGTTTTGTTGTCGTTGTTGTTGTTGTTGTTGTCGTTGTCATTGTCGTTGTTGTGTGAGTGTGAAAAGTTTGTAGTTCCCTTGTTTTTGCCCTTACTCTATCCATGTTAACATGTTTCTTCCCGATCGGAGGATCGGAGAGAGAGAGAGAGAGAGAGAGAGAGAGAGAGAGAGAGAGAGAGAGAGAGAGAGCTCAAATGTTACTTGTCTGTTCTTCCATCCTTAATTTTTTCCGGTTTTTACTTCTTCTTTCCTCTCTTAACCAAAACTCCTCTATGTATCTTCATCTTTCTCCCTGGCTCCAATATCTTTATTGTCTGTGTTCTCCTATTGCTGGTCTCTACATCCATCTCTCCCTGATCTCCCACACACACATAGACACACACACTCAAACACACGGCACCATCACCACCACCGCTGCCCTGCCACTAAATGATAGCTTGATGGCTTCCTGCTGACTGATTGTTGCAGCTTACCTCTCTCTCCTGAGCGGAAGACAACCGTGCTCAGAGCTGTCGAAGTGCGGCAACTTCACCGGAATGGGAATTCTGGACGACAAACGCGGACATTCCGGACGAGTTCATGGGAACGGAATTTTGGTGCAGGTAGGTTCCACGCCCTTAATACGCAGTGAAAGTATGATTAATGACATTGAGAGAGAGAGAGAGAGAGAGAGAGAGAGAGAGAGAGAGTTGGGATAGTTTAGGAGGGGCAAGATAGGAAACTTGATTTGCTGGCGTTTTCGTTTCAGGCGTTAATGATAACACAACAAAGGAAAAACTCTAGCTGCAGTTGGTGTATAGTGACTGTCGTGGCTAGATTCTATTTGTTGATGGTGCCTTGCGCTTGATTTTTCTTGGGTCAAATCAGACATGGTACTCTCAGGTAGGCCTGCTGTATTACCACGGTGTAGTAATTGAACCCCCCTCCCCCCCCCCCCACCACACACACACACACACACCCCCCGCGCGCGCGCGGGCGCGCACACACCACCCCATGCCGCCTCACCCCACCTTGATTTCTATAGATGTTAGTGACTTAATTTCCCATACCGTGTTTCAAAATGGTGACAAAGCTTGGTATTGGAGTCTAATCTCTGTCTCCCTGCCTCTGTCTCTATCTCTCCCTCCCCTCCCTCCCTCCCTCCCCTCTCTCTCTCTCTCTCTCTCTCTCTCTCTCTCTCTCTCTCTCTCTCTCTCTGGGTAAATGATGTGCTATGTTAACGGAAAGACGTGTCCTGTGATGCGAACCCGTAACCCCAAGATTACGAGTCCGATGCTCTGCCACCTGAGCTATTCCGGCCCCCTTGTGGATGGGCGCCTTCGTGTTTTAGGGGGTGGGATATGACTCGTGTTGGTAGCTCCAGGACAATGCTCTAGAGTTTGCACCGTTTCCACAGACCAGTGACCTGGTTCCAGGTTTACAATTTCTGCCTGACCCCCCTCTTGGATGGATGGAGGCTCCGTTGTGATGGTGTGAGTTGTCAGTGCTGCCGTTGCCAGAACGTTGCTGCAGAGGGCCTGCGACTACCAGCTAGTTACCCTTATGATAAGCATGTAATCCCTTCTCACGTTTCCTTCTTATCTTCTCCAGTTGTCTGGTTGTCAAGTCGCCTGCGACCTGAATTCCATTTTCCCTCTACGCCATGCGTCCCTTTGTCAAGACATCTGTCTTGTCTCGCCTAACAAAAGAATTTGATAGTCACTGGGCGGGGCTTGTGGTTAGGATGGCACTATTTGATTAATTTATTTGCTCGTTTCTGTCTTTTTGTTTTTATTTATTTAGCTGTGTGTGTGTGTGTGTGTGGTGTGTGTGTGTGTGTGTGTGTGTGTGTGTGTGTGTGTGTGTGTGTGTGTGTGTTTTACCCTTTCTGGTTTTTATTGCGTTTATATGTGTCCATGATAGGATAAAAAAAAAAAAAAAACGCATACGGTGTTTATTAAGTGACTGATGTTATCATTTTAATAGTAGCAGTAGTAGTAAAAATAGTAGTCATAGTTGTGGTGGTAGTAATAGTGCTAATGATGGTACTAGTAATCACAGTAGTAGCAAGGTGATGATGATGAAGATGATGATGATGATGATGATGATGATGTATGTATGTATGTATGTATATGTATGTTTTGTTGTTAATGTTATCTTACTACAGTAAGTATGCATTTTGCTTTTTTTATATTCCTTATTTGTAATTTGTTCTTACGTTTTGAAATAAAACATGACTTTAAAAAAAAAAAAAAACGTTTCTCCAGCTGAAATATCTAAGACATCCTTCTACATTTAGACTTATTTTGCTTGTGACTTCTGACGGTGAAGATGTTATGAAACAATTTGTCATCTATGTGTATAAGGCGTTCCAAATCTGCTTAATTAGCTGCACCTGATTGACATCGTTCTCCTTTTCTTTGTGTTGAGTGTACAATTTCTCGTATTCACGATTGGTATTGTTCTCCTTTTCTTTGTGTTGAGTGTACAATTTCTCGTATTCACAATTGGTATTGTTCTTCTTTTCTTTGTGTTGAGTGTACAATTTCTCGTATTCACGATTGGTATTGTTCTCCTTTTGTTTGCTTTGGATGTACGATTTCTTGTATGGATCATATACCATCCCCTTCATGAGGGGCTATGGACTTCCGTATCTCCCTCCCTCCACACCCCTCTCTACGATTTCTCTCTGTCTGTCTATCTGTCCTGTCTGTCTCACCCCCTGTCTCTAAGGGGCTCTCTCTCTCTCTTCCGTATCTCCCTCTCCCCTCTCTCCTCTCCCCCACCCACCACCCTCCACCCCCCCCTGCCTCTGTCTGTCTGTCTGTCTGTCTTCTGTCTGTCTCTCTATCGTATCCCCACCCCTCTCTCTCTCCTCTCTCTCTCTCTCTCTCCTCTCTCTCTCTTTCTCTCTCTGTCCTCTCTCTCTGTCTGTCTGTGTGTGTGTGTGTGTGTGTGTGTGCATGTTGATCATCAACCGGGTTAAACTCAATGGGCAGCTTTAACACTTCCTCCGAAATGAATTCCAGAATGG
Organism: Conus betulinus; assembly: GCA_016801955.1. Lineage (NCBI taxonomy): Eukaryota > Metazoa > Mollusca > Gastropoda > Neogastropoda > Conidae > Conus > Conus betulinus. Next base: position 546,805 of record JADBJO010000612.1, on the reverse strand, counting down.
TGCAGAGTATGCTGGCCTGTGCCATTGACAACCAAGACGCGTGTCAGTTCAACGGGAAGAACATGGTTGCCATCCAACGGCGGCATGACGAAATCACAAAGCTCTGCGAAGGTTCTGGTGAGATATGACAAGACACAAACTTTGGTAGGCTGCTCAGTCCCAAACTCTTGAACACCTGTGTTACACGCATGACAGACGATGGTCTCACAGCTGTCCACATGAAACGAAAGGTCGAGTGACCAGTCTTTCTGGGTGCCAAAACCTTCCTAATGAAACTGGAAACCAATCCGCTTCTGTCCCATCTGACTCGCTTCAGTTGCAGGCCTGTCCAAGCCAATCCCACTCAAAAGTGAACTGTGATCCTGCCAAATTTCAAAAACCAGTTCGGTCCGCTCGAATCTAGTTTTAGCCTCTGTATGTTCAAACTAAGTCCAGCTAAGGTTTAGTGGGTGACGTTCGGCCATGTCACTCGCACTGGCTACAAACCCGTTTAATCCAAATACAATAGATTTCTGTTCCATTCAGTCTCACTATACTAACCCGATCTAACAGAATCCGGTTCAGTTCAGGTCAACAACCCCCGGTTTAGTCCAAAGTTAGTGTGGTCTGGGTTTTTTTTTTTTTTTTTTTTTTTGTTGTTTGTTGTCCAGTTCAGAATATTTCAGTCCATTTCACTTCCTCATAATCACCTCTATTACAGTCCTGTCCAATGATCTCCGAATCAGTTGAATTTATGATACTCTCAAAGCTGATCCAACCCACCCCGTCCGGAGTCCGCCAGCCCACTGAGTCACACCAACTCCTCTTGGGCTTCCCAGAACAAAGATAAACACAAGCCGAATCTAGCCCAGCCCTGAAAAAAAAAAACAATATGCAAAGCATATAAAGTAATCCCAGTTTATCTTAAATACGCGTGAGATATTCCGAAACAGGGAAAACTCGTTCTGGGCCGTTATAGCCCGTAGTAACGGCTATTCTGGTAAACATCGGCCATCATCCGTAACCCATTATGAACATATCTACAAATTTTCAGAAAGATCGGCCAAGTACTTTCTGAGATATTCCATAAAGAAGAAAACCGTTATGGGCCGTTCTTAACGGATATAACGGTAAACTAAAACATTAGGCACCATCCGTGACCCATAATAAACATACCTACAAATTTTCAGAGAGATCGGCCCAGTAGTTTCGTCTGGAGCGAGTGGAACACGTTTTGAACACGTTTTGACCACGGACGGACAGACAGCTAGACACACAAGATAGCATTTCTTCGTTCCCATACTTAAGTATTCCCTGTTCTATATGAAACTGGGAGTACAAAAACCCTGAAACACTACCCAGCTCCAACATTCCTGAAACTGAACCGGTCTCCAATCCATCACATCAATCTCATCAGCTTGGGCACACTCTAGAGAGGGATCCTCACTGACACAAGACTCCACGACCGAGCAATCATTGTCATCAGTCAGGGATTTTGTAGGTGGCGTCTTGCGTTTGATGGAAATAGGCACCGCTGTCCATCTCTAGAATGACCGGGCTGCCAGTGCAGTGTCTCCGCTGGTGGGTTGTCTGGGAATGACCTTGGAGGCTCCCGGTGGAGGACTGCAGCGCTGGGACTGCTTCAAGACAAACGTGGGTGTGGCTGTGTATGGGGAGACCAAGAAATCAGCGGCTTGGATGTAATGCTACGGAGGGAACAAAAACACACACACACACACACACACACACACACACACACACACACACACACACACACACACACACACACACACACACACACACACACACACAACACACACACACAGGAAGGAAAAAATAAATACAGCTCGGCCAAAGCAACCAGTTCCATCCGGAATCCTAGACCATCTCTGCCGAACGCAGCTTCATCCAGTCGATTTAGCCCAACTCAGCGCAATAGTCTCGTACATGCACTGCACGCATATGTCCATGCACGCACGCACACGTACACATGCACAGCAGAGAGAGAGAGAGAGAGAGAGAGAGAGAGAGAGAGAGAGAGAGAGAGAGTGAGAGAGGAGAGGGAGTGAAGCAGGGGGGGGGGGGGGGGGGGGGGGCCACAGGGAGAGACAGACAGACAGACAGACGGGCAGGCAGACAGAGACAGAGACGGAGACAGACACACACACACATAATAAAGACAGATATACACAGAGAAACAGATACAGAGAAAGAGACAGATGTACTCACATCACAACTTCGATGTTTTTCATTTCAGGTCGTTCTGGTGATAGCCCTTACAAGAAAACGTCCAAAGGGAACTTTCCGTCTGGTGGCTCCGGCAGTTCTCCTGATGACGAAACGTCAACAGAAAGATCCACTCCCACTCTTGATAATGAAACGTCAACAGAGGGATCCACTTCCTCCCTTGATAATGAAACATCAACAGAGAGATCCACTCCCTCCCTTGGTAATGAAACGTCAACAGAAATCCACTCCCACTCTTGACAATGAAACGTCAACAGAGAGATCCACTCCCTCCTTTCATAATGAAACGTCAACAGAAAGATCCACCCCCTCCTTTGATAATGAAACGTCAACAGAGAGATCCACTCACTCCCTTGATAATGAAACGTCAACAGAAAGATCCACTCCCACTCTTGACAATGAAACGTCAACAGAAAGATCCACTCCCTCCTTTGATAATGAAATGTCAACAGAGAGATCCACTCCCTCCCTTGATAATGAAACATCAACAGAGAGATCCACTTCCTCCAGTGGTAATGAAACGTCAACAGGGAGACCCACTCCAACTGTTCCTAATGAAACGTCAACAGGGAGATCCACTCCTACCCTTCATAATGAAACGTCAACAGAGAGATCCACTCCCACCCTTGGTAATGAAACTTCAACAGAGAGATCCACTCCCTCCATTGATAATGAAGCGTCAACAGAGAGATCCACTCTCTCCCTTGATAATAAAACGTCAACAGAGAGATCCACTCCTACTCTTGATAATGAAACGACAACAGAGGGATCCACTCCCTCCTTTGATAATGAAACGTCAACAGAGAGATCCACTCTCTCCTTTGATAATGAAACGTCAACAAAGAGATCCACTCCCTCCCTTGATAATGAAACGTCAACAGAGAGATCCACTCCCACCCTTCCTAATGAAACGTCAACAGAGAGATTCACTCCCTCCCTTGATAATGAAACATCAACAGAGAGATCCACTCCCACCCTTCCTAATGAAACGTCAACAGAGAGATCCACTCCCACCCTTCCTAATGAAACGTCAACAGGGAGATCCACTCCCTCCCTTGATAATGAAACGTCAACAGAGAGATCCCTCCCTCCCTTAATAATGAAACGTCAACAGAGAGATCCACTCCCTCCCTTGATAATGAAACATCAACAGAGAGATCCACTCCCACCCTTCCCTAATGAAACGTCAACAGAGAGATCCCACTCCCACCCTTCCTAATGAAACGTCAACAGGGAGATCCACTCCCTCCCTTGATAATAAAAACATCAACAGAGAGATCCACCCCCTCCAGTGGTAATGAAACGTCAACAGAGAGATCCTCTCCAACCCTTCCTAATGAAACGTCAACAGGGAGATCCACTCTCACCCTTCCTAATGAAACGTCAACAGAGAGATCCACTCCCTCCCTTGATGATGAAACGTCAACAGAGAGATCCACTCCCAAACTTCCTAATGAAAACGTCAGCGGAGAGATCCACTCCCTTCCTTGATAATATAACGTCAACAGAGAGATCCACTCCCTCCCTTGATAATGAGACGTCAACGGAGAGATCCACTCCCACCCTTGATGATGAAACGTCAACAGAGAGATCCACTCGCTCCCTTGATAATGAAACGTCAACAGAGAGAACCACTCCGTCCCTTGATAATGAAACATCAACAGAGAGATCCGCTCCCTTCCATGGTAATGAAACATTAACAGAGAGAGATCCACTCTCTCCCTTGATAATGAAACGTCAAAAGAAAGATCCACTCCCTCCATTGATAATGAAACGTCAAAAGACAGATCCACTCCTTTCCTTGATAATGAAACGTCACCAGAGAGATCCACTCCCTCCCTCCCTTGATAATGAAACATCAACAGAGAGATCCACTTCCTCCAGTGGTAATGAAACGTCAACAGGGAGACCCACTCCAACCGTTCCTAATGAAACGTCAACAGGGAGATCCACTCCTACCCTTCATAATGAAACGTCAACGGAGAGATCCACTCCCTCCCTTGATAATGAAACGTCAACAGAGAGATCCACTCTCTCCCATGATAATGAAACGTCAACAGAGAGATCCACTCCCGCCCTTGATAATGAAACATCAACAGAGAGATCACACTCCTTTCCATGTTAATGAAACGTCAACAGAGAGATCCACTCCGTCCCTTGATAATGAAACATCAACAGGGAGATCCACTCCCACCCTTCATAATGAAACATCAACAGAGAGATCCACTCCCACCCTTGATGATGAACGTCAACAGAAAGATCAACTCCTCCCTTGATAATGAAACGTCAACAGAGAGATCCACTCCCTCCCTTCCTAATGAAACGTCAACGGAGAGATCAATTCTCTCCCCTGATAATGAAAACGTCAACAGAGAGATCCACTCCTTCCCTTGATGATGAAACGTCAACGGAGAGATCCAGTAAAAGGGAAACGTCAGCTCGGAGATCGAGTTGGTTTACCCACAGTGAAGAAACAGTTTTACCACACTGAAGAAACAATTTGCCTGGAATCTTTGTCTGTGGTGTTCTGGGACTACGGTCTCTACAAATGGAGCAGCAGGGAGTACCACTTCCAGTGACCCTAGCAGTACCCCTGATAAGGAAAACGTCAACAGAGAGATCCACTCCCACCCTTCCTAATGAAACGTCAACAGAGAGATCCATCCACTCCACCCTTCCTAATGAAACGTCAACAGAGAGATCCACTCCCTCCCATGGTAATGAAACGTCAACAGAGAGATCCACTCTGCCACCCTTCCTAATGAAACGTCAACAGAGAGATCCACTCTCTCCCTTCCTAATGAAACGTCAACAGGAGAAATCACTCCCACCCTTCCTAATGAAACGTCAACAGAGAGATCCACTCCCACCCTTCCTAATGAAACGTCAACAGGGAGATCCACTCCCACCCTTCCTAATGAAACGTCACAGGGAGATCCACTCCCACCCATCCTAATGAAACGTCAACAGAGAGATCCACTCCCACCCTTCCTAATGAAACGTCAACAGAGAGATCCACTCCCACCCTTCCTAATGAAACGTCAAACAGGGAGATCCACTTCCACCAGTGGTAATGAAAACGTCAACAGAGAGATCCACTCCCTCCCTTCCTAATGAAACGTCGACAGAGAGATCCACTCCCACCCTTCCTAATGAACGTCAACAGGGAGATCCACCCCCCACCCTTCCTAATGAAAACGTCAACAGGGAGATCCACTGCCACCCTTCTAATGAAACGTCAACAGGGAGATCCACTCCCCACCCTTCCTAATGAAACGTCAACAGAGAGATCCACTCCCACCCTTCCTAATGAAACGTCAACAGGGAGATCCACTCCCACCCTTCCTAATGAAACGTCAACAGGGAGATCCACTGCCACCCTTCCTAATGAAACGTCAACAGGGAGATCCACTCCCGCCCTTCCTAATGAAACGCCAGTAAGGAGATCCACTTCCAGTTTCACTGGTGGTTCTTCTGATGAGGACACGTCAACATCAAAACCCTCTTCCAGTGGCGCCATTGAAACTCTCGATGAAGAAACATCACCATTAAATCCACTACCCTTGTCAGTCCTGATACTCGTTATGCAGAAACAAGGGGATCCACTTCCGGTGGCACTGGCGGTAAGGATACATCGGCAGGAAGATCTTCCAGCCATGCTGATACAATCAACAGGGGAAGGCTGGCAACAGTTTCTGGCACATTCGTTTGCTGCTCTGCTTTTGCAGCTGGTCTGCATCTGAGCATGCCTAATCCCTTTTTTTTATTGTCATCCTGTCACCCCCCCCCCCCCCCCCCCCCCCCCCCCCCCCTCCCCGCCCCCCCCCCCTCCCCCCCCCCCCCCCCCCCCCCCCCCCCCCCCCCCCCCCCCCCCCCCCCCCCCCCCTCTCTACCATTCCCACCACCTTCCCACCACACCTATCGTTTGTATTCCTTCCTCCCAGTTTCACCCCATTGAACATCAGATGAAGGATTTTGTTCCGTTGGGACGCTGCAACAGCTGGAGATCGTGTTGTTCCGTGTATGATTACCGCCCCTTCCCCTCCCCCGCCCTTCCCCCTCTCTCACTCCGACCCCCTACATAAAGAGGTCACTGTCTTCTTTGTTTTGTCACAGAACTGCTTTATTCTGCTCACCCGGACATACCTGTCACACACACACACACACACACACACACACACACACACACACACACGCACACACGCACGCACGCACGCACGCACGCACGCACACGCACACACACACACACACACACACACACACACACACACACACACACACACACTGTCTTCGTAAATAGCTTTCTTCTTCTTCTATCAACGTATATTGCGAGCGTGTATGTATCAGGGCACTATATGCACCCATGATCTTTGGTTCTCTCTCTCTCTCTCTCTCTCTCTCTCTCTGTCTCTCTCTTTATCTGTTTCTGTCTCTCTCATCCTCAGTCTCTTTCATCTTATTTCGAGCAAATATTATCCATATTTAACTGTGCTTTTATGTCATCTACAAGACATGGTGATGTATGCAATTTGTCACTGTTTTTTTTCTGTAAAAGAACTAAAAAGAAAGTAGTGTATGAATAACTTTGTTTTTACGAAAAATCAGATAGTGTCAGTTTTGCGCATTGCTGTTTTGATTCGATCTGGTTTTGTTAACATTCCTACTTCAGGAGGGACTATGCCATATCACTGAATAAAATCTTTGTTATTATTATTGTGATTGTGATTGCATCTCTCTCTCTCTCTCTCTCTCTCTCTCTGTGTGTGTGTGTGTGTGTGTGTGTGTGTGTGTGTGTGTGTGTGTGTGTGTGTGTGTGTGTGTGTGTGTGTGTGTGTGAGTCTATATCAGTAGTATTCTCTTCTCTCTCTCTCTCTCTCTCTCTCTCTCTCTCTCTCTCTCTCTCTCTCTCTCTCTCTCTATGTGTGTGTGTGTGCGCGCGCGCGCGTGTATGTGTGTGTGTGTGTGATAGTAGTACTTTCATTTTACCTCTTTCCACAAGCTTATGTAATATTAGGCGAGTGTCTATCTGTCTGTCTGTCAGCCTGTTTGTCTGTCTGTCTGTGAATCATACAGTGTGAGGTGGGCAAATAAGAATGCATGAACTACACGGAGTGATGTGCGTTTACATAGAGAGACGTGAACCACACAGTGTAGCCCGGCCTTCAATGGGAAAACGTGAACCACACAGTGTAGCCCGGCCTTCAATGTGGGAAAAGGTGAACCACACAGTGTAGCCTGCCCTTAAATGGGAAAACGTGAACCACACAGTGTAGTAGCCGGGCCTTAAATGGGAAAACGTCAAACCACACAGTGTAGCCCGGCCTTAAATGGGAAAACATGAGCCACACAGTGTAGCCCGGCCTTAAATGGGAAAACGTGAACCACACAGTGTAGTCTGGCCTTAAATGGGGGGAAAACGTCAAACACACAGTGTAGCCTGGCTTTAAATGGGAAAACGTGAACCACACAGTGTAGCCTGGCCTTCAATGGGGAAAACGTGTGAACCACACAGTGTAGCCCGGCCTTCAACGGGGAAAACGTCAACCACACAGTGTAGCCTGGCCTTCAATGGGAAAACGTCAACCACACAGTGTAGCCCGGCCTTCAACGGGAAAACGTGAACCACACAGTGTAGCCCGGCCTTAAAATGGGAAAACGTGAACACACACAGTGTAGTCTGGCCTTAAATGGGAAAAACGTCAACCACACAGTGTAGCCCGGCCTTCAACGGGGAAAACGTGAACCACACAGTGTAGCCTGGCCTTAAATGGGGAAAAACACAGTGAACCACACAGTGTAGTCTGGCCTGGCCTCAATGGGAAAACGTGAACCACACAGTGTAGTCTGGCCTTCAATGGGAAAACGTGAACCACACAGTGTAGCTGCGTCGCCTGACACTGACCTCTCACATCAGTGTGCTTCAAAACAGATCTGCCACCTCTCCCTTGGCGTCCGCTACTATGCCACACTCGCAGCGAACTGGCGCTGCCCAAACAACGAGCAGGGTCCAGTTTAAAAGTTGAGAGGGCTCACTGAGAGCAGTCGCTAGTCTTTCTTCATTACATTACACCGTCGGACGTGCCGCCCGCAGATTTACGTTCTCTACGAGATGGGGAAGTTAATATGGACACGTGCCTGTATTCATCCCGTGGTGTACTTCTGAACCATGCCCCAAATCACTCACCGGGGAACAGGATGGGGAACACTCACCCCTCAAATTTAGGTGCAATGTATGTTGAATCAGTATGTAATTTTGAAAGTGGTGCTGGGGTGATTATTTTCCCCCTTCCCTCTCATCCCCCCCCCCCCCCCCCCCCCCACCCCCCCCCCCCCACCGAGGAAAGGTCCGTCTGGATTTATTCCCTGGGGTATGACATGGGCAGACACCCGCCGGGAAGTGATTTTGGGCTTGGAGTGTTTTCACCCCGTTACACCAGTGCGTGCGTGCGTGTGTTTGTGTGTGTGTGTGTGTGTGTGTGTGTGTGTCTGTGGATTGGTGGGTGCGTCCGTTTGTATTTGTGTGTGTGTGTGCGTGTGTGTATGTGTGCACATGCACGAGAACACGTGGTGCATGTGTGTGTGTGTGTGTGTGTGTGTGTGTGCATGTGCATGCCTGTGTGTGTGTGAATGTGTATGTGTGCATGTAAGTGTGTGTGTGTGTATATGTGCATGCATGTATGTGTGTGTGTGTGTGTGTGTGTGTGTGTGTGTGTGTGTGTGTGTGTGTGGTGTGTGTGTGTTGTTGTTGTTGTTGTTGTTTGTTCTGTTTAACGTCTTCCCACATAAAGTGATTTTAGATGGTTTGTAGTGATAGAGTGTATGATGAAAGTAGTACGAGTGTGTGCAATCATTTGTCAGTGTGTGTGTGTGTGTGCACGTGTGTGTGTGTGTGTGTGTGTGTGTGTGTGTGTGTGCGCCGCGCCCATGAAGTATCTGTCATCTGGCTTTGTTTCTTCACCCCTCCTCCCCCCCTCCTCCTTCCACCTGTTTCCAGGGTGAGCTGCAGCTACTTCCCCACCTCTTTCCACATTACTATTACCAAATAATTAAATACCAAATGTGTGCTGTTTTCCTTACATCAAGAGTGGACACGATATATTCCATTCAAGAAATCAAAGCTATGCTTCCTCTTTTATGTCAAGAGGATGAAACACTATATCCTAGTCAGCACTGACAGACGAAATGACACACTGAGTACTTAACCTGTGTTAACAAAATGACACTAAATTCTCATCAGCATCAGCTGATGAAATGAGAAACAGTTAGATGCAGCAAAAAAATAAAATGATAAATGCTCTGTGGGCAGACACTGCAAAATGCACAACTAGTGGCCACTGGGCAATGTGCACAATTTTCATCACCTACTTGCCAGATTACAAGAAATATGCTGATATGTTTTGGATTGTGATGTGAACAAAGCATAAGAGAGTTTCCAGGATAAAGACAGGAGAGTGGTCCACAAAGGAAAAAAAAAACACACACAAAACTGAGAAGACATCAACACCAGATTTTTGTTTCTTTAAATGCAGAGTCATGGTGCCAGAAAAAGAAGTTGCCAGCACAGAACTTCCAAGAAGTAGCACTATATGCTCTGACAAGATCTCTGCCAACCCCAACCGAGACTGCACCCCAAGCAGAGAAGCATGCAAGAATGAGCTCACTCACACCCACACATACTAATAATCAAACATCATCAGCCTATACGAAAACATTTCATTTACTTTTAATCCGATGATAATCACTTTTCCCCATGGAGAGCATACATACAAAAGGTACAACAGTTACCAGTATGACACATTCACAAATCTTCATTTTCTTCATCATACAGTTACAAACCACAGCTCTTGTTCTGCATCACATTCAGTTCTGGGCAGTGGAAGATGTGTGTGTGTGTGTGTGTGTGTGTGTGTGTGTGTGTGTGTGTGTGTGTGTGTGTGTGAGCAAGAGAGAGAGAGAGACAGACAGACAGACAGAGAGAGAGAGAGAGAGAGAGAGAGAGAGAATGAAGAACATTCAACCACAGTATCTTTTTGCACATCACCCACTGGCTCTAGTTTACTTTTCAGTTCTCACTTTTGCCAGCAAGTCAACCATGCAGGACTCGTTCAGAAACAAGTCATGCAGAAGTTGTACAAGATGATACACAACATTTCAGACAAACCATTTGACCTTTAGACAATCAAACATAGCATTAACACCTGTGTACATGTGGCAATGTTGAAACAAAATAATCATGACAAGCATTATATGGAAAAATGGAATGTTTTTTAGAAAAAATGCAAAACATATTAACTCAAAACACTGCAGTACACACTGAGCATGTTAAATTGCACTGATCACAACTAAATACAAAATGAAGAAATGACTCCATTGCTTGGTTTAACATTTATCTTATCACATACATCTAAAAGGGAGAGGATGAATATCTTCGTGTCCACTGCCAATAACAGAAGCATTCACATAGGTGCAAATTTCTCAAACAACAACAACAACAAAATAAGGAATGGGGCCTGGGTCCTGTTAGCTACAAGAACTAAGCCTTAAAAGGTATTTTACCTCTATACATATGTTAATATTGAAACAAATTACTGGCACAGCACTTACATGACAGCAACAAAGTCATGAATATTTACCTTCATGTTTATTTCTATGAATACTCAGTCTCCAACTCCAGGACATCAAGCACACACCGACAGATAATATAAAAATAAAAGATGATAAAACAACCAACTGAAAACATACCACAATAACAACACAAAAAAAAAGTTATTAGCATTTCCAGGGCATTTTCAGAAGCATCAAACTATCTCTTTTTCTCTACCCCGTTTTTGCATTTTCCAAAGAGCCGATTTCTGCCTTCAAGCAGAACATTTTTAAACCGGGCCAAAAATTTTAATCAATGCGTTCACCACCTCTTGTTGACCAGACTGGCTCCCTGTCTTGTCTCCTGTTCACTGGTCGGCTGTCTGCTCACAACACTTTGCCACTGATAAGGTCAAACTGTAGATTGTGAAGCACACACATGCACCAAAGCTGTAAGCAGGCAGTGGGCCAACCTCTCTGTGGATGGACAAAGGCTGTAAGCAGGCAGTGGACCAACCTCTCTGTGCATGGACAAAGGCTGGAATTAGGCAGTGGGCCAACCCCTTTGTGCATGGACAAATGCACAAAGACTGTAAGCAGGCAGTGGGCCAGCCTCTGTGCATGGACAAAGACTGTAAGCAGGCAGTGGGCCAACCTCTCTTTGCATGGACAAAGGCTGTAAGCAGGCAGTGGACCAACCTCTTTGTGCATGGACAAAGGCTGTAAGCAGGCAGTGGACTAACCTCTTTGTGCATGGACAAAGGCTGGAAGCAGGCAGTGGACCAACCTCTTTGTGCATGGACAAAGGCTGGAAGCAGGCAATGGACCAACCTCTGTGCATGGACAAAGGCTGTAAGAAGGCAGTGGACCAACCTCTGTGCATGGACAAAGGCTGTAAGCAGGCAGTGGGCCAACCTCTTTGTGCATGGACAAAGGCTGGAAGCAGGCAGTGGGCCAATCTTGCTGAACAGCAGACAAGAAGAAGCTGATGTACGTGATTACCCAAGAAGGCTGCCCAGCCAAACTGAACAACTCTCTTGTGGAACATTGCGACCATGAGGTACAGAAATCAATGGTTGGTGACTTGTTCAAGCAAACGGAACTTTGGTAGAGGGCGAACGGTAGAAAAACAAGGCGGAATACTTTGATAGAGTCCAACAGTGGGAAAGCAAGGTGGAGTACTTTGATAGAGGCCAACAGGAGGAAAGCAAGGTGGAATACTGATCTTCTCTCTTGGTCTACAACCAGACAAAGCTCAACTGTAATGCTAGTGGCACTTTCATACCTGAAGGTTAGAGGTGTTTTGGGAAGTGCTTTATAGAGTCTTCAGCAGAATAAAGCAACATGATCGAGCGAACTGACTGGCAGTCAATGGCTGGCCACTGATCTTCATGACAAACCGATCAGGGTGGGTCAGTGCCCATCATACAAAACTTTATGTGTTTGTTCCTGTCTCCTGTTCCTGCTTTGTGCCCTCTCTGTCACTATTCCCAGTCTGCACACTCTCACTGCCCTGTGCTCTTTCTCTGCCACTATTCCCAAACTGCACTCTCACTGCCCTGTGCCCTCTCTATGCACTATTCCCAAACCGCACACTCTCACTACCCTGTGCCCTCTCTATGCCACTATTCCTAAACTGCACTCTCACTGCCCTGTGCCCTCTCTCTGCCACTATTCCCAAACTGCACACTCTCACTGCCCTGTGCCCTCTCTCTGCCACTATTCCCAAACTGCACACTCTCACTGCCCTGTGCCCTCTCTCTGCCACTATTCCCAAACTGCACACTCTCACTGCCCTGTGCCCTCTCTATGCCACTGTACCCAATCTGCACACTCTCACTGCCCTGTGCCCTTTCTCTGCCACTGTACCCAAACTGCACACTCTCATTGCCCTGTGCCCCTCTCTATGCCAACCCGTACAACACAAGTGCAATACAAATGATGTAAAACTAAAAGGGCTACTAGTTTCCTGTTCTCTCAGCTGTTTCAGTTTCCTCACTCATTTAAAAAAAAAAAAAAAAAAAAAACGGAAATTAATTTTCAAATGTTCATTGCTTAAAACGACTATCTTTCAATTAAAAAAAATGAAAATAAAAAATAAAAATATAGTACAGTTAAAAAAAAACAAAGTTTCAAAAGACCAATGTACAGAGAATTACAAAAAAAACTTTATCCATACCATGCAATTAAAGAAATTGTATTCATTCCTATTTTTCTCTGTCTTTGTTTGTGTGTGTGCCCATGGACAACTCTAAAAATGTAAAGATCATCATGAACCTTTGAAGAACTGTCCAAAGGGTCAACTTCAACAGTATGGGAGTAGATTGAGTTTGCCTCCATATTCAAAACTGCAGTCACACACACACACACACACACACACACACACACACACACACACACATGCACTGCAAATATTAAATACACCTGAAACTGATAATTTTCAGATTAGCTTCAGAGCACATGGATTACATCCCTTTATTGGGAGTTACTTTTCATTTTAGTTCTTTGTTGATGTTGCTAAATCACCTCCTCCCTCCATCCAGGCAGTATACTCTCTCTTTTCTTCATATTATAAATAACCAGAAAGTCCTGATGACAGCAGACTTCCTGCGTTTAAAAACAAAGTTTATGATTATGTGCACTGAAATCTGGAAGCTGTGTGTCTTGATGTTTTCTTCTCCTTCAGGAAGTTCACAACCAATTTTCCCCTCCTCAGCCAAATACACAGAAAGCATTTTCAGAGGAAACAAGAGGACTTCTTAGACCAAGGGAGAGGTACAAAGGGTTAGAACAGATCCTCTATATATTGCACTTTACTGTCTTAATTTACATCTGAGAGCATACAATCACAACAAATTTGCATTACAAACAACAACAAAAATGACGACAAACCACAAAATACTTAACATGGATTTGTTAAGACGTTTGTGCATTTTCTCCTTAAACAAAAGTTTACTGCACTTTTATGTGTGTCTTTTAGGGAGGGGGGGGGGGAGGACTAAAACCAAAAAAAAAAAAGACTCCTCAACGTTTGACAGAAAAGCACTATTGTAACATAGAAAAAGACCAACACAATACACTGACATGTCTTTGTTGACAACTTCTCATACATGCAGATAAACATACACACACTTTTTTAACCACAAGCCATGCGAACTGTCAGGTACATGCACGTAAACCAATTTTTAACCCCCAACGCAGGTGTCTCCATCCAAAGTTAATTTGTACAATCGAAACACGGCATGCATTTCACACGCTTATCTGTACAATCACTGCATCAGACATGCCATGGAAGTGCTGGGAATAACTGAACACACCTGCACAGAAATCAACCCGCGCCCCAGTGTCAGGGCTGGACAAAGAGCGTTTGCCTGCTGTAGATCCTACAAAGCTGGTTGTATGAGTAGTCACACGCTCCATGTAGGCTGGTCAGGCAGGATGAGCAAACAGGGGGAAAAATGGAGGAATGGGAGGTGGAACTTGTTAAAGGATCTATGCATTACGCCACAATCTGTCACAGTTGGTCGCAAAATCCATTTGCAACATTCAATGCGCAGCCCAGAGTAAGGAAGACTCGGAGTAAAGTCTGGATCTCTACACACTGGAATGATAAATATATTCATAGGCAGGCACCACGTCATGACAACACACACACACACACACACACACACACACACACACACACACATGCATTCTCTTTGAGCAGACACAGCAACAGATTGGTGTAGAAATGATGCTCAGCGCCAAGAACTTATCACAACACATTACAGTTTTATGCAGTGTTACAATGTTCAGGTCTGCATGTGTTTACAGGAAGCTGCTTGCACAAGTGTATGTGTGTACGTGTGTGTGTGTGTGTGTGTGTGTGTGTGTGTGTGTGTGTGTGTGTGTGTATGTGTATCCGTGTGTCTGTCTGTCTGTGAGTGCATGTGTGTGTGTGTCTGTGTGAGTGCATGTGTGTGTATGTTTTGTGAGCGCATGTGCATGCATGATTGCATGCATGTGCATTTGCATGTGCATGTAAACATGCACGGATGTGTGTGTGCTTGTGTACATGCATGTCAATGTGTATTTGTGCTTCCAATGCGTCCATCGTGTGTGGGAAGAAGGGGGTGAGGAAGTGATTTTTGATGAGTACTATAGCTGGTGCTTGTGCATGCAGCAGCCATACCTTATGGACCAAACTCAGTTGTGTCCACGTGTCATTTGTGTGCAATATTTCATCGCGCCATGGTGTTCCCTCAACAGCCTCAGATCATCCAGTGACCACAGTCAGATTCTTTAAGGATTGTCACTGCTGATGGTGGTCTCCCTTTGAAGAAAGATGCCCCCACCATTGAGAAATTAATAGGATCATCAATCAGTTGGGGTCATAGTGCATGACGTCCCGACTCATTAAATCAACAAGTTAAGACTGAACTGTGAACACCACTGCAGTATCTCTGCAGCAGTGCAGTGATTTGCTCTGGCTGGCCGATTCATCACAACCTGAAGATAGTTCACTGCAGACCGCTGCTGCTTGATCTGCAGTAATTCCAGCCTGGCTGTGTGCATAAGGAAGCAAGAATGTGAGGTGTGGGAGTAATGCTACCAACAAGGCCAAGACAGGACAACAAACACACACACACACACACACACACACACACACACACACACACACCACACACACACACACATATATATACTCACACATATACACTCTCTCTCACACACACACACACACACACACACACACACACACACACACACACACACACACACACACACACACACACACGCGCGCACGCACACACACACACACACTGTGAAACAGGCATACAGCTGTGAATGTGACAGGAGTTTTAAGGCATTATAAACAATAATGCTGGTTGAAAATTCAATGCCACCTTCACAACAAATAAAAAATTAAAAAAAGGCAAGGCTCTTCTGCAACAGAAAATACTGACTGATGTAGAGTTACTGTATGTTAACCGCTTCCTTTCTAATATAATGAAACAACAGCAACAACAAAAAAAAAAGTTTTCCCCAAGTGTAAAACAGAAAGCTAACAGGTTCCAATTCTCTACTTTACAAGAAAAAACCCATACAAACATGAAAACAAACAACAAACAACAGAACCAAAGACAGACGAAGCACGTTTCGGACAATGCCACATCCTATTTCAGAGGCTCATTTCTAGACAACCGATTGACTTTCTGTTTTCATAAGATCGCAGAGATGCATACTTTGCTTGCCAAGATAATAACAGAAATGTAATGCTGGCATTTAATTCTTTCTACAGTGTCTGCCACAGCAGAGGTGAACTCATGCATGGGTCTTATCTCTCATTGGTTGTCAAATGGAAAGTGCGAGAACTCTGTGGACAGGTGTGCATTGCCCAGGGTCAGCAGTGGGATCAGTGACTTGCTGTACTCAACAGTGGCGGATATGTCTCGGAAGTGGGAGCCAGGGAACTCCAGCAGTTTGCATCACCGACACTTCAGCCCAGTAAATCATCCAGCGAGTTGGAGCCGTTCTGCGATGTGGAGGTGGGGGTCAACATGGCCGCCCCCATTCCCGCGTTCTGCATCTGTCCCCCCATTCCCATCTGCATCTGCGCTCCCATCCCCATCTGCGCCTGCCCACCCATTCCCATCTGCCCCATCATTCCTCCCCCAGCCCCAAAACCCCCAGCGGGAGCCCCCATGCCCATCATGGGGGAACCCATCCTCATGCCGCTGCCCCCCATTCCCATCATGCTGCCCATGGCGTTGGGTCCCATGCCCATGGGGTTGCTTCCCATTCCCATGGCGCTACCTCCCATCCCCATGGCGCCAGCTCCCCTTCCCATCGGGGTCATCCCCATCCCGCCCATGCCTTGAGGTTGCTGGAAGGCGTTGCTGCCCACGGTCATCTGGTTCATGGACACCTTGGGCTTGCTGGAAGACTCCAGCAGACTGTCAAAGGCACTCAGATCAGGCTTGGCGGGCTGGCCTGCCCCTGAGGAGGAGGAGTTCATCCCCATCCCTCGCTGCTGCATGCCGAACGATGACCCCATGCCTGATGTGGGGCCCATGCCGTACCCACCTCCTCCTCTCCCCCTCCACCGCCCATCCCCATCGTGGTGCTGGACCAGGAAGGGCGCCGAGGAGATGTTGGCATTGTAGGCTGGCTGCGGAGTCCTGTTGGCTGCCACGCTCATGGACGCCATAGCGTTCATGTTGGACTGCATCAGGGTGGAGGTCAGGTCTTTGGGGGCGGAGGAAGACGGCTTGCTGCCGGCACCACCAGCTCTGGATGGGGTGGCGGCGGCGGGGGAGGAGGCTTTGCTGGCAGGGGTGAGGAAGGCTGCGACTTGAAGATCTGTTGTTGTTCCTGCTGCTTGGCCAGCCGCTGCTTCTCCTCCAGGGTCAGCTGCCAACAGCGCACAGCATCAGTGTTAATGTCTGTGTCACAGCATCAGTGTTAATGTGTGTGTCACAGCATCAGTGTTAATGTCTGTATCACAGCATCAGTGTTAATGTGTGTGTCACAGCATCAGTGTTAATGTCTGTATCACAGCATCAGTGTTAATGTCTGTATCAGAGCATCAGTGTTAATGTCTGTGTCACAGCATCAGTGTTAATGTCTGTGTCACAGCATCAGTGTTAATGTCTGTATCACAGCATCAGTGTTAATGTCTGTATCATAGCATCAGTATTAATGTCTGTGTCACAGCATCAGTGTTAATGTCTGTGTCACAGCACCAGTGTTAATGTCTGTATCAGAGCATCAGTGTTAATGTCTGTGTCACAGCATCAGTGTTAATGTCTGTATCACAGCACCAGTGTTAATGTCTGTGTCACAGCACCAGTGTTAATGTCTGTATCATAGCATCAGTGTTAATGTCTGTATCACAGCATCAGTGTTAATATCTGTATCACAGCATCAGTGTTAATGTCTGTATCATAGCATCAGTGTTAATGTCTGTGTCACAGCACCAGTGTTAATGTCTGTGTCACACAGCATCAGTGTTAATGTCTGTATCACAGCATCAGTGTTAATGTCTGTATCACAGCATCAGTGTTAAAGTCTGTATCACAGCATCAGTGTTAATGTCTGTATCACAGCATCAGTGTTAATGTCTGTATCATAGCATCAGTGTTAAAGCTCGTGTCTGTCTGTGCACATATGTACCATCTGGTGCCTTGGCTGTACACCACTCATATACACATTTTTGTTTACTGTAAACCACTCATATACACATTTTTTTGGCTGTACACCATTCATACATACATACATTTTGAACTTATGGGGGTGGGGGGGGGAGGGAGATAGAGAGATGGAAGAAGGGGAGAGAGGGACACAGTTTAAGGGGGGGAGAGGCGAAGGGAAGAGGAGTGGGGGGGAGAATTTTCATTAGACCAGTCAGTAAACTACAATGGCAGTGTCTAAATTTATCCCTGTAAGAGAATAAATACGATGGAAAAAAGGATCAATGAGAGATTCAGAAAGTTTCTTTCCTTCAACAGATGATTTATCTTACAGGAAAAAATCTGAACATACACAGTCTGAACTGTACAGTATAATCAGTTTTTTTTGTCAAACCACAAAACTCATCTCTTTCCACAAACGCTACTCCATCTGAGATATAAAACACTTGACGAACATAACGTGTATGGCCCACCTTTTTACTGGGAGGTATGACAGGAGTGGCACTCGCTGCAGAAGACCCTGCACTAGCAGAAGCAGCAGGGGAGGCAGTGCCGGCAGATTTCGCCGTAGGAATGGGGGAGTTGCTTCCCCCTCCTGCCCTCTGGGACTGGCTGCTCATGAAGCTGGACAGGCCAAATCCGCTGAGAAACTTGCCCATCTGCAACATCAATCATCGTTGATATTACATGGGCACACCAAATCCGCTGAGAAACTTGCCCATCTGCAACATCAATCATCGTTGATATTACATGGGCACACCAAATCCGCTAAGAAACTTGCCCACTTGAAACACCAACCCTGTAATGTTAATACAGGACAGGCCAAATCACTGAGAAACTTGACCATGAGAAACACCAAGCATTATTGACATTACATCAGACACAACAATTCTACTGATTAACCAAATACAGCATAAACCTTCTTTTCATCAATGACATTATGATCCAAGATCTTGATCATTATAAGGTGCCAAAACAGTGTCACCATCATCAAGCCCTAGACACGTTATTGTAGCACTTGGCATGTAGCCCTGCTACTCTCCATTCTCTCTGTTTCTGAATATATACTGCTATCTGTCATCCAAACAGACAGCCTGTTATCTTCCAGCCAGCTTATCCACTATCCCATTAAACATGGGACAATTGTCTATTTTCAGGATCTTTGAGGAGATTAAAAAAAAAAAAAAAGACATCTAGTCAGATGACCATTTTCCCCCATCCTGTCATCAGTCAGGTTTGTGCTGCCCCAAAGCTTGCCTCACGATCATTCCCTGGTAACTGTTGTGGTGATGATAGCGCAACATCATTTCTGCTTCTCTTCCAACAGTGCACGATATTTACTCCATCCAGACATTGTGAATGTTGTTCTCTTTGACACAAACAGTCAAATCTTTATTAAGGAGAGCTGATTTGCATTAATTTTACCTGACAATACCTATGCACAAAAATTATGTAATATGCCTGTAACCTGAACGTCATGCTGATCATGAATTTGATTGATTTTCGGATATGTGCAATGAAAACGATAGCTGAAATCCAACAGTCACAACTTGCTATCAGCATTACCTACCCTCCTT
This sequence comes from Conus betulinus, assembly GCA_016801955.1. Lineage (NCBI taxonomy): Eukaryota > Metazoa > Mollusca > Gastropoda > Neogastropoda > Conidae > Conus > Conus betulinus. Next base: position 527,247 of record JADBJO010000612.1, on the reverse strand, counting down.
TTACCAGGATGTTTCTACCAGCATGATCTACCCTCCTTTTACCATGATGTCTCTACCAGCAATATCTACCCTCCTTTTACCATGATGTCTCTACCTCCAATATCTACCCTCCTTTTACCATGATGTCTCTACCTCCAATATCTACCCTCCTTTTACCATGATGTCTCTACCTCCAATATCTACCCTCCTTTTACCATGATGTCTCTACCAGCAATATCTACCCTCCTTTTACCATGAGGTCTCTGCCAGCATTACCTACCCTCCTTTTACCATGAGGTCTCTGCCAGCATTACCTATCCTCCTTTTACCATGTCTCTGCCAGCATTACCTACCCTCCTTTTACCATGAGGTCTCTACCAGCATTACCTACCCTCCTTTTACCATGAGGTCTCTACCAGCAGTATCTACCCTAAACAATATGAAATCTACATCTGTAAACGTAGAATTTAGCCAGCATCTATAGATCCAAATTTTTACCACGATGTCTCTACCAACATCGTCTATCAAATTTTACCAGAATGTCTCTATCAGCATCATCAACCCAAATTTTATCGTGTCTCTATCAGCAATATCTATGAAAATTTCAGCGTGATATCTCTCTCAGACTTATCTGTCTATATATTAACATAATGCCTCTATCAGCATTATACGTCCAAATTTTCCATGATGTTTTCTATCTGTATTATCTGCCAGAATGTTACCATGTTCTCTCTCTCAGTATCATTTAGCTACATGTTATTACACTCTCTATAACGGCAGTATCTACTTTTGTCTCTATCAGCTTTGTCCACCCCATACCTACCATGCTGGTGTTTTTGTCCCCATTCATGGCCCCAGAGCTTCCGTCACCTTCGCCTGTGATGCGGGATATTTCCAGGGATCTGCCACACAGAGCGCAGCAAACACTTTAAACATGCTGCAGTGGAACTCACCGCTGTGGCTCCGTGCACTGTGCAACTTAATTCTGAGCAGCTACTAGCATGATCATTTATAAAAAAAAATTTTTCAAAAATTCAATTTCCAGATGTTTAGTATACGTGAAAAAGGAAACGTAGGTGTTGATGTCACATACAGAATAACATACAGTAAAAATTTTTAAAAAGAGATAAAATTAGTTACTTTTCTGTGAAAAAAAAATCACATCCCCTCAAGCACTTTTTTTTGGTCCAAACCCTTACTTTAACTCAAAAGCATAGTTTATAATGAAACTATACACATAAATTGTAGTATTCTGCTCTGCATAACTGCAGCTGGACTGCGAAAACCACTGTCTCTGAAACACAACTGAAAGTAAGCCTCTGTCTCCACAGAAGAAAATCTTACGGCATAACACAGGTGAAGACGAACAACTGCTTGTTTACTTCTTCCCTGCCCTTTTCGACTGCCTATTTATTTTTTTCTTCTCATTTTCCAGGTCTCCCCAGTCCCATGGACTCACCATCAGAGTCATCATAAACAGCTGTCCCCAAGCCCTCACAGGTACAATCAGAATGTTTAGCCAACTGTGTAGGACCTGGGTATTCAACCTTTCAACTGCCTGTTCTGCCCTTTAACGCTCTTCCTGCCATTACTGGTTTCATCCTATACTGTCCATTGCAGATGATCCTCAGTTTCCTTGTCATCATTCGAAAGCTTTGACCTTTGAGACAATGGAAGTTGCAGAAGTGGCTGCAGTTTACTCATTGATTCAATTCCACCGAGAAAAGTTTACAACATTTTTCCGACTCGTATGGAGTGTGACCATGAATAACAGTGATTGGTGACAGTTCCTTCAACACGACTGTGGACAATTCTGTGCCCCAGGCGACACCTCACTTCTGATGATGGCGCAGAGAACAGCACCGACTGTTCTGCATGTATCAGCATTCGCTTGAAACTTCAGTGGCAGTGAGTGAAACAACCAACACGTGGGTAGCCAGAGCAGGGTTATGGTGGATTTGATATTTTCGGCATTCAGGAAAGTGATCACAACAGTTTAAGAACAACGAAACTCAGAAAGAGACATACATGATAAGCTACACTCACTACTACATTTCCATCCAAAATTTGCCGTGATTAAGATCTTAGATTTTTTAAAAAAGATTTCATATTTTTTTAAAAAAGGTAACGGAGTTTCTACTGTTCAATTTCAGTTTGTCTGGTGCTTTATAAATTAGTTGATAGTTGTGGTCAAGTTACAATACAAAAAAAAATGGCTAGAAGGCTGGAGTGTACAAAGATACTCTTTCTGGCCGTTCATGTCGGCCATTGACTAAGTCATATTTAGTGAAACGTTGAGGAAACGAGTGATCACACTGCTCCCCCCAGCACCACCCAAAGAGCGGTTTCCTGTAGCCACACAAGACGTCTTCCATCTAGTGTTGCCCCTTCTTGTGCCCCCGTAGGAAGTATGGCTGTCTATGACTTCAGACCCCTAGCTGACCTAGCCGCCTCATGGGAGGAACCCAGGGATCACACTGGGGCCGCCGCCATGCCTTCACTCTGGGCCCCTTCATCCTAGTGTTACCCCGGAGTCAAAGGAGAACCTTCACTTTGGCTATCTACAGAATCAGGGAACCCCGGATCCGGCCCAGCACTCCACCCGTCGCCGGAAACTCCCCCTGACCAGTGTCATCCCTGATATGACTCTCAGGTAAGCATCAGTATGTTAGTCTATGATGTTCAGAGACCCCAGCTACAGACAAGTTAGCTCCCCCACAGATGTGGGGCGGGACCCCGTCTACTCCAGCTCCAGAGATGTGGGGTGGGACCCCCGTCTACCCCAGCTCCACATATGTGGGGCAGGACCCCATCTACTCCAGCTCCAGGATGCCCCAGACCCATCAGTCCTGCCCCTACCACCAGAGGAGGCAATTCCATAGCTTGTGCTACAGGAATGGCCCCAGACATCCCAGTAAAAGCCAGGGGTTTGTCAGGAATCTACAGACACATCCAAGAGAGACGGGACTTGAAGCGCCGATGGTCACTATGTGACCTTGGAAAGCAGCAACGCAACCAAACCCCAAGTGCCAGTGACACCAAGAGTGACGAGTTAATCCACATATATCAGACTGTTTCCTGCTCAGTGATTGCTTGTCTGAAACCTTGAACAACAGTTCAGAAAAGTCAACACACAATGATAACATGCAACTGTAGGCATCCTGATATGCACACATGCTATCTTACATGCACATGTAGCACACACAGACCCCTCACACACACACACACATACACACGCACACACACACACACACACACGCACACACACACACATGCACACACACACACACACACACACACACATGCACACACAGATCCTTCAAGCACACACAGACCCCTCACACACACACACACACACACACACACACACACATACACACACACACACACACACACACACACACACACACATACACACACACATATACATGCACGCACAGATCCATTTCACACAAAAACACACTCAGACATGCATAAATCCCTCTCGCATTCTCACTTGCGCATACACACACACGCATACACATACACACACACACACACACATACACAAATGCACACACACACACACACACACACACACACACATATACACACAACACACACACACATACACACGCACACACACACACACACACACACACACACACACACACACACACACACACACACACACACACAGCAAGCACCCAAACAGAGAGAGAAACCTGACCTTTGCTCCTGTTTCATCTGTTCCAGCTGCTCCAACTTGCTGCGGTGCTCAGACTCCACTTTGCTCAGCATGTCTCGGATCAGAGACATGAAGGCATTGAACTGCAACAACAGTTCGGTTGTGATTTCTTCCCTTTAGACCACATTTCAAATGATAACCCAAGTCAGCCCAGAGAAGATTTATCCCACGCCTCATTAGCGACAGGAAAAGATAAGATGATAGCAAAAAGGAAAAGACATAAAGAAAGCATTTTCTTGCACAATGAATGTTAAAGCGCTACAGAGGAGTGAGATGGGCCCTGCCTTTTGTGATGCCACTCTCTCAAATAGTTGGTTGGCCCCCACCGGCCTTAGGCTATAGATCATCAGCCTTGTAGCTCTTGGCCATGAGAAAAGAACTAACATTGTTTTTTCGTTCCTTTCAGACTGTAACTTGACTTCTAAGAGAAAAGTATCCGAACAACTTCCTCACATCAGTTACTGACAGGAAAAGATAAGACAGTCAGCAGAAAAGTACAGATACAAAAAAAAAAGCATTTTCTTGCACAATAAAGCATTTTCTTGCACAATAAAACATTTTCTTGCACAATAAAGCATTTTCTTGCACAATGAAAATGACAAAGAAACAGCAGCCTACTTTGCACTTCTTTCTTTTTTCAGCTTTCACACTTTAATACCATTCCACCAAAGCATCTCATATGAATCAATTCCAGGCCATCGCATGCTTTCACCAACCAAACAGCAGCTGCTGCCACGAGCAAGCTTTGCCATTGTTCTGTCCTTGTTTTAGCACTGAACAGAAAGTAAATTATGTACTACCACAGCATGCTGTTAATTTGTCAGAGCACACTGGGATCGACTAACTTCAACACAAGTTCACTGCTATCCAAAACATTGGAGGCGAGCCAGAGAAGCTCACAAAGATCTTCATTCTGTTCTCATAACATTACAACCACCAGCTTAGAAAAGGCACTGATATGCCCCTCCTCCCACTGCTATCCATGTGAAAATGTCACACACACACACACACACACACACACACACACACACACAAACTCACGTTTTGACAGATTTCCTAAAACTGTCTCATTTTTTCATCTGTCCCCTGAGACAGGAATCATTTGCTCCCCTAACTAATCTAATCTAGCCCACCCTTAAAGCCCACCCTTAAAGCCACACACACAGCCACCCAGTATCCACAGTCACCTGGAGAGGCTGAGGTTGTTGTCCATGGCCAGGGGGATCATGAAGGGCAGCACCTTGCTGGACAGCACGTCCTTGGTGATGCCAGCTTGCTGCCTTCAAAGGCCACCTTGTGGATCCCTGCCACAAAGGGAAACACTCCTGCCACTGCTTCTTCTGAGGAATGAACTCCTTTTGTTCCTTGCGTCTGTTTGTGAAAAGCTTTAATTAATGGAAGGATAGATGAACTTGAGGTCCTCTTATTTTCTTGATCAATGAGGAAAAATTACGACCAAAGAGACAACCCTCTTCACCTCCATGGTATTTTATCAGAATATACTAGCCTGTGCATGCATGCGTGCGTGCATTCGTGTGTGTATGCGTGCGTATGTATGCATGTGCATGCACACTTACATGTGTGCATATGTGCATTTCATGTTCTTCCGAGTCACAAAGGTACCTGCTGGAGATGCTTCCAATCTTCCACCCCTGTCCTCACCATGTACTAGGAGTTCTTTACTTCACTTTACTTTACTGATAAAACTCATGTATACCCTATTCAATGCCATGTAGCTGTTGCATTCCATGTTCTACGTTCAGCCACTTTCCTCCAGCTACTGATCTGCCCACTGAGGGTGAATGCAGGTTTCATTTCCTTACAGGCTTGGTCAGAAGGGCTGAGAAAATAAAATGCATCGTCTCAAGATGAAGCTTTAGGCATAGTAAGCACCATCTACCTTTCAAAACCAGCCCCACGCTGTTAAACTTTTCTTCACCCTGTGTCAAGCATGACTGGCAAGAACAATAACTGACACTGTCAGGAGACACCCCATATACCATGGCTGGGGACGATCCAGCAGTAAATAACTGATGATGACTAAGACATTGGTGTAGACTGTATGGATGTGTTTGAAACCGATTCAAACTTAAGTGGCAATGATCTGGTTGATCAAGACATGGTGAGCTGGCATTGATGTTTGGGTCGACGTTTAGATGTTCACCGTGAAAGTGAGTGAGTACAACTATCAGTCATAAGTATCAACTTCCTCCATCACCAGATCCTCTTTCTTTTTCATCTATTTTTATATCAAATTTGATGCAATTTGTTTACGCAGACTCTTTTTTCTCTCTATAATTTTTTTTAAGTTTCCAGGAAGCTTCAAGATGGATGGATATATATCAAGATGGATGGATATATATAATTCGTAACTTCAAGTAATTCAGTGGCAGATTAATTTGTCCTGTCTTTTAAGCTGAATTCTGCCCTGACAGCCGTATTATCGTTCAGTACAGTGGTTGTTTTAACGTCTGTTCATCATCGATGATATTAGACAATAAGAAAAGGCAACAGAGATCACTGAGAATGTCAAACATTCTGTCTCTGGTCATTTTACCTCACCTCGCTCCTTCACATGTTAGAATCTAGACACTCCATTAAGAACACTTCTGAAAATACTTTGAAAAACAAACAAACAAAAAACAAAACTCACAAGACCAGCCGACTCTGACTGGGCAATAACGCGTGCGGTGTCCGTAATATATCCTTCATATAAAATATGGTCAATGCTTTCAAAATATGCAGCATTTACACCCGTGTTATCGTACAGCAGAAAGAGTGCCTTGGCAGCCTCACCCAGAATACTCATGAGGACGGCCGGCTCCCGGGTGGGGATCTTATGCAGGAAAGGCAGCACCTCGTCCAGAACATACCACTTGTCCATGTGCTCCATCAGCTGGCCCAACACAGCAGACAGTTCACACGCACCTGCCGCACAAAGAACTCGTTGTTTCTCCACCACAAAGAAACTTGTCAGAGCATGTGAACATTCTGCACTATTCATTTTTGGTGAAAAAACCTGAGAAGACAGGAGTACACATACACTATCACATTTCTGAGAATCTGACTGAAAATGAGTAAGTCTGCACTATCATGTTAGTGGTACATGTACACTATCACATTTCTAAGAAGCTGACTGAAAACGAGTGCACATGCACTATCACATTAGTGCGAAAGAATCTTACAAAAGCACACACACACATTATCACCTCATTTCTGTGAAATAACATGATAGACATGAATACTTGCGCACAAGTACGTTCGAAAACTTGAACCCTTTAAAATGTGGACAGAAAATACAAAATGACTTTAAGAAAAAGCACAAAATTTTGGAGATGATCGTTTTCAGCATGACCTTTATGGCTCATGGCCATAAAAGAAAAACACAGAGAATGCAAAGAATGCACACATCATCACCTTCATCACCACAGACTGACAGACTGGATTCTGGTGCCCCATTTCACCTGGATTCAATCACTGATCTGCTCCAAAATTTACTGGATTTGGCCTTTCACCACATTCCATCTTTCGCCAGATTTAGTTACCGCCAGTTCAGTAGCTTTTGCACAGACTTGCTGACAGACACACAAACATGCAAACCAACAGACACAGATGAAAATATCACCCTACTGGTGGAGGTAGCTACAGTAGCTTAAATTCAGAGCTGCCAACCTCCGGAGAGACGTGAGAGGAATATTCTTGTAAAGTGACAGGAATTTCTTACCGTTGAGAGGAAAACATACGCTACAGCACCCTAAACAAAACAGTGCCATTCCTGACACCTTAATTCTTTCCTTTTGTCACCAGCTTTCATGGAATCACTGTCTCAGCCACTGCACTGTTGCTCTTTTACATCTTTGAAGCACACAGAGTCATCAGTTCCTCTGCGGCATCTTGACCCCAAGAGGGACGAAAATCTGTAAGGTTCTTCCTGACAAGACTCTGAACACTTTCACAGGCCAAATTGCTCACTGAGATCAGCAGCACTCCCATCATGACAGCAGACAACGACCAAAATCTGCACTTCTGTTCTAATTTTTCTTCTTTTTGCCTCAGGGTTAATTGGCTCAGCAGCTCATTTCAACATAGAGCAGTAAGTTTCCAAACAGCTCTTTGGATATATGAACGGCAGATGTGCACACACTGCAGATGAATGAACCTTTTTTTTTTTTTTTGGCCAGCAGAATTTTTTTAATGTCAAGTGGAAAAGTGGAACGATGTACGTTTGAGCATAATAAATTCCACCAAATGTGGGATGGTTGGCAGCTCTGCATGTTCACACTAATGAATTAAAGAAACATCTCTGGAACACACGCAAACAAGTTCTTCCAAGTAAACAAACTGACAGTGAGGACAGTGGTAGCCAGGCAGAGCTTCTTGATGCGAGGAACCAGGGAGTTTTTCAGCGTGGGATACTCGATCAGTTCAGCAAAGGTGGGAATGATGCTCAGGCACAGCTCCTGTGGGCAGGACGACATTTGGATGACATCAACTGGAAATCTACTGTACACAAACGAGTCCTGCAAGGCAGCATGACAGACGTGCATTCATGCACATAGATGTGCACTCAAACACACAGATGTGCATTCACACACTCACTTCTATATGTCTACAAACTGAACATGAACAACACATTCATTTTGGTGTATGAAAGATATTAGACAATGGGCACATGACTGTTACAAAGAATTTTTTTTTTTTTTTAATCAAATGAACAAATATGTGCATACAATCATTACAAAGAATTTTCAAGAAAATGAAACAAACAGTCAAATCATTATATGGTTCAAAACATTACAGACAATACTCACGTGTTTTAGAACAAGACAGCGAACACATAATGGAATTCATCACCTATTTCTTTCGTACTGCAGTCTCTGTATCTCAACAATCCTTTTGTCTGCTTCAAGTGTGATTACAAGACAAGAACAGAATTTCATCAATGCAAGCGTGTTCTGTTACTTTCCACAGAAGCACCAATCACGAGCGTTCAAGGACAAACTCAGACATTCCAAACAAAATCTGAAAGTCTTTACACTTGGCTAATCAGAGCAGTAGGGCCACTCAGCGCCACTGGGAAGGAAGATGGTGTGTGGTGAAGAAAACTAGACATTCAGTCTGTGGTTCATCCCCCTGAATTTAAAAAAAAAAAAAATCTGTACTTCTTGATCTTTCTTTCTTTCTTTCTGTGTACGCAGGCTGATACTCCTGCGGACACTGCCTGTATTAGACAGACAGTGGAGTTTTGTGTGTATGACCGTTTTTTTTATCCCGCCATTAAGGCAGCCATACTCCATCTTCGGGGAAGGTGCATGCTATGTGTAACGTGTCATCCATACCAACGGCCAAACTGGCCTTCTCTTCCAAAAGATGGTGATGGAATTTTACGTGTGTGCAAGATGTTATGTGTGCGTTCACACACGGAACCTCAGTTTATAGTCTCATTCGAAGGACTGTATAGGGGAATGGAGTCAGAACCAACGTTAACTCCGAGGGAAAAATCCCCCTGTACCGAAATTCAAACCCACAACCCCAGGATCACAAGTCTGGCGCTCTACCCACTGAGCTATTCCGGCCCCCACTTCTTGATCTAATTCTCCCCAAACCAGACTTAATCAATACATCTTTAGTGATCTGTGCAACGCATGTTACTTTTCATATAAGTTGTGTAGATAACATACATACTAACCTTATTTCAAAATACATGTTTTTGAAAATGTTCGTTTCTTCCTAACCAAGTGGATGCTTTATACTTTCATTTGGATTCAAAAACTGTCAAATTCACTTTGAAAACTTGTAAGTTTTGATCAAGTGCAAAAGAAATTTCCCGTATGAAAGAAACACAGAACACACCCTCTAAGAAATAATGGGAAAACAACACACATACACACACTGACAAAAAGAAAAGAAACTGAAACAAAGAGCAGAAAAAACCAGTTCAGACACATGGCACACAGAAAGGAAAAGCAAACAAGTAATCAGTACAATGCAAACACACACACACACACACACACACACACACACACACACACGTAACACCACCAAACAAACAACACACATCCACACAACCATACAGAACCCTCATCCAAACCATCCCCTCCACACACTGCCAACACCCCTTCCTCTTTACGTTCATCAATCTCTCCGTCTCAACCCTCTCCCATTCCCCCTCCCCCCCATCTCCCATCATCCTCATTCTTGTTCAGCGTAAGAGCAGTGCCGACCTGTATCTGTGCACTGTCGGCCTCCCACTGCCCGGAACAACATGGGCAGCACATGGTTCTGGATGTCTGCCTTGGGCGTCTTGCTCAGCAGCAGGTTCATGTTTTGGAGGAACAGCAGCACCACCTGAACAACAGTCACACACACACACACACACACACACACACACACACACACACACACACACACACACACACACACACACAACCTGTCCTTGTAATCATGGGTCCCACTGATGGTGATTTTGCTGCATCATGAGGAACAGACTGTCTTCTGGGAATATGCTTTGAGTGTCAGTTAAGGCTATAAAATTTGGGAAATGGGAGTCTGCCCATTCAAAACTCTGCAAAGTGCGTAATCACAGGTTATCACAATATGCTGCAAGAAACCGCAAATAATTTTCTAAGGGTGTTCCAGTCAGTGTCATTTAAAAAAAAAAAAAAAAATTAAAGACATGCCATTTACTTCTTGGCACAGCCAAACTTAGATAGCCCTACGCACTGTATCTCACCCAAAGCAAGCTAACCTTTTTTTCAATTCATAATAACAATATAATAACTCTATAAACTTTGGAAATGGAGTCTGCCCATACAAAACTCTGCAAAGTGTGTAATCACAGGTTATCACAATATGCTCTTATGTCTTAGATTGAAGAAATAGGGGGAGATAGCATTCATATCTGCAGTGGTAGATAATTCTGTCTAACTAACAGTATGTGCTTGAGAGGGGTGAATGGGGAATAATAAATGCTTCTCAAAATGAGCCTTCAGCAAGCTTATAGTCTCAGACATAAAAAAAGCAAGCTTTGTTTATAATTGAATATTTCTTGCAGTCATTGCAACACCAAGCTGCTCTGTAACTTAGTGTAAGTTGTTGGAACGGTGCTCGGTACTTATCCTTGGAATTTATTGTCTATATATATATATATATATATATATATATATATATATATATATATATGTATGTATGTATGTATATATATATATATATATATATATATAAACCAATTAAAGAAAATGCAAGAGTCACTGATGCATCAGACTTACAAAGGCAAATTCGCAATGTAACACACATAGCCTAAACATAAATGATTCAGATGCTGAATGATAACCATTTAGCATTCTGTTCGGGGGGTCAGGTGACTGACTGGCCTGGTGGGTCAGATTCTTATTTCGTGGTCTGGGGGTTCAAATCCCAGTCTAGACAGCCAGTTATTTTCTCTTCACAGTTAACATCTGTGCTTGTTCCAAAGTTCTGTGCGTGAACAGGAAGTCCTGTGTGTGACCACATGTGTACAAAATCTTGCAGGCATGTTAAATTTCATTCCCCCTTTCAAAGGAGAGAGACCCATTGAGTGCCGGTTGGATGGACGACATGAATATAAAACCCATGCACCCTGGTACTATGCTTAGACACAGTCTCCAAACACACACACAGTATGTGGCAACCCTCATGCACAGATTGAAAACATCTGTGGACACAAACATCTCATCAATGGTGAACCTTGTAGTTTTAGTTGCAAACTGAGGCGACTGCAGGCGGTGATCTACACAAATTTTTTTTTTTAAGTAATTTTATTGACTCCACCAAACAACGTGGACGAACGAATCACAAAACATGGCACGTTTTGACCTCTTAGGTCTTCTTCAGGCAAGATAAACAACACTCAGACAACAAAATGAGGAACGAGCAACCACTTGTCTTTGTCAAATTCAGCGCAAGATGGGCCGTTGAATCTACAACTGTTCTTAATCCCTGCATTCAACGGCCATCTTGCGCCGAATTCGACAAAAGATATGACCAAAGAGGTCGAAATGCATCATGTTTTGTCATGCCATTTGTCTAAGTCTACCTGCACAGGTTCCTTCAGCTTGAAGAGCGGCTCCAGGTGTGGGAAGATCTGCGCTCTGAACTCGGCGTCTGTGGACTGTTCGGACACCAGGAAGATGCTGGGGAGGAGGAAAGGCACCATGTCCGGGTTCAGCGCCTCCTTGAACAGTGACGGCAAGATGCGCTGCAGGCTCACCCGCTGAAACGTCCACAAACAGAAGTGCTGATGCACATCCTGACACAAAATGGTTAGGAGCATCATCAGTATTAGCTTCAGTTGTATATGAAAGTGAAAATAAATGTCCTTGTTCTTGGGTTTTGTTTGGGTGGGGGGGGGGGGGGGGGGGGGGAGGAGTTTGTTTTTTTTTCTCCCTTACAATAATGGTTCCCTTTCCTCATAATCCCAAATACACATATAAAAATTATTTCACACAAAAGTGGTAAATATCAAGAAATACTTACATACTGTACTTGTTAACTATCTAAAACCTAATACTCCTGGACTGATTTTGTTTCACAGAATACTAATCATTCAAAAATTTTTTTTTTAAAGATCATAATATAACTGAATGAGCTGCTTAACTCTGAAACATCAAAGTACATCCTATGATTCTGAAAGAGAAGAAAAAGTTTTTTTTAAAAGGAAGAAGAAGAAAAGAAATACGACAAGCCAGCCTTCACTACTGACAGTACATGGCACATTCAATCCAACAGAAAGAAATAAAACATATTCAAAAAGTTGCTATAACATCAACTTTAAACACAGTGACTTTAAATGTGTAACAAACCAGCACATCAAGGGAAGTTACTTGACTCCAGATCAAGTACAGACAACAACTTTTTCGCCCCCCTGTATTCTGACGTCAAGCAGTACCTTCGGCAGTTTTGCGATGATTTTTGGCAGGCCTTTGAAGAAGTTTGATTTTTCAATGTTTTCCCGCTGGACCAAGGTATCCATATACTGCAACGTGACGCAGCCAACATCCTCGAAGAATGGCACCTGGAATCAGTCAGTCTCACATAAGGCTGTGAAATGAATTGGCAGCTAAATTTGTACGTACAAAAGTAATATTGCCTAAATTTTCACTGGCTTTTTTTTTTTTTTTTTTTTTTTTGGGGGGGGGGGGGGGGGGGGGGGGGGGGGGGGGGGGGGGGGGGGGGGGGGGGGGGGGGGTTTTCTTTGCTTTTTCTTTTTTCTACCTTTTTTTTTTTAAAGTAGTTTACCAGTATGGAGCAACCAGGTTACCAGGTAAACATGTAACACAAGATCTTAATCTGACTTTGTATTATCCAAATTCCCTCAAGTACACACACACACACACACACACACACACACACACACACACACACACACACACACACACACAGGGGAATGGTTTCACAAGCATACAGGAGGGATGCAAGGGTGACAGCCCTAAAGTTCTGCATGAGGGCCAGTTCCTCTTCTTTCCCATGCAGTCTCACACAGTCCTCTAAGGCGGGAACTGGCCTTGGCCATCCTGCAGTTGATTTCACCATCAATGTTAAATGCTCTGAGGATGCATGTGGACTTTCTAACTGAGAAAAGTGTAGGCAATAAAGTTTACAGATGTGTCACACTGCACACACACACACAAACTAGAGCGCAGCTGAACTGGTCGAAACAGGCTAACCAAAACAAAACTTACAGAAACCAGTAATCAATGAACAAGTAGGATAACTCTTGCTCCCATGATGAAATAAACAGATGGCCCGTAAACTTAGACGAATGCTTCTCACTACATGGAATCGCCTAGCAGAAAAGACAACTGTGAGCTCTGTGTTGTCATTTCTGATAGGTGATTCGGTGTCATAAGTTTGGAGTTATGGGCGTCTATTTATTTCATCATGGGAGCAAGAGTTACCCTACTTGTTTGTTATTTACTGTTTACTGTTCCCTGCCTCATTTCAGATTTCCTTTCTAACAGAAACCAGCCAAGGGAATGTGCTGTGTATGAACTGCTATGCCTGCGCACCCTCATGAGGTCACTGTCAGCGTCAATGCAAAGCAGAGGCATGTTTTTCTTGTCTGTTTCATTTTGTTTCATAATATGAAAAAAAAAAAAACAATTTTATAACTTTCCCCTTAGTTTCCACCTCTAGCAACTGCTTGAAGTATTGCCTTTTCTCATGATCGAGGGCTCTATAGACATATACACAAACACATGCATGCACACAAAAAAAACACCTTATCAAAAACAAAACAACACAAAAAGCCTCTTTAAAGGGGAAAAAAAAGAGAAATAAGTAGAAGCCCTGATAAAATCTTTTTTTTTTCTTCATTCAATGTCTATTTTGCACCTACTCTGAGAAGATAAGTGATTACTCATTCTTCGTTTTCATTGTCTGGAACATTATTTTTCTTTCCTGAAGATGACCACAAAGGTCAAAACGCATCATGGTTTGTCTTGTAATTTGTCCCTTTCGTCCAGCAGAATAATAACTTTTTTTTCAAGTGTACTTCTGCTGCAAGCACTGTCTGGCAGGCAGCTGACCCATCAGGCACCAGGCCTACACCCCCCACCTTGGTCATCTGGGCGGCATCGGGCCTGACAGTGGGCTCTGTGTTCAGCAGCAACTTGACGTGCTCCCTCAGCTCCTCTGGCACCGCCCCCAGCAGACTCAGGCGCAGGTGTCGCAGCTGAAACAGCCAGGTGCGTGTTCAGAGCGAAGGAGGGGCTGATGGGTTAAATCTCAGGTCAGGGAAGTTTGTAGGTCCTGATTACAACGCTGATGACTGAGCCAAGATATTTTTTGCTTTCTTTTTCTTTCATTTATTTCTTTTTTCCGCACTGATACATAAATGCACACCCATGTACACAAACCTGCACAGACTAAAATACATGTATCCATCCAGAGAGCACAGATGTATGTGCCTTGATACACAAGTGACATACAATTAGTTATATCTATATATACACTCACACAACTACATCCAAATGCATTACCAAATTCCATGGAAGTTATGACTTTAGTATGAAACAACCAACCAACCAACAAACAGACAAACAAACAAACAAGCATAAGCATTGTAAAATGGTAATGATAAAGTTTTGATTTCTGTTTGAGGTTGTTTGAGTGCTCGTTTTTTACACACGTATACACAAATGTTCACATATAAACACCATGAAACCATCACAACTTCCTGAAAATTTCCACAGATTCTGCAATGTACATATCCTCTTGTCACACATAAAATACACACAGTTTCAAAACAAATACACAGCTACCTCCTCTGCATTGCTCTTGAAGGCTGACAACTCTCCCTGACACTCAAAGAGTGGCCTTCCCTTGGCAAAGATGGTGTAGATGAGGAGTCCCAGGGAGAACATGTCGCTGCCTGTGCCACACTGCATGGTCAGCACGTACTCTGGCGCCATGAAATCCAGGTTGGGCTGTGCCAGTGGTACCATGTCTGACCGCCACTCGTGGAAAGGGTAGGAAGGCTGAAAGTATATTAATACATCTTAAAAAACACTCCCCTTAAAAAAAAATTCTATTCATATGTACCTATGTCCATATCTATTTTTCTATCAATCTCTTTATGTATGTATACATACTGGTCATCCATCATACACACATCTGACAGAAGTTTTGTATTCATTCATTAGTCATTACTGTTGTAGACATCTGACAGAAGTTTATCATTCAGCCATTAGTCATTACTGTTGTTAGACATCTGACAGAAGTTCATTATTCATTGGTCATTACTGTTGTAACAGCAACTGACTGTCAAGCTCTGGGCTTCATCTTAGCAAATGACATCTGACACCTAAATATTCATTACTATCATTTTAAAGAAACATGGATCGTCTGGGTAACATCAGAATCACAAAGACAGTTACCATGATTGATTCCCATTTGAAATCCTCCATTTTTCTAGCCCCATCAAAAAAAATCTGAAAAGGCTAAATCTGCAGCAAATGTTAAAATAAAAACTATTGCTCCCTGACAACTAATGCAAACGATGCCTGCACAGATCATCCCCCTCCCTCCACCCTTCGTCCATCTCCCTGACCCGTTCTGTCACCAACCCCTCGTTCAGATCCTCATTCCCATCCTCCTGTTTCCTCCACTCCCCCAACTTCTCCCCACCCCCCCCACCCACCCTCCTTCTCCTCCATCCCTTCGCCCACCTCTGTTGACTGGGGGTCAGAGCTACGTAGGCAGAAGTCGGTGCCGGCCAGTTTCCAGGAGCCCAGCTTGGTCAGCACGATGGCCTCGGGACACAGATTGCGGTGCATGATCTTGGCGTCGTTGTGCAGGAACCCCAGACCCTCCGTCACCTGGACAAACACACCACGCCACCTGGGCCCTCAGAACAGAGAGACAACCGACATTCTCTGCACATTCTGGGTGTCTGTGACCGAATTTCACACATTTTGTAATATATATCACTAACCAATATTTGTTTCATGTAGTTTTTTTCTTCAATGCATATCAACAAACAAGCTGTCTTATGAAACCAAGCTAAATTCCAGCTCCCTTCCAACATTTACTTTGTTTGTCCATAAAAATGAGTTTTCAATGCCTTTAACCAAGAATAGATGGACTGGAATGAATTTTAGCAAAAGTGTGGATGGACTCAGATGGGCGGTAACTGAATGTGGACGGACTGGGATGCAGCGATCCGACCTGCAGCAGTCCGTGCTTGATTTCCACGTCATAGAGCTGGTAGTCCTGCAGGTCCTTGGGGACAGGTGACACGGACATCAGGTTGCCCAGCACGTTGGCCAGGCTGGCAAACACCGGCTCTGTGGCAAAGGCCAACGTCTCCCTGTGCACAGGACAAGACAGAGACAGCAGAGCCCGGTGAGCAGGAAGAATCTCACTGTTCAGGTCACAAATGTTGCGACAGACAGACAGATAGACAGACTGACAGACACACACACACACACACACACACACACACACACACACACACACACACACACTGACACACACACACACACACACACACACACACACACACACACACACACACACACACACTGACAGACACACACACACACACACTGACAGACAGACAGGCGGACACACTGACAGTGAGAAAGAGACAGAGAAGGACAGACAGACAGACGGACAGAGAGAGATACAGGGACAGAGAGACAAGACAGACAGGCAGAGAGAAAAACACGGACTCAAGGAAGTGTTAACACCTGTCTGACTGCAACACTAACACAGTGGCAGCGTGGAAGGGAGAGGGTTGAACACACTTCTATGTGACCCATTCCTGTCCAAGTCTAACTGTAATTGGCACAGTCAGCTTATTTCATTTGGAACTGACACTTTTCGGAAAAAAAAAAAAAAAGTAATCTATCAGCCGAGGCTGGTTGCTCTTACTGATTACTTTGGAACTGGATGTGCTGATATTGCACTTAACTCTTTCACGGCTGAAATGTATAATGCACAAGCTCAGTTTTGTTTTCCAGTGCACCTGCACACTTTGTCTGCACATAATTTAGGTACAGCATTACAGCTACACGGCTAAATGGAAGGAATACTTCATACAACTGAGAAAGTCCTGAATTGAAAACACCAGAACTTGTAGAACTCCCCCAAAGCTAAGCAGCCATTCCTGCATAGTGCTCAGATGGACGGACTGCCTGGGAGTACCAGGTGCTTGCTGGCATCTGTTCCACAAGGCCCATGTCTGAAAATCCAGCACACTGCAGCTTTGCAGCTTAGCAGGCATAGTGTAATGTACATGAACTAGTCCGCAAGCAGTGACACCTCCTTGATGAAACTGAAACCGGCTCTATAACTTGTCTTTGTCGCTTTCAGTTTAAAGCCTGCCCATTTGTGGTCCCCTCTATAACTGTCTTTGTCGCTTTTAATTTGAAGCCTGCCCATTTGTGGTCCCCTTCAGAAAAGTCACGGACCTTTTCTATATATTCCATCAGGTCACAGCTAAGTCACAACTGCCATCTTGGTTGCAAAGCAGATCACACGAAATGTAGTACGGACTATGTGTATGGTGTGTAACAAAACTTGCGTAACAAAACTATACTCAGTGAGTGCCTACCCAACAATGAATATGTATTCGTAAGAAACCAAAGCCTTGACTGCAGGAATGTGTTTTCTGATTATGTTCAGCAAGTTTTCATAACTTCAGGATTGAAAACAAATCTAATAAAAACTGACCATTTTTTCAACTGCCGCTGCTAACATCAGCTATTTTTTCACAGCTTAGGGCTTGAAAATACATGTCATTATAAAATCATTGAACTCTTTTATCCTGGTGAAGCATCTATGAAGTTTTATGGGGGAAAAAAACTGTGAAATCAATTAAATTCATTTTTACTTAAGCAGGTGAAAATCAGATGATTTACTCCCATTATGCGAATGTGGCTATACACATGAAATGAGTCCACAGCTGAAATAAGTGCTCTAGCTTCATTCTGAACACACTGACGATGGCAATTGAAGTCTGAAATTCATAACCTGGCTTTCACTACCAGTGGAAACAGATGAAAGCTTACTGGCCTAATTGAGTCTTGAAAAACACACATGTTGTCTCCAATGTGTAATCAACTAAGCCAAGTTCCTACTTGGGATATTTTGTGTGACATGCAAATGACATGTTTTAAAATGCAATGCCTTGAGACAAAATTTAACCAAAATATTTCAAATTATAATTTACATGGCAACCATTGTCCATCTTCATCTGACACAGGCACTGATGTGGTGAAAATTGATACCATGTGGCAGATACTGAACCCATGAATATCCAGTGTGTGAGTTGGTAACTGTCTATGTGAATTTATATATGACATTACACATTGAATATTAATAAAAATCAGCAGACAGAAAAAATAAGACATAGCTTTAAGTATTTTGTATTATCATTTCCAGTTAACAAAGTGGCAGATTTTGTTCATATTAGTACCAGAATAATTGTGTTTCCGAATTACGTTCATTCAAAGACTTCTTTTTTTTAGTTCATTAATTAAGGTGGTTGCTTGTTTATCTTAGCTATATGCTTTGAAAAGAAAGAACAATACTTCTTTTTAACGACCAGGAAAAATGAATCATTTAGGTGAAGCACAATCTGAAATGATAAACTAATAAATTAACTCATATATATATATATATATATATAAATGCTGAACAATTAAGTATATATATATATATATAAATGTATATATAAAATGGGCTGCCTTTCAATTTCCAATGAATGTTTATGTATTCTGGTCTCCTGTGCAAATGGAAATGACATAAAATAAGCGTCTGTGTACATTCTGTTACATCATGTGATATGAAAAGAGTCTTGTGAAGTTATGGACTGTTACTATAAGGACATCCTTTTTTTTTTTTATGCATTTTGCCTAAAAAAAACGTATTCACGGCCAACTTAAAGGAACAGAATACTTGTTCACTGACTAGCACGAATAAACTAACCATATATACTTACAAACTGAGATATTCATAGCTTTTTTGTGACATTGTATGAAGTTATGAATACTTATCTGATTTCATATTCAAATTACAGCAGAGTAAGTAATCACAAAAAAATGACCGTGAATCATCAACAAGCCTCTGTGTTAATCTGAAATCAGTGTACAATTCAACAGTGCTGATATTACAAGCTGCAAATTAAATCTTCACTGTCACAAAAATGGACCCCTTTTAGGCCATTACATGACATTCTCATTACCAGTGTCGTAAATGCAAACTTCCACCAGCCTGAGGCTTCACAAGCAGCCAGTAAAGCAACTCTTTATAATGGAGTCAAACTCAATATATTTGTTCGGTTTAATACTGTTCTCTACCACATACTCTTTTTTATAATGGAGTCAAACTCAATACATTTGTTCAGTTTAATACTGTTCTCTACCACATTTATCAATCATTTATCATGAGGCACGTCAGGACAGATTCTTTTTTTTTTCTTTTTTTCTAAGAGTGATAGAGACCAGACCTTGCATAAATATAACAGGATAAAACATAAGAGCTAACACAGATGAATAA
>JADBJO010000612.1:402500-502500 GCA_016801955.1 Conus betulinus | reverse complement strand
TGCATGCATGCACACACGCATGTACACACATACACACACACAGGCATGTGATAAAGCCTTCATTTAAAAAGATAATCTGAACAATCAGACTGATTTACACACACACACACACACACACACACACACACACACACACACACACACACACACACACACACACACACAAAGCATGTAATAAAGCCTACATTAATAAGAAAATCTTAACAAATCAAACTGATTCAGAATGTTTTTTTTAATAAAACTTAAAAAAAAAAAAAAAAAAGACTGGACCCAAATGCAAACATGAGAATATGATGACAATGAACAAGAACAGAAAGTACTAGCTCATCTGTTACCAAAAACACACACACACACACACACACACACACACACACACACACACACACACACACACACACACACCACCACCACCACACCACCACCACCACCACCACAACAACAACAACAGAACAGAGAAGAAGCTGTCACAAAGTTTTCAACAAAATGTCAACAGTGCAGATTTTACAGAAGGGAGGAAGGCTATATATCTACACAAAGTGCCAACAGGTGGACAGGTTTGGCAGACACTTTACCAACGGCAACCACTGCAGAGTGTGAAAAACACTGTGCTGCACCTAAAAAAACAATTCTGATTTGAAGAATTCTATCTTTGTAACATCATCATCTTTCTTTTGATTACAATGATGCCCATCCACCCCTCAAACACACACACACACACACACACACACACACACACACACACACACACACACACAACAATCTTAGTGTTAAGGAAAAAATTTCATCTTTGTATACAAAAAAGTTTCTTAAAAGAAAGAAAAAAAAAAAACATTTCCATGTGTAATTTCTGATGATCTGTTTTAATTACAACAACAACAAAAAAAGCCCCAAGGTGAGGTTTTATCCGTGGATATACAAAAAGTCTTTAAATCTTTTGACCATGGTAATTGTCCTCAAACAGAATAAACCTTTTTTTCAGATTTAATTCATCCTGAAACAACAGCATTGTGCTGATTAAATAAACATTTAAGAACAATCGAACAAACCCACTTTTTTTTTTTTAACTCTCAACAGTTTTTGAGAGTTTGACATTTTGCATGATTTTTTTGTCATTTTTCGTAACATTCTATGCATTATTTCTAAAATATAATATTTTTTTGTGATAAATGTGTCTATTTCGGGTTTTTAAGGCAATACATTGCTTCAGATAACAAAAATGTTGTTTTAAATACCATAATTCCGGGAAAAAAACGTTGATCACCAGTGATCGAAATTCAAGGGAAAGAACTGAAGAGAGTTAATCTTACAAAGATTTGTTCTAGCTGTTCTCCAAAGTTCTAGCAACCAGTTCATTGCAGATGACTCACTGAGCTTTAAATTCCCAACAGTGATGATGATAATGATTTCACTATGACATCAGCACAGACTAATCTTATTCTAATCCACATCAAAGGATACATGCTAGAAAAATATCGCAGCAAGTGATTTGTCCTCTCGTGCAAATTTGAAAAGGGAAGCTGATACACCATGTCAATGACACATTTCACAAGTTTCTCATGTTGAGAATTTTCAATTCCCCCTGCTAAATAAAGCAGCCTTTCTAAGATGCAGCTATGAAGATGTCTTTTGAAAACAATAAACTGACAAGTACAAAAAAAAATTACAGTTATTTTAGTCATAGATCTGATTCAAGGCCGGTCACATCAAACAACAGAAATCACCAGGAAGTAGTCAAAATATCACTATCACCGTTGTTCTCCATTTAGAGAATGTGTTATGAAACACTTTTTTTTTATCAGTTCGCTAGCCTGATAGTTATGGAGAGACCAAAACAGGCTAAGTAATCATCCAACTACACCAGTACAAGTCTTGCTCAGTCCCACAGCCCATGAGAGAGAGCTGAATTGTATCACTGTATGTTTCAAAGGCAATCTCAGATCTGTATTTCTTCTTCTTCAAAGATGACACTGCACAGACACAGAGAGAGAGACAGACAGACAGACAGAGGAGGGAGGGCAGGAGGGGAGAGAGAGAGAGAGAGAGAGAGAGAGAGAGAGAGAGAGAGAGAGAGAGAGAGAGAGAGAGAGAGAGAAAGACAAGACAAAATTCTTTATTTACGAGGATAATAGATAAGCACTGGCGTGCTTTTTTACATCCAGTCCTCGCCCTGAGTAGGGACTACAACATGCAGTGAAATCAATTAATGTAAAAAAAAGCAAAGAAGCAAGCAAAGCGGTCATGTAATCATAAAAGAACATCAAATGAAAATAGAAGATAAATGAAAACAAAACAAAAAAAATAAGAATACTAATTAACAACAAACAAAAATAGAAATAAAAATGAGAATAACAGTAATGAAGAGGAAGGAGACAGTGGGACTAGGGAGTAAGGTGGTCTGGGGGAACACATATGTAAATGTACTACAATGTACAAGATTGAGCTTGTATGAAAACAGACAATAAAATGAATACGACAAAGTATGTACATATTTTTGAACACACATACACACACGCTCGCACACACAGAGAGAGAGACAGACAGACAGACAGACAGACAGAGAGACAGAGACAGAGAGACAGAGACAGACAGACAGACAGACAAGCAGAGACAGAGAGTGAAAGAGAGTAAAACAGTTAAATAGCTGTAACTTAAAAGTTTGAAAATGTACATGTGCATATGCATGGATGAGAGAGAGAGAGAGAGAGAGAGAGAGAGAGAGAGAGAGAGAGAGAGAGAGAGAGAGAGACAGACAGACAGACAGACAGACAGACAGACAGACAAACAGACAAAGAGAGAGAGAGAGTGTTTATGTTCTTATTTCCCCATTCTGCCCCTTGTGGACTTTTTTCTGTTAATCATGTGGTGTCATCAGAAGGTCTCAGGTCCTAAGAAAGTTTGAAAGTGACACATACAAGAGCCATAAGGTCCATTCACACATTTTTCGGCGTCAGAGAAAGCACCCTGACAATCTGGGATTTCAGTATAGGGTAAACATCAAATTTCAGACTTTGACATTATAATGTCTATGGGGCACTAATAATAAATATTGAAATACAACTAATATTAGCAATAAACAGTCTTTGGCATGCAGGCAACTTTTAGTCTTCGGAGAAGATGGTTTATCATCATCTCTATACATCAGTGTGCTTGTCCCTCAAATATCTTTTAAGTGTAATCTGAACAACTCCACATCTTTTTTTTTTTCCTTTAAAAAAAAAAATTGCATTATAAAATTCCTGTCCACTCTAAATGACAGCATCCTTTTTCTAATTTATCAGAACCATGTAATGAGCCAAAATATTGATCTTTGAAAAATGCTTTTGCAGGATAAATGTTCACATCACAGTTTGACTGTAGTTGTCAAATTTCTTACACAAAATCATTCAGGTGTTTTGGACCTCTTTACTGCCTTTAAGAATGCCTTGGAGTAATGGGCTGAACAGACTGACTTGGTTTTGGTTGACATGGGATCACCAAGTCTAATGAGGCAGCATTTGACGGAATTTTGTCCGACTCCTCATAGGTGGGGTGGACAGAGAAACCTCAGACTAAATGTCACTGTCCTGAGAATCACCTGTGGGTGAAGTGTGTGACTGATGCCTGAAGACAATGGAGAGAAAAAAAGAATTTCTCGTAACTGATAAACTATCAGGTCTGTTTGCAAAGTGAGACGACTGCAGGCGGAAATCTAAACAAATCTTAAATAAATGATTTATCAGGTCTGTATTCAATGACAATGGAGCCTTTGGTAATGGTATGTGTTACAATGTGTGGATAAACTAACAGGTCTGTATTCAATGACAATGGAGCCTTTGGTAATGGTATGTGCTGCAATGCTCTGGGAAGAGTTATGGACAGCATTTGTGGACAGTTTTCCAGCAGTCTGAATGGAAGCACTAATGCTCTAGCGAGCAATGAGCGGAACTGAGCCATACAGATATTTTTTATGGTGACATTGCTCAGAATAATATACAAATTGTGATGGCAAGGCAGACAACAGAACATTTCATGACTTAATGGATTTGGAGTGATGAAGCTTTTCATTCATAACCTAAAACTGGATCACAGACATAAAATTTTTTTTTTTTTATTTTTAAAAAACCCATATACAGAAGGGGGCATAAAGCCTAAATAGGCTAAGTTTTTGATACACCGCCCCAAATCCTGATCCTGATCCTAAAACTAATAACAACTGTCTTAATTTTTTAAGTTCATAGTTCACACACTGATAGGACTATGAAACAATATTATCCGGAACAACAGCAAATTTTGTCCTCCAACATCGACTCTAATTAAAACGGATTTAGTGCACACACACACACACACACACACACACACACACACACACACACACATACACACACGCTGCCCCGTGAAACATAGTAAGTTACTGGAGAGAGAGAGAGAGAGAGAGAGAGAGAGAGAGAGAGAGAGAGAGAGAGAGAGAGAGAGATCTATTTACAACTTTAACGAGTTCCTTTCCGAGTCCAAAATATCTAATAAATTGCATGACTGAAACCAAATACACGTTCTCCCCATTTACAAGAAGAAGAACTTCATTTCATACAACGGAAGAACATCTTCGCTTCACACAATATAGATAGACAACGAAAGTCTGTAACTTACAAGATTTCGACATTTGCTTTTGGATGTGGCAAAAGGGTCATAAACTCTGACTGTTTCAGGAAGTGAAATTCTCAAACAAAAATTTAAATACACTTATTTGTTTATTGTAAGGGAAACAGAAATATTTAAGAAACTCAGTAGTAAACAAAAATAAATATAAACGAGTATCATTGAAATAATGATGTAAAAAACTACTTGTTATTGTCAATATATAGATTGTTCAAATATTGATTGATTAGAGACTGTCAAATATGGCTGCGCCCTTATTGAACATGGCGGGAACCATTGGCAAGATGTCCAGGGTCTTTCAACTCATGTTTGCTCTAGGTTTGCTTAGTTCTGCTTCCTTTGGGGCAAAGCTAAACGCTCCGAAGGTTCTGTTACCATACTATAGCTCAGTTATCGCAAATTTCACCCTTGAAGTGGAATATTCGCCAGAAGAGTCACAGGTTGCCAACTGCTACCGTTGGTAAGGAACTGGCGAACCGGCTTCTGCTTTGTTTGACAAAATTTTAAGTTTAATATAGGTCGTCTTTCTACAATCCTGATGCTGGCACTTCATGTGTGTGTGTGTGTGTGTGTGTGTGTGTGTGTGTTAGCTTGATGAAAAATTCGCAGCTGGAAATGTAGATTGAATGTGTTTGGCGTTTTCACTCATCATGACTGGTCAGGATCAGGTTAAATACACGTTGCTGGAACGCTCTTAGGTTATAGTTGCAACGGAAAGAGAGAGTAGCCCGCAGTCTTGGTTATTTGCTAAAGCCCTTTTCAAGTACATAAAACATTTTTCATGGTATGGCAACGTGTTCCAGCTAAAGAACTACTTTCCCACTTAACTTTTTTTTGCTTTGCTTGCAGACGTTTCTTTGAAAAATCAACAGACACTACTATGTGCACACAGAAGGAAAGAGGTGGTGGGGAAAGGGGGGGGGGGGGGGGGGTAGTGGGTGATGGGCAAGGGGGGGGGGGTGAGGCACTGTTTAATTTGAATGTCAAAAACTTTTACCAAAAGGCTAACAATTTCAGATTATTGTACAATGATTATGTATTGATCAACAAATCCAAATTTCATGTAATAGTAAAAGGATGCACCTAAAGACTGTTGAAGCAGTGACAAACACTTAAAACTTTATTCTGCTCTGTGCATTAGTCTGTCAGTTTTTTTTTTTGTTTTTTAATGAAAGGAAAATAACACACACACACACACACACACACACACAGTAACTGGCTGAATTTAACTTAACAAAATTTAGTGTGTGCTATGAGGAAGTGTGTTCTGTAAAAGTAACTCAACTGCCCTTTGCTAGCAGTAGCACTAGTTAGTAGTTTCGTGCTTATTGGTGAGCTGATAAAATGGTTTGAGTAAATGGACTATTTTACCCAAATTTATGTACATTTTTAGAACGTGTTCAGTTCATTGTTCAGTTCCCCCTCTCTTATCTCTCACATACATGCACACACACACACACACACACACACACACACACACACACACACACACACACACACACACACAGAGGATACTAAAAGAGTGCAAGAGAGAAGGGGGTGGGAGAGAGAGAGAGAGAGAGTGTGTGAAAATCAGAGCCATGAGTCAACAGTACTAGTCAGTATTTCAGATAAAGCATGAAAACTTATTTCACAAGAAACCATCTGATTGTGTCCAAGCTCTGCTAATGGCCCATTGATTTGATAATCAAAACTCATCAACGGGCTATACAGGTGCTAGATGTATTTGTGTTGCCTGTTTGCAAAGCATCATGACAGGACTTTGGCACATCTTCATCCTCCTTTGTACTCGCTGCATTACTGCTTCAAGTTTACGTGAATTACCGCCGTTCAGTTCACGCAGTTCAGCCCAAACTGACCAGCTAGGAGAAGCTGCCCAGGGTGTGTAAACTCAAAAAGGCTGAAAGTGTTTAACTCTAAGGTCTACCTAAAGAGTGAAGTTTAAAAAAAAAAAAAAAAAAGAAGAAGAAATGGGGGGGGGGAGTCTCAAAATTCATCCTAGTGTCCTTTGGAGAAAAATGACCAGACAGTAAAACTAAAAAGCAGTGTTTATAATGGAAGAAGAAAGGTGAACTCATCCCTTACAATAGCTTCAGAAGCCCTCATTGATCCCATTTAATGTTGTGCACTGAATAGAGTAAACAGAGATGGTAAAGCTTAGTTACACCTTCCACAGTGAAACAAGCTATTTGCTGCGTACCCATTCTACACAGCAGCATGCTGACATGAGAAATACAGCTGAAGACAAGGGAACTGCTCCAGGGTGGTTATTGTCCCTAGACAGAACTGTATGAGTCTTTTTCTGTAAAAATACTGCAGACTAGCATACTCGCAGACCTGTAAGATTCTGGAGCCAGTAGGCAGCTTCATGCACATGTAAGCATTTTTGCTAATATCGTAACAAATGTTTGGATTTGCGTACATATCAATACTAGTATACCAAAGGGTAAAAAATGTTATTATTTTTTTTGTCCCCTCTGTCTGGTTGTCTTTTTGTCTAGATAGTCTCTGTCTCTCTGTTGCAGTGTCTGTCTTGTCTGTTTGCATGTCTGTCTGTCTGTCTGTCTCTCTCTCTCTCTCTCTCTCTCTCTCTCTCTCTCTCTCTCTCTCTCTCTCTCTCTCTCTCTTTTCATGCATGCGCAAACAAAAGATGCACACTGTTCACACACTGCTATACTTATAACAAACAATTGCATGCGCATGCACACACACACGCACACACACACACACACACACACACACACCACACACACACACACACACACACACACACACACACACACACACACACACACACACACACACAGTCATACCACTCAGAAACATCAAACATACACACATATATGTACACACATGCACTTTTTCTTTTACTTACATAAGACTCGTACACTCTCACCCCCTCCCACACACATGCGTGTACACATAGACACATGCGCATGCATGCACGTGCAAGCACACACACACACACACACACACACACACACACACAGAGTTTTGTCAATGTAGTTGGTGGTGTAGGATGTTGCTAAAATGGATAAAGCTTCATGCGAGTTGCTCCACAGGCTGTAGCCCAACTGTATGTGGCTCGAGTGTGATGGCATGCTGGCACAGGTATCAATTTCAAGCATACACACGGTGTACATACTCACACCAGACAGACAGTGGTAATTGATATATATGTTACACTGTTCCAACCAGTCAAAGCACAGAAGGTACACAGTAGACTTTTTATAACTTTTTCAATGTGCCACTGCGAGAGAAGTATTTCGCAAGTAAGTTTGCTAAGTCTTACATTTCCTTCAAAGTGAGATGACTGAAGGTGGAAATTAAAGCAAATTTTAAAGAAATGTTACTGGTTCCACAAGACAATCCAGACAACAACAGATTACAAGATGAAATATGCTGTATTTCGACTTCTTAGGTCAGTGGCCGGAACAGCTCAGTTGGTAGAGCGCTGGACTCGTGATCCTGGGGTTACGAGTTCGAATTTTCGGTACAGGCAGATTTTAATTGCTCAGCATTACAGGCAGATTTTTCTCATGGAGTTAACATTGGTTCTGACTCCATTCCCCATACGGTCCTTCAAATGAGGCTACAAACCGAGGCTCCGTGTGTGGACGCATGCACAACATCTTGCACACACATAAAATCCCATCACCAACTTTTGGAAGAGAAGGCCAGTTTGGCCGTTGGTATGAATGACACGTTACACATACCATGCACCTTCCCTGAAGATGGAGTGTCTGCAGGAGTATAATCCTGCGTCCGCAGAAGAAAGAAAGAAAGAGAAAAAAAAAAAGACCTCGTAGGTCTTCTACAGGTTAAAGAAACAACAATCAGACAGTGAAAATTTAAAATGAGCAATCATTTGCCAATTTTTTGTGCCAAATATGAGAGGTTAAGGGATTATTCATCTTCGTTTTCATTGTCCCCTGAATGTTGTTGTTTTACCTGAAGAAGACCTAAGAGTTTGAAATGCATCTTGTTTTGTCCTGTAATGTTTGTCCAGATTGTCTTGCGAAACCAATCACAATTCTTTTTAAAAATAACATTTTTTGTTTTGTTAAGTCTTGTCAAATGATAAACATGGAAGCCATTTGATGCATTGGTGATTTTGTTTGGCAGGCGTTCCACAAGACCGGAAGTGGCCCAGGTTCATTTGATCAATTCCACGGATGGAGAGTGTGCCACCAAGGCCAGGGTGTCTGCCATCTCCAAAACGCCCCACCAGATGACAACCGCCATTCTGGCAGAGAACAAAGGTACTGCCTGCCATTCGTCTGCTCCTCTAGAATTCGTACTAGTCACCAAGCCAGTTCCGCCTTATGTCCCTTTTTTCCTGTTATGTTTGAATCCCACAGCTTGATGAATTTAGAAGACCAGTTTACCCATACTGTTTCACCATATTTTGTGTAAATATTCAGAATAAAATGTGATGAATACGACAAACTTTTAAAAAAAAAAAAGAAAAAGATTATGATATATTGAAAACTCCTGTACAAATGCATATGCACAAAAAGGCATGCAGGCATGCAAGCACTCGTACACACACTCAGTGTGGATATTGTTTTTTTCTTTATTTCCATGAGATTGATTATAAGATTTGATATGCAGTTACAATTCACCGCTTTATTGAGTTATAAGATTTATTGTATAATTACAATTGACCGTTTTATCGAGGTGTATGAAAAGTTTATGGGTTGTTTTTCTGACTTGCAGTAACAAAGGAGATATTGCGCTGTAATGTGATTGTGAGTGAAATTGTTCGCCTGGACATTGAAACCACGACTCGCTTGCTGTACTTGGAGGATTCCCCTGAAGAACTGATAGCTCGAGGCTATGACAGTGAAGGTAGGTTCTGTGTGATGTTCTCAATGTGTACTTGGGTCTGGTGCTTTCTTTATCAGCTCAGCCCTAATGTAGACTTGAAGTATGAATTTGATAAAAATAACTAATTCTGTTTCATTCAGCTTAAAATCCTTGTTCAGTTCCAACTTAGGAAAAAAGTGTAAGAAAAATGAGGGTTCTCAAATTTTTCAAAGGAAATCAAGAAAATGTACAAGTTTGAATATGATCAGAATCCCTGATAATCAGAAGTAAGTCTTCATGGTCATGTTAAAAAAAAACAAAAAAAAAAAAACTTCTTTCTGAAAAATATTTTAGGATATGAAGAATTTGTGATTCACAATTTTCAGGTTTAAAAGACCTTAGCGTCACTGGCAATTAAGCCCTGACAGTTTTCGGGATTGTTGAACAAGAGCTGGTTACTCAGCTTCAGAGTGATTGACACTACTAATTGTATGATAAAGGAATGTGTATGTGTCCTGTCAGGGAACATCTTCTCCAGTCTGGAGGGACTGCAGTTTGAGTGGAGTCTGGTGTCAGGACAATGAAGTGGGGGGAGAGGTGGTCGATGCTCACAACATTCTCAGGTAATGGGAGAAACAGACTTCATGTCAAGAGTATGGGTTTGTTGTACAAACAGTAATGCATAGGACAGAGATTTAAAAAAAGAAAAGTTAATGACAAAAAAAATGATGCTGATGTCTTCTAATCAGATGAACCGTTTGCAAACTCATTAGAGATGGCAGTGGTTGGACTGTCTTAGTTACAATGGATTTACAAATCAAAGATTAAGTGTGACCAGATCAGCAAGATGAGGAATGTGATTTTTTTTTTTTTTTTTTTTTGAACAATGACGCAGTGGACTTTTTTTCGCATGCACACACGCACGCATGCACACACACACACACTCTCTCTTACACACACACACACATACACACACACACACAGTAATGAAGCTATACGAGTTAAGGACTATATAGTCACAGTGCCTTTGAAATACATATTGTTTCAAATTTTGAAAGGAAACATAGTTACATATTCTTAATCTTACAAGACAATGGTTTCACATGTCCTGTTTGTTCATTATTTTAAAGATTGCAAATATGGCCACAATTTAATTTCAAGATTGAAGGGAAGACCACAATTCAATTTTGGGATGAGGGAGTCTTTTTTTTCCACTTACACCACTGCACAGCAAGAAGGAAGGATGAATTTTTTTTTTTTTTTTTAAAGAGAGAGAGAGACAAGGAGAGAAAGGAGAATGGTTCTGTTGTACATTAATGCTGGTCTGGCTGTGCAGGATCAAGCGTTTTGCTGAATCTCACTACACTACGCCCTCACACATCGCCCCTCTGGAGGAGCAGGGACTGCAAGGGGATACCATCCTGGTGAGGAGACATCGTTCTGACATTGCTTGTCGTTTAAATTCCTGATGCAGCTTAGAGGATGCAGGAATTCGCACGGGCAGCGCCAAATGTATGACTCGGCTCAAAGACTCAGTCTACAAGGTGAGAGGAGACATAGTGTTCTGACCTTGCTTTGGTAGTTATCACTTCCTGATGCACAGCTTAGAAGATGCATGTGTGCTTGTAGATCTTTTTGTTTTACATGAATTTTCAGTGCAGTTCAGACAGTTTAGGCACTTGTAAGTATGTACATTCAGACAAAAGATTCGGATGCTGGGAGAAAGGCTGTTTATGTGTTTGTTTCACTAGTATGAAGAGGACAAGATCTTGAAACCTTCGGTAATTTTTGTGGCCCCAGCCAGCACTTACCCAGTGCTGAGTGGACGTTGCTGTGGGTTCAGATGATAAGAATGGAATCAGGTAATCACATTTTATCGGCTGAATGGATATATGTCTCTTAAGAGTGATGTTCAGTTTTCCTGACCAACACTGCAGGTGTCTGCTCTTGATGGCCTGGCTGACACCAGGATATATGAAGAAAGGAAGCTCTGCCATGTGGTCTGTGACCAGAATGGGAACTCCATGACATCCTCTGTTTCTAGAACTGCCAACTACTGTGCCTTTAGTGTAGCATGCTACGATTTAGTTGGCACTGGCAGTATTATGCTGCTACCCTTTTGTGTTGAAATGCTGTGCCAAAGACAAAATGAAAAAAGAAAACACTTTGGAGATTTAACGGCAGCCTAAACGGAACCAGATAGCATATCTTCAGACTGTACAGACTTATTTTGTCAAAAAATGGCCAAAGTCAGTAAGGGGAGGAAGGAAAAGCAGGAGAAGAATTGCTAAAGACGGTCGTGATTTTGCCACCTCTTCAGTTGATTTTGTTGTCGGCCTTTTTTTTTTTCCTTTCTTAGATCATGTGGAAACCAAGCAAGAACTAGCAAGATCTCTGTGTTCTTAGCTGGCCATTATGTCAGGTGCGGAAATGAAGAAGTGCATTTGAAAGTACTATTGAATTTGACTTGTGGAATTGCATATGAGTGCAACGTTTGAATTTGGAATGGTGTACTTGAATTTTGCTTTGGCACTTGAGGTCTTGGCAGCAGCTGTGTTTTTCAGTGACACACACTGATAAACCATAACAAGAAAAGGGTGTGTTTTGTGTAGCATTGATAAACCATGACGAGAAAATGGTGTGTTTTTTGTATAACATTGATAACCACCATAACAAGAAAAGGTGTGTGTTTGTGTGCGTGATAAACATTGATAAACCTTAACAAGAAAAGGGTGTGTTTTGTGTGCGTGATAAACATTGATAACCTTAACAAGAAAAGCGTGTGTTTTGTGTGCATGATAAACATTGATAAACCTTAACAAGAAACGCGTGTGTGTTTGTGTGCGTGATAAACATTGATAAACCATAACAAGAAAAGGGTGTGTTTTGCGTGTGCAGCAGTCCATCAAACCGTATGATGTGCGCATTGTGGTGATCGCCAACCTGATGCTGACCCCTCCCGACGCCTATGTGCTGAAACATGCCCGTGTCAAGTACACTGTGGAACTACTGCGTCACAATTCCCTGAAAGGTAGGATGCTGGTTTGGCAAGGGAGTATCGGAACTTGACGGGGAACGTGTCGGTGTTGACTGGCACGCATGAACTGTGAGCTTACTCTGCGTGCTTATGCGCACACAGATATTGGTATGCACACAGACATACACACGTTAAACTATTGTATTGGCTAAAATTATTGTATTGGCTAATTTCTCTGTTCATGTTTGAAATCATTCATGGATTGATGGACATTAGCATTAGTTCACATAGATATTTACTGCCTTGTGGGACAGTTTTATTCTACATACTTGGGTTTTGCGTGTGTTTATGTGTGATTCATTCATTTATGAAAGTATTTCTAATTGCAAAGTGAGATGACTGCAGGCGGAAATCTAAACAAATCTTAAATAAATGTTAGCGAACCACCCAGAGAAACGTGGACAAACGAGTCACAAGACAAAACACAACGCATTTCGACCTCATAGGTCTTCTTCAGGTGAGACACAAACGAATAAAATAACAAAAATTCACTTCGCTTTGATCGCTTCAGATCGCTTCAGAGTTCAGCACAAGGAAGAAGGCCTTCTTCCTTGCGCTGAACTTTGAAGCGATCAAAGCTAAGTGAATTTTCGTTATTTCATTTGTTTGTGTCTCACGTGAAGAAGACCTAATAGGTCGAAATGCGTTGTGTTTTGTCTTGTAACTCGTTCGTCCACGTTTCACTGGGCGGTTCGCTAATTTTATTTAAGATTTGTTATGAAAGTATAGTTAAGACTTAGGTGACAAGAGCTTCTTTGTGCATTCTTTTTTTGTATTTTTAAAAGAATCCCAGAGAGGTGACAAGAGCTTCTTTGTGCATTCTTTTTTTTCGTATTTTAAAAGAATCCCAGAGAGGTGACAAGAGCTTCTTTGTGCATTCTTTTTTGTATTTTTAAAAGAATCCTGGAGTTGTAAATCGTACATTAAATTAGAGAAAGAGCATGCATATGTATGTACTACCATATAGGCTTCGTGCATACATTCACAGATTTATAGGTCTGCTGCAGATTTTTTTTTTTTCATGACACAATCAATAATTGAACATTCTTCAAGGTGAAAAATGAAACACACACACACACATGCACCTGAGAATGCATGCACACAAGCATGCAGGCACACACACCTACATACGTACATACATATGTATGCATGCATCCATTGATCAACAGTATACTGCAAATTGATTGCTCTCTTTTAAAATTGCTCCAAAACATATTTGGTTTCATATCAGAAAGACGACTACAGCAGAAAATTTGAACAACCCCATGTTCAGAAGTCACAAAAGTATCTTTTATGGCACATTGCCATAAATGGCATGTTCAGGAAACTTTATTTTCTGTTGAAAAATGTTGCCAAAAATATCTCAGAGGAAGAGGCAGAAGTTTCAAGAGCTGGTTGGACTCTGAGACTGCTTTTTCTTTTTTTTTTTTTCAAAGTATGTGTGTATATATACTCTGGAGGGGGCTGCCCTGTGTAGAGCATTCTGTAGTAAAACTGGTGCTATGTCTAGACAACAGCAAGTTTGCCACGAATGCTCCAAGCGTTCAATGGCTTCCCTCAAAGAATTGCTGATGAAGACAAAATTGTGAGAATTGTACTTGTGGCTGAATTTGGTTTTTCTTGTTTTGTGTATTTTGGATTTCATTACTTTTTTCCTGCCACAAAAAACACTTCAATGTAATTATTATTTTAAGATTAGTTTTCATCATATTATAGTCTAAAGTTGTTCAGTAAAAGAAGGTACCTCTCTTTTGACAAAGTTGAGCAAAGACAGATACCAATAGTGAGCTAAATAAAGTGCTCTTGTCAAACTTCAATGAAGCGCTAGGGCAAACCATGACATCTGGTCAGCATGTCTGCACAAGACCATGACTGGGAGCATGATGACTTTGTTTGCTGAAAGTGGACTGCTAGATCTGGTTTTGAATTACTTCTACTTGAATATGGCTGCTTGCTGTGTCCTCAGAAATTGCCATGCCTTCATCTCAGTACTACCTGGATGTCAAGGACACCGACATTTGCACCTTGGATACCAAAACCTCCATGGCAACTGCCTTGGAAATGGGGTCAACAGAGATTGTCCTCAAGGACAGGAGTATCCTTCTTTTTTTGTTTTTCTTCAAGTAATTAGCCAAATTAAGTTTACGGATAAGCCCTTTGATACAGCTGGTGATGATGAAGGCTGAACTCAGGGTGAAGAAAGAGTGTGTGTGTTTCAAGTTCAGTGACCGTGCTAGCTATCTCAGTGCTTGCTGTTTAGGGGACAGCTACAAAAGGCGAAGTGGTTACGTTAGGAAATTGTAGTCCATCAGAAAAGATCAACTCCTCCAGCTTGTGTACTTTGAGCTTTGTATGAGGTTGGACTTTGAGCTTTGTATGTGGTTGGCCATATGTGTCTCTTGTCTCTTTCTGACTTTCTGTCTGTCTGCGCTCTCTCTCTCTCTCTCTCTCTCTCTCTCTCTCTCTCTCTCTCTCTCTCACATGCTCTCATTCTCTTTGTCTCTTCTGCTGTATGTGTATTACTAAGTCAGCTGTTGTGCTGTGTTGAAACAAGAATCTCAGGATCTTTGTTTTTTAACATTTTTTTTTTATGAAAAGAAAAGGGTCACAAGGTAAAATAGGCAATCCTATCTGCACTTTTTTTATAGTGGTGAGAAGGGGGTATCTAAGAAATTCAAATCAGGACTGCAGCAGCAGGGTGTCTTCTCTGGTGTGTTGCTTCATTGAGACTCCTCATTGATTGCTCCATGTGGACCGTGGGTCTGGAACTGAGACAATACCAAGCTGGATGAGGGAGACAGAACTAACGGCAGTGAAGTTAGGCTACTGAGGGAGTCAGGGAGATGACACAGGGGGAAAAGTTTGTATGTGGAGAACCGCCTGATTTCACATATACATAGAAATCATGCAAGTGGGAAGCAACATGTGTGGCAAAGGAAATCACTCTGAGAGTCATAGCTGAGGTGATAGGAAGTATGAATTTAACTCCCTTCCTCTGGGGGTGGGGGGTGGTAAGGTAAGGTAATATTGCTTATAGCCCAGCCGACTGCAAAGGGCCTTATCAGGGCTGTCACCATGCTAAAATCAACTCACAAGTGGGGGGGGGGGGGGGGGGGGGGGGGGGGGGGGGGGGGGGGGGGGGGGGGGGTTGATAGGTTAATGCCAAAAAGGAATAAAGGTCCTGTTTAGGCAGACAAAATACGTGTATGAGAAAAATATATTTATTTTGTTTTCTGTAACAGAGTTTATCCAGCTTGTGTACACTTCTCTTAGTTTTTGCTTTTTTATAAGGTTTTGTGCTCATAAACTTTAACGTTTTATGGATTCTTTCGAAGCGTTCTGCCATGATGACACTTTTGTCCTTCACCCCACCAAAGACATTGTCATGACCGAGTTCTTCCGACAGCCATCGGCAATGCTGCATGTTGTGAGCCCAGGATTTCTCGGTGAGATATGTTTTCCCTTTTTTTATTTTTGAAATGTGATTATTTCATGTTTTCCTGTATATGAGATGATATATAGATGGATGATAACAAGGGAAAGTAAAATCATGTGTGTTTTCATTGAAAAGGAAAAGGCAACGGACAGTTAATGTCTTGGAATTGTGCGTTGATTGTTTTAAAAACACAAAAAAAAGTCATAACCATTTAAAGTGGGGTTGTGAACAGTTGATAACTGAGGCAGACTGAAGTCACAGGCTTTGACCGCATGCATACAAATAAATCGAAAGTATCAGGGGAAAATTCAGGGATTTACATCAGCCCTTGGCTCAGGATACCTCCCCACCAAATGGCCTACAAGTTGAAAAATACATGGCATCTATGAGCGTCCAGAGAGGGACGGCTCATCCACCTGGCAGATGTTTGCTGCTTGCCTGTCGGTCCCTCTTCTGTCTTTCTGGGGTTAGGAAGGGGGGAGAGAAAGAGGGTAGCAAGGTGGTCAGAACTTTTGTGTTTAAAATGTGTCCCTTGTGAAGGTAAGTTGAATGCAATTTGTATGTCCCCATCAGGAAAGTATTAAGTATAAGTAGAATTGCATGACTCTATTCTTTTGTGTTTGTGACCTAGGGGTCTGTGAATTCAGAGGTAACATACCCGAAATTGGACAGTAGAAGCCAGTGCATAAGAAGGTAACTCGTACAGAGAGACGGCGCAGAGGATGGTGTTGATCATGATCATGACTGTGTGTGTGTTCTCATTCAGCCTCTAGCAGAACAGACAAAGCGGTTACAGACTGGTGGTTCTTCCAGGCATGCCTTTTGTTCAAAACTGCTTCAGAATGTTTCGCAGGCTGTGTCACGTGTGGTCAAGTGAACATTCATCAGTTGATATTCCTTTCCCCCATATTAATTTCCATTCTACGCTGGTAGCCTTTTTTGTTGCTGCATTTTTGCAGAATTGTTCTGGAAGTCAGGCTTGTATGGGGGGGGGGGGGGGGGGGGGGGGGCAAGATGATTGGGCAATGATTGGGCAATTTCAAGTTAAAAGTGCTGGTCAGTAATCACCACGTCCTTACCCAAGGGGGTGTGAGTGGGATTGAAAGGAAGTAGATCATCTATGAAAGAGCGTGCTGATCCTGTTTGTGGCCTTACGAAGAACTTCTCTCTCTCTCTCTCTGTGGACTGTCCCCAGCATTCGTGGTGCTTCCCACAAGAAAGTGGGTTCTGGAAACAGGCAGAGAGTATGAAATCTACATCGAGGTGTACGATACAGACAGCCACAAGATCTACCCCTCAGATGTGAGTTGTGCACATGAGCAGGCTCATATTTATGGTTTGGAGTCGGCTTGGTAGTTGTGGTTGAATCTACTGATCTAGAATGTGATCTGTTATGAATCTCTGTAGGTTTTGTGTGAGTGTATGCATGTGTGTGCATGAGTGTGTGCATGTGTGTGTGTGTGTATGGTAGTGTTGATTTTTTTATTGATATAAGTTTAATAATTACTGAAAGATTGATGATTGAAAATCCTTTTCTTTTTTGATTAGATAATTCACTTGACTGCATGCACTCATTTGTGGTGCCTTTGCATAAATTTGATTGCAAAAGTGATGTCTGCTTCTACACAACTAAATGTGGGTTTGACATTTATGAAAGACCTGTATCTTAATCATAATCATATACAAGGATGTCACTTTTCAGGCTTCGGCCTGAAATCCAGCCTGAAAAAAAGTGAAAATCACCTTTCAGCCCAGTGAAATTTTGTGCTGTTTGATTCAGACCACGGAAAACTGCCTCCGATTTTTAGAGCTCTAGGGGTGGCACTTGTTATGCCTAGGCCAGAAGTCCAGCCCAGGACAAATGTCAGAACTGCTTTTAAGTCGGGGGGTGCCGATAATTTGCAGACTACTTTCAACATTTTCCTCTTGGGGGCCTGGTTTATCTCAGCTTGTAAACGAGAACTACCTGAAGTGTGCACATGGAGAAAGCGATCTCTGTTTTGATGTTATCAGAACCCAGATTTCATTATCACAAGGACCATTATTCCTTTTGAAGATTCCGCTGTGCGCTTTGTAGTTTGTTCTATCTGCAGGTAAGGATCATGTTGCAAAATTCAGTGAGTAAGACTGGAGATATTTCAGCACTTGAGCATGAAGCACAGGGGAAAGTAGTGTTGGCTAAATGAGTGTGTTTGATCAAGGAATAGACACATTTGGACTAGGGAGATCGCACATTGTCATCTGGCCAACACCCCTCCCTCTCTGGTTTTTTACAAAGATCAGGCAGGTTCCACCGCACCCTATCACTATCTCCCCGTTGTATTTTCATGCTTAGAAAATGTAGAGAATCAGTTTTCAGGCCTGGAAAACTTTGAGAACCAGTTTTCCAGAATTCTTAAGTTGAGTACTGGGAGAAACAGTAACCTGAGTCTGACATATGTGAGACAGTGGAAAAGTTTTGCCGTTAGTTAAGTGAGTTTGACATCAATTGTGTTGAACAGAAAAGTGCTAAATGTTGAATCTGATCTAATGAGGGTTTATGTGGCAATGGATTTGATAACATGGAGTTACCTTAATGTGAATTTTCTTTGTTTCAGTTTGTTGAAGAGTACTATTAAATATGTCTGAAAGTTTTTAGAATTGTATGTAATTTTTCTTCAAATAAGGAGTAATAGGACTACGTATTGTCCAAAAAGAAAAGAAAAAAAAAACAGCGAAGGAATGACTTGTTCAAAGGACAGTGATTTGGCATTTCACTGATTTTTAGGTCACATGAAGGACATGGTGAGGCAACAAGTTGTGTGTTTGGCATTACCTTGTTCAGCGTTTCATTGATTTCGTTCATGATTGAAGTACCTGATGAAAAGTTGATTTTGTGTGTGATTTTTTGTTTGTTTAGACTGGGGAAAAAACTCAGATTTTAATGAATTTTCTTTGTGTGTGTGTTGATTTTGCTGTTTCTTTTTGTTGCATAATTAACAATGGCCTCTTTAGTTCACTTTATGTGTCTAACACTTAATCTAGTTTCATGAAATCATGTTGGCAATTTCCATTTGGTGGGATGAATTGGCAGTCAGGACATATGTCACTTTTTTTTTTTTTTCATTTGATTAGCGTATTGCGTTGATTGCTTCTGGGGTCTGGTTTGACTTTGCTCTGAGTGTGTTTATATATCAGTGTGTTCTCTTCAATGAAATTCAGTCTTTGTTACAGGCTTATCAGCTAGCCTATCCTTTGCAGACAGGTGAAAATGGGGGCCATTTGTGTGAAGTGGTGGCAAATCGTTCCCTCTGCAGGATGTATGAGTTGGGTACAGTGAATATGATTCCCTCTCCACAATGCATGGGAGCGTTGCAGTGAATATGATTCCCTCTCCACAATGCATAGGAGCGTTACAGTGAATATGATTACCTCTCCACAACATTCAGGTGCCTTACAATGAAAATAATTCCCTCTGCAGAATGTACAGGTACATTACAGTGGAAATAATTCCCTCTGCACAACATTCAGATGCCTTACAGTGAAAATGATTCCCTCTGCAGCTTGTACAAATGCCTTACAGTGAATACGATTCCCTCCACAGAATGTACGGGTGCGTGGAACATTCCCTCCAGAATACTTTGAGGTGATTTTCTCCAGCGAGAACGGAACCTACCACAGGGTGCGCACCTTACTGCGAGGTCAGACAGTGATTGACGGAGAACTCCATGCTGTGGTGGAGGACGTGAGTATTGATAGGAGTTTGTAGAGTTAGTGCTCAGCTCAGTACATAAGGTTTAGTACTTAAACAAAATGCACACGTGTCAATTCGGACACCCCCAACAAAAAGAAGATGGAAGGGAGCTTAATCCTGCCTTTCAGCAGACCTTTCAGTAACACCTCAGTTTTTGTGGTGATCTCCCTTATCCCGTGCAAACTCCTGGATGTGAATTTTCAAACACCAGTCAGCGCATCTTGCCAAACGGGGGTGTGAGAGGGAGTCTTGGTGTTTTGACAGTTAAGTATGGGGTAAAACTTACAGTGAAGGCATATTATTTTTTTTCTCACACCTTGCTGTCCAAACAATATACCAGATTATCCAAAACGATGGAGGGTATAAAAGGCGATGCTCACTTGAAAATGCCACAAGTTGGTCTACTGACTCCAGACATTAGATAACAGATAATAGTCATGTCCCCTTGAAGCCCATGTGCATGCATCAAACACTGGTGTGATGTAGAAGAGAAGGTGGCATTCAACACGTCAAACAGTATTTGACTGTTCCTCATCCCCCTCATAATGGGAGGAAGATGAGAGATTGGCCACGTCAGTCTGTCTGTCTCTGGGGTAAGATGAGAAGATTGGCCACGTCGGTCTGTCTATCTCTGGGGGTAAGATGAGAAGATTGGCCACGTCAGTCTGTCTGTCTCTGGGGGTAAGATGAGAAGATTGGCCATGTCGGTCTGTCTATCTCTGGGGGTAAGATGAGAAGATTGGCCACGTCAGTCTGTCTGTCTCTGGGGGTAAAAATGAGAAGATTGGCACGTCAGTCTGTCTCTGGGGGTAAGATGAGAAGATTGGCCACGTCAGTCTGTCTGTCTCTGGGGGTAAGATGAGAAGATTGGCCACGTCAGTCTGTCTGTCTCTGGGGGTAAGATGAGAAGTTTGGCCATGTCATTCAGTCTATCAACTCGCGTAAGCCTGTTAGCATGAAGTCAATGTGATATGATCGTGTCATCCTCTGTTCTGATGACTTTTGCCTTGAAAACTGTCATTGAAAAGGTGAAGGATGTGTGCTGATCCGCGTTTTGTATATCTGTGATGGAAGAGAGTATTGTTTTGTTGTGAGAATGTGATGAAAGATGTGTGTTTGATCCATTACGTGAATGTGCAGAAGGGTATGTATGTTGATTGCCTATGATGATGGAGGATGTGTGTTGATACATTGTGTGAATTTTTCGAAAGGTACATGTTGATCTCTATGTTGTGAATGTCAGGAAAAGGATACGTGTTGAAAAACGTGGACATGATAAAGAAAATGTGTTGATCCCCAGTGTATATACATCACGAAAGGTAGGCACTAAGGTGCTGCTTAATGTGTATGTACCAAAGGATGGGACGTACCATTTGATCAGCCCGGAAGTGAAGGGGAATCAAGACGTGGAGATTTACGACCCCATCACCGTGGAGCCCACCTACGCCCTTTTCCCCTGGGACCCGGCCACGCAGTGTCAGCACAACTTCACTGCCAAGGTGGGCGGGTCCTCTTCGTCCTTTGGTGATGGACAGGGCTGTGTTGGACTGGTTTTGTGTAGACGATATTTCCTCCTTTTTTTTTTTTTTTTTTTTTTGGTGTTTGTTTGTTTGTTTATATCATATGCCCTTTTTTAGACTCCACAAACAAATCTGTCCCCAGAGTGGTTTGTCTGTTATGTTTCTCTGATATTTTCTGACATTTTGTGAGACTCTATGAACCACATACACACCCAAACTTGTCTACCCACACATTTCTGGCATATTTCGTGCACCATTTTTAAAGAATGCAACCGTACGAGGCTTCACCTGCGCTGTTTCAGACAGTGCGTTTGCCTAGACTTACAAATTTGTGGACTATGCCACAAAGAAACTGTAACAATTTTAACAAAACTTTTATGAAGTGTGATTAAGCGTATGAAACAGTAGGACTCTCGACAACGATTGGAAAGGCTGAATGTGAAATATATCCGTTTTTTTTCATTGTTTTTTTGTTTGTTTGTTTTTTTGTGTTTTTTTTTTTTTTGGGGGGGGGGGGGGGGGGTTTTTTTTTTTTAATTGGTTTATGTGGCATCTTGGTTTGGTTTGGTTTGGTTTTAAAGATCGGTTTATGTGACATCTTTTTTGTTTGTTTGTTTTAAAGATCGGTTTATGTGACATCTTCTTTTGTTTTTGTTTTGTTTTAAAGTCGGTTTATGTGACAAAGTACTCGTTGCACATTTTTTGGGAACTGGCAGACCTAGACCTACAGCATTGGAAAAGTGTCTGAAAACACCTCTGTTGATTACACTTACATTACTGTGACTCACTTGGCTCAGTCACTGACTGGTGTCTCATTCCAGTCCTGTGCAAAGCACTAGTCCATACAGGCTGAACAACCCCAGTACAGTAACTGGAACGTACCCTTGTCAAGTTGTTAGGGTTCTCGCTAGAAATGTCAGACATCTTGTGCATAACTGGTGTTCTCTGGTCAAGGTCAAGTAGAAAGAAGACGAGCACAGCATTTCAGATTGTGATGAGACTTC
Source organism: Conus betulinus (assembly GCA_016801955.1). Classification (NCBI taxonomy): domain Eukaryota; kingdom Metazoa; phylum Mollusca; class Gastropoda; order Neogastropoda; family Conidae; genus Conus; species Conus betulinus. The sequence continues at coordinate 480,326 of JADBJO010000612.1, read as the reverse complement.
CCTATGAAGCTGACCTTTCTCAGAGGTCAAGGTCAGGGGAGTTATGGTGGAAGTGACTGAAATCAAGACATCAGGTGAAATGCTTATCCACCCAGCCAGGACAGAACTTGGCGGAAGACTCTTCCTTATGATGATGTGCGATTGCTTTTCACCACTGTCTGTCCTGTGAAATAGATGAAACGCAAATAGCTGAGATGCTTACCAGGGAAGATGACAAATGGGACAAATCCTTGGAGCAAGCATTGTGAATGTTATGATCAGGATAGCCTTGCAATGATGCGAAGGTGTTGCCTTATGGATGATGTAAAGCCTCGTCCTTTCCATGGACTATCATTTGAATTGCCTTTTTGCTTCTTGTCCAGGCCAGGGGAGGTAGTGGTGAATATGTCTGGGGATCGTCGGACCTCACCACAGCCACCGTCAATTTCCAAGGGCAGATAACCACCACAGGACCTGGACGAACCAACATCACTGCAGCCGACGCCAAGAATGCCGCACACACTGGCACTACTAGTGTAAGAACATCAATTTTTTTTTTTTTTCATTGTTTGTAGTGGTATCGGCTAATTGTCATGACTTCTGAAAAAAAAGTGACTGATTTGGTCAAATGAGACCATTTTTGATGGGTTCAGGGAACATTATACTTTTCTTTATAGTAGTATTCAGATGACTTATCTTTCAATTTCCTTGTTCTCACTCTCAACTTATGATGTGAAACAGAAAGGGAGGCAATGAGCAAATGAACACACAAAGCAAAGGCCAAAGTAATGCAAATTTAATATACAGTACAAAGCGAATGGATTTTCATAAAATATTTTCTTATTCAGATGTTACCAAAAAAAAAAAAAAAACCTGCACAAAATAATAACGCTCCTGCTCCTATGACGGCAGTCAGCATGACAATGAGAAAGAGAAAATTTAAGAACAGAAGTAAATCTTCACACCGGTCCAGCCGCAGTGAAGTTCTCACCACAAGTGCAGGCATGCCTGCACAAACATCCGGTGGGTGACGAAGTTGGTATTCTCCTTCATTTTGACCATCCTGTCACTGTGGCTGTGTATGTGACGATGTTCACCAGGTTGTCGTGTTCAGTACCACTAAACAGACCCTGGTGTTGGCAGGTGCATGTGCTGCCCCCTTCAGGATGAGCTTCCCCCCCAGCAAGGTGGAGGCTGCCGTGGGAAGTGTGCTGCTCCTGCCTCTGGTGGTTTCTGCAAAAGTGGCAGGTAGGCTTGTGACATACAAGGTGCTGCACACACAAACACATACGCACGCACACACACACATGGATAATGTGTGTATGCTTAAAACAGTTTTTATCAAACTGAACTCAATTTTGTGCTACCTTATACTATCATGGATGAAACGTCTAATTTTTTTTTTTTAATTTATTACTGTTGTATATTGAGAAGGTTTTTCTTTATGGAATTTACCTGTCCAGACAAATACCATTACTTTTGTTGGTGTAAAGAAGGAAAAAAAAATTGAAATACATTTTCAGGTTAAAAAAAAAAAAAGGTACCAGATTGGAAATCTTTTGGTTTCATTGCTCCTTGAGTTGTCTTGTTGGTTCCATCATGATGTGTAAAGTAAAAAAAAAAAAAAATGGGAGATAACAACAGCACAGCAGACAGTCCACTATACATACTCGGTAAGTGGATGATGTGGTACGTTATCAGGTTTCAGACGTGAGAGCGAGTCAACTGATATCCTTCATTCGACTTGACTGACCACACAAAGAGGGAAGCTTAGGCCCTAGAGATCAGAGAGACATCAGTTCTCGATTCCTCACCTGCCTTGGAAACTCGGTCTTTCTCTGAAAGATGGCAGGAGCATGCCGATCATAAAGTAGACTCACATGGTGGTGTTGTCGCTGCCCATTTAGGTGGGGTGCAAGGGCAGTAAGAGCTGTGCTGTAACGCCAGAATGCACGCTCAGTGAGGAGAACACAGAGGTTTAGGCCAGAGCAAATTGATGTAGACTTTGTCTCAAGCCAGAGCTCCAGAAGGTTATTGACATCTACCCTACCCCCACCCCCTCCCCTCGGTTTTCCAAGCGCGTCCCTCGACAGCAGCTGCCCCTGATTATGGAGCTCGACATTAAGAAGGGGGAGGGGTGGGGGGCTTCCCCCCCCCATCTCCATGACAATTCCTATCTGGTGGGTTGTGGATTTCATGACTGTTAAAAGTCGTTACTACACAATATTTCTGTTGTTGAACACTTGTAAGGAGTGCAATAAATGTAATGATAATAGTAAAAGTTGTTACTACAGTATCTCTGTTGTTGAACACTTATAAGGAGTGCAATAAATGTAATGATAATAGTAAAAGTCATTACTACAGTATCTCTGTTGTTGAACACTTGTAAGGAGTGCACTAAATGTAATGATGATCCATGTTGGGCTTCGCTGTGTGTGCAGGGGGAGGCAGGTGGATTTCACTGACTGCAGCCAGCTCCCCCTGAACGTGACCTTCAGCGACACCACCGTGTTTCAGCGTGTCACAGGTACAGGCTGTGTGGGGACCAGGAGGGGTAGCTTTTGTCGTCAATCTGGGGTGCAGGGATTTCCTGTTTTCAGCGTTTTACTGGCCTTCAAACCATGCTTATGTCTTCTTTTCACCACAGATAAAGATGAAGTTGGAAAGTAGTCCCCAGAATGTGAATGAAGCGGCAAAGAAATGGTTTGAATATTTCCATTCATGTTAACCATTGTAGCTGACAGAAACAAACTGTGTATAAAAGAGACAATATTTGTTGACCTTTAAACTGCTGGATTACACAATTTTTGTTTCCCAATTTGTCAGTCATAGAAAGTGGTCATTTTCAGAATCGCCTTCCAAGTACATGAATTATCCAGTATTCCAAGTGAAGGCAATGCAATAGCCTAGGGACAAATTAATCATCCTAAGTATTTGGTCTTTTCAGTCTGATGTCAAACTTTGGTGCATAATGTTGCAGACTTATTTATATGTGCGTATGTAATGGGATGAGATTTTGAAGGGAGAAAATCATTTGTCCCAATGTTCTTGTTTGTGTGTGTTTTTTTTTCCCTTCTTCCTCCCTCACTCTCTCCTCGCATCCCCATAGGTTTTCTTGAGCAAGAAATGATTGCAGGGGAAAGGCAGCTCGTGGAGCGAGGCTGTACGGTGCTGCACATACGCGCCATTCGTCAAGGTCACACAGAGGTGACAGTGACCTACCAGTCACCTAAGGTGTTCCTGCAGGCGTCGGTCACTGTCGCTGCCTACAACCCCCTGAAAGTGAGTGCTGGGTCTATTCTGCAGACTGGGGACTTCAGTTTTAACTGGAACTCTGGGCAAATCTTAAATAAATGTCAGCGAACCGCCCAGAGAAACATGGACAAACGAGTCACAAGACAAAACCACAACACATTTCGACCTCTTAGGTCTTCTTCAGGTGCAATAAAAATGAAACATTCAACGCCTTCTTTCTTGCGCTGAACACAGAAGCGATCAAAGCTAAGTGCATTTTCGTTATTTGTTTCATTCTTATTTGTTTCATTTTTGTTGCACCTGAAGAAGACCTAAGAGGTCGAAACGCGTTGTGGTTTGTCTTGTGACTCGTTTGTCCACGTTTCTCTGGGCGGTTCGCTGACATTTATTTAAGATTTGTTTAGATTTCCGCCTGCAGTCGTTTCACTTTGCAACTGGAACTCTGGGTTTGTTTGTTTTTTTTATGAAAGTGTCCAGGACCATTCAGGAGATATACATGAATCTGCTGAAGAAGTCGGGGAATATGTTATTTAGGAAAACTGAGACAGTCAGGGGCCATCTGCCATTTCAATATAGGTTGGCGTAGACCTAACTAGAGTGCAACTTACGAAAAGACGGCCAGGTACTTGCTGCCAGTCAGCTTCGCAATCAGGTCTGCTGCGTTCTGATTGGGCGGTTTTCCTTCCAGACTCCTAACACTTTCTCAGGCTTTTTCAGCTTTCTCAGGTCTATCGTTTGTTTTGCGCGACAGGGTCTCGGCAGACTAAGAGGCACTGTGACCTCACATGGATAGAACAGCTAGCTCTTAACTGCCGCTCAGCCAGAGGGGATCAGTGTCTTTGCCATCATGTTGGATTCTCTAGGTGTTGGTGGTTGATTGTTTTTGTGTTAAGGCATGCTGATTCCTTGGGGTGAGGGTGGAAGAGGGACAGATGTTCAGATGACACAGACAGACTCATCATGTTCCAGTCACTTTCTTCCCCTGTCTCTCTCTTTCCCGCGGCCACTTTTATGTTTTCTCGCTGGTTCTCCTCCACAGAGCTCCCACAGCTCCGGAAAACCTTGAAAAATCACGAGAAAGTGGAAGGGCCTTTTGCCAAGCCTTAAAAGCGTGCAAGTCAAAGAAATGAAGCATCGGATGTTTCAAAAGCAGTCAACTGGAACCTTGCTTTCCAGTCAGCAAGGTCGAAGTTGTTCTATCCAAAGAGATTGAGGTATTTGGGTGGTGTGGGAAGGTAGGTGGAGAAGAGGCTAAACAAGAAAAAAGGAATACAAGTTGACTGCCCTGAAAATGCAGTAGCAGACATCACTGATCTTGCTTGCCATTTGAATTATTTCCCTTTGCTTATCTTGCTAGGTGTGAACATGTGTTGCTTCCATTTAGTGGTATGTGTTGAAAACATGTTGTGCGCAGTGAAGAGAGAGATAGGTACCGGCAATAGCATTTTCAAGTGATAGTGATGTTTGACTTGTTGATATTACAGTCTTGAATGGAAAAGTCCTAGAATTTTTTCTTTAATTAAACCGACGTGAACCCTGCCTACATCTTCTACCCCTCTCTGGTCCTCACCCTCACATCATAGAAACAGAATGCTGTGAAGACTGAGGGGAGGTGTCTGGTTGTTGTTGCAGCCTGTGGACCCGGTGCAGCAGGCGGTGGTGGCCATAGCCTCCTCCAAGGACCTGGTGTTCCAGGGAGGACCTCAGCCCTGGGTGCTGGACTCCCTCCAGGTTCTTCCACAGCTGTGAGTGCAGGCCCCACCGGCAGACGTGGTGGACAGGTCACTCTGCCTGCTGGCCTACAGTTACACATGCACATTCTGTTGATTTGTATGTGAAGAACAACAGTTATACATGCACAATCTGTTTATATGTATGTAAAGAGCAACAGTTACATATGCACAACCTGTTTATTTATCTGTGTAAAGCATCAGTTACCTATGCACAACCAGTTGGTTCATATGTTTAGAGCAACAGTTACACTTACACCTGTGCATGCATTATCTCTTACATATGTGTAGGACATCAATGCTTGAAAATAGACAGATGTATTACCAGACTGTTTGCAGAATGGCGCACGCTTACACACACACACACGCACACACACACACACACACACACACACACACACACACACACACACACACACACGTAAACAAACAGGGTATTCAACGTTTGACTGAGTTTAGTCCTGATAGAACTTGCAATTGCTAACAACATGTAAATCTTACGATTATACACACACACACACACACGCACACACACACACTGCCTTGACTTAAGTCTGTAAGTGCACCATTTGGTTTAGTCACATCATGCAACTGTCAGTAAGCGCTTCTAACTGAACAAACTGGACCTGGTGTGGTCTGGGTGCGCTTGATCATGAAATTTAACCCTTTAAGTACCATTCCACCATGTAGTGCACATCAGCGGTTACTAGGTGACCACTGCACTGCCCTGTTCCACCCATGAAGGATAACTCTCTGTTTTCTTTGTATACTGGTTATTTGGGATGCTTTGAGTATTAAGGCATACTGTGTGAGGTAACGGGTATAATAGAAGGTGCTAACATGTGTGCAGGGCTTTGATTCAGTGCTGAAAGGTTTTGAAATACATAAGTGTGACCTGAATGACAGTGAGAGATGACTGTCCATTCAACATGATAATGGACAGTTTGTGCGTGAGATGCTGCTGAGTCGATAGCAGCGGCATAGAAGCAGCGTAGGGTGCATCTGCACTTGATGGATGGCAGTATGTGAGAAAGCCAGACAGTGGGGAATCGGCATTGAGGTCATGCATGAATTCTGGACTTTGCATGTTCATGTTAAGTCAGCGCAGAACAACAGTGTGCAGACAAGACACATGCACAGCAAATAACATCCACAACTGATTTTATTGTGAATTTGGTGTGATTTAAATCAAAAAAAAAAAAAAAAAATGTTAGAAACTGATTATTTTGAAAAGTAAGGATGGTTAAAGTTTAAGAAATTTGTTGGATCCTCCAAAAGAATAATTTTGTAATTGCAGGAGGGTTGCATTTATTACTGAAGAAATCATGATAGTTAAAGGGTCAAGCTTTCTTTTTTCTCTCAGCTTTTCTGGCCATGCTCTGTGGTCAGCCCAGTCTTTATGATGAAGTCTGCGGTCAGCCACAGATCTCTGAGCTCACACAGGTCCATATCACCCAAGGTGGTGAAGGTGGACAGGTCTGCAGGATGTTGGCTGGCGTCTGGGGGTCGACTCCACAGAGACGTTTATTTTGTGTAATGTTTTCAGGAGATAGAGATGGGAGAGATGCAGACAACACCTGTTCTCAGCCCTAAAGAAGTTTTCATCAGTGTTGTACTGGGTCTTGTCAAACGATAACGTTTTCTATTCCTGACAATGGACTGAAGACTCCGCAGGTTTTTTGCTTTGTCAGGCATCGCACCTTTTCTTGCTCCACAAAACTTGTATGGTTTTCTTCATTTCTGGCTCCTACTATCTGTAGACACCACCACAGCAGCACCAAACTATTTAGCTTTTTTGCTCAGTTTGAATTTTATCTGCCATTTTCTCATTTAGTCTTCTTTCAGGGATGAGTTTCTGGATTGCTTATTCTAACTGTAAAGGTAGTGGTCACTTAATGAGCCAAAGTTTTGTTGTTCCAGTGGATCCTGACAGGAGCAGCCTTGTATCCACCCGGCAGGCCTCCAACAGAGGCATCAACAGTAAGTGTGTGTGTGTTCTCTGAGTGCAGCTGTGGGTCTGCCGTGAACAGTCGTTGGCCCTTTTCATGTCTGTTGCCACCTGTCTGTTTTGTTTGCCCCCAGTCCTCTGTGTGTGTGTTCTCCACTTTGATTTCATTTCACAAAAGTGACACGTGACAAATATAGGTGTATGTGTTTGTTGAAGTGTTTGCTGTAATTGTTGGTGACTTGAAACTGATGTGAAATCTGTTGTGATTACGTTTATAATTCCTAGCGCATGTTCTTTCTTTACTTGAATTGTTATTTTTTAATTTAGAAAAAAAAAATTCATCCCTTTTTTTCTGTGTTATCTTTCCATCATTTTTTTTTTTTTTAATCTGGGAAAAAGGTAGTAATATTTTCACCCCCATCCTTTCCATGCATTTATGTTCATGTGTGTATGAACATTAGATTTTTGGGATTATGACTTTATTCTGTTGTGCCTGATCTGTGCCACAAATGACAGGGACTGTATTCTGTGACCAGTTGACTTTGAACTTGAGATACAGGTAACACTATTCACCAGTAAGATCATCAAACACTGAGAAGATCGATTAAATTGATGTTCTCCTTCGAAATGTACCTGTTGGTATCATGTTCTGTGCTGTGCTTTCTGCAGACCTGATAAACAGACGGAAAGGTGAGTGTTCAGGGAATGGAAATATGACGATTCGTTTTTTGCCCCACATAGCCAAGCTTCTGACTCTGCGCCATTTAACTTTTTTTTTTTTAAGCTTGTCAAGCACTATGATTAGAGGTATTTTAAAGTAGTATGGAGTGATGTTTTGAGGAGAATTACTCATTGCCTTTCTTGTGAACGGGGAACTGAATGCCAGTTTTTACTTGTGGCACATGCATTGTTAAACGCTTTGAGATTAGAAAGCTTAACATCTGTTTACTACAAGAGGAAAGGGCGCTAGCGTGGCACATAAGGCTGGATGAAGAAGCAAGAAGAGATGATTGGTATCTTGCTTTGCTTTCTCAGCATGTGCCTGTGTCAAGAGTCCTGTTCCTCCGTTAGAGAATAACCCACTTACTGGGGTGTGTTCAGTAGGCTGGGCAGCCCTCTCAGGTAAGTATGTATACCAGCCTGTTCTGCTGTTTGTTCAGTTAAGCGAGATCAAGCCACTACCTGCACATAGTCTCTGCCCATATGCAAACCACCATGTGTGTGCCTCAACTTGACGGTTTGATGCTGTCAGTAGCGCTGTGGTGAACAGAGACCACGAGCTGGAGGCAGGCAGAGAGCGAATCAGATCCACTCAGTGAGCACAGTGGAACTCCAGCTGGTGACAGGCAACAACAGTGATCTTGGCACCTTGACATCTTTGGGCAGGAAAAGTCTCCCCAGATCCACATATTTTCAGGAAACCCAAATGACTGAGCTTTAGCAAGAACAAACGTTCAAAACAGAAAAATTTCATGGAAGGGGAGATATAACGGAAAAAAAAAATATATCACTAAAGATCCAGTGCTGTAAACAGTAAAGTTTTTATCATACTAGTTTCAAGACATGCTGCCTGTGACTGTTGAAGTGCATCACAGTGGCATTTTTCTCATCTTTTTTGTCAGATTTAAAGATGACTCGATTTCGTGCGTGTTAGGCATAGTAGATTGAAGTGAGGAAGGCCCAATTGTCAGCAGGTGGACGTGGGATTTGGCTGAAAGTCCACAACACTTGGCAGTTTGGAATAGCAAATTTTTCTTTGTGCTTCAAAAAGCAACCAGGTGGGAATGGAGTGATGAAGTACACACAAGATAGAAGAGAACAGGTAGTTGTTTCATTTTTGTGTTTTTGCATGTTGTTTGGTAACTTCTCTGTCATAAGAGACTACAAAATGACCGCAGAAATGCTCAAATTTGATACTGGCATAGGCCTTCACCCCACCCACACCCCCAGACCTACCATGAAAGTTTTTCCTGGATCCACCAGTGCCTAGGCAGCCCCTGGACCCCAACTTTTTAAGCAAGATTTTTTGAGTCGGCATTTCTCCTGCCAGCTAGAAAAAGAGTTGAAACATAACGTACATTCATATATGTGGAAGTAGATCTTTTCACTCTTTGACTATGATAATATGGTTATCAATTTTGTAGCTGAAAAAAAGAAATCACGTAGGCGTAATACACAGTTACAGGATGCATCTTGAGGTGTTGCTTTTAGGATGCAGCATTGTAAAGTATTATCCCTGTGGGGATGCCAGGGACATACAGCATAAACTGTCCTCTGGATGTCCTGTGCTTGTGCTAGTCATTTCTTCGTGTCTGTCACTCTCTCTGTTTGCTTTTTGTTTTTTGGTTTATTTGCTTTGTCCTCCACTGTTTTTCCTGCCTTTATGGCCCGTTTACCTGCCTGTGCACTAGAAAGTCTGGATACTTTTTCCTCATATTATTCATTGCGCAGTATATATTTATTTTTAATGTAGTCTGATGACTAAGAAGTGAAAAGGCACAAAATGTTCAGAATAGATCTTTGCTGTTCATTCTGACAGGTGTAGTTGCCCACCTGGCATTTCATGTGTTGTGTCTTGGATTTTAAATGATTTTGAATTTTTTTTTTTTTTTTTTTTTTTTTTTTTTTTTTTTTTTGTGGTCAATAAATCAAGCAAAATTGCTGGCATCCTTAAAACAATCTGATTGTCTCTGCTTTCATAAAGATGTCGATGGCCATCGTGCTACGAATTATTTTGTACATATGTGTTGTTTGTCGATGGCTGTGTGTGTTTGGTTGAGGTGGTTAGAGGGGGATGTGAAGGGGGACAGGACTGTTTTTTCCCTGTGTGGTGACAGCCGTGAAGGGCCTGTGTGTGGTCAGCTGGGCCATGCTAACACTGAGACCATAACACAGCGATGCATGTGTGCTGTTAGTAAACTGGTTCGGCAAACTTGGGAAAGGCAAACGGGTCAAACAAAACCAGACCCTGGTCATCGCAGGTGCTAAAAATCAAGTGGTAAAGAATACAATGGCCAACTCTTTTTTTTTTTTTTTTTTTTTTTTTTACTGAAAGTGAAAACAAATCTGTGGGCAGGGCATGTGGCTAATATTTTTGTCAGCATTTTGTCATTTGAACAGGTAAGATACTAGTGACTGCCAGTAGAAATGAACCCAAAGTCCAGTTCCAAGAAAAACAGTTTTATTGAAAGTTGGGCACATTCATCTGCTTGCAAGCGGTAGAGATGACCTGGTTCACTGGATATCATGGGGGCTTTACCTGACATCTTTCCGTCCCATGATGGCACTGAACTGAACACACAAAAGACACACTAATTGAACAGTATTGATCAGCTTGTTTACGTTGTGTTCATTGGACTGCTGTGCTTCCTTTCAACAATCAACCATCATTTTGAGATCTGTTCTTGAATGTGCTCAGACATCAGTTAGCCATTGTAAAGGCTGACGGTTTCTGTAGTTGTGTGTGTTAGTGTGTGTGTGTGTGTGTGCGTGTGTGCGCGTGCCATGTAGTGCCGCAGATTCAATGGAATGCACTGACATCAGTTAACCCTGAGTTGGCAGTGGACACCCAAAACTGTTTCAGAATGCGGAGCTGGTCGAGCGACGTTTGCTGTGGAAAGTAAATTACAGCAAACAGTGCTCTGTTTTTACAGAAGTAGTTAAGTTCCTGTACTTGTACTGTGAAATGGAATCCATGTTTGTATAACTATGTACGTGTTTCATTTGTATTTCAAGACTTAAGGTTTATGATTATTCTACATCTTAATCGGTTTTATTCCTTGTGATATTAAGCGTATTGAACAGTGTATTGCAGGTAAGCAAACATTTGCTAGTGCTTCTGGCTGGGTTTTTTTTTATTGCGAAATAGTAGTAGTTGGCCTGCCAGCAGATTGCATACAGTGCTGTTAGCAAGTTGTGCGGACATTTTTGTGTCGTTCACCTTTTTCAGTGGTGATTAATGTGCTCGGCGCACAACTGAATGCTCAGCGTTTTGTTCACTGTGCAAGTGGCGACATAACTGCATGATAGTGTGTGATCTGAGTCGTGAAGCAAAAATTCTTTCAGTTGTTCCTCATCGTTGGTGGTGAAGAAGCCACCTTCATCACACTGGATACAAAATTTTGTGCATACACACATGCCATAAATACACGCACGCACCCACACACACTTATGCATGCATGCATACACATAAGCACACATGCGTACACACACATACAAACATGCACTCACAAACACACAGACACATTTATGACCCTTCCTGCACCCCCACCCCCACCCCCCCAAAATGGTTTTATCGATTTTTCAAATGCATTTTTAAAAGCGTAGTAGTTGAAGGAAAGAATGCAAGGTTAGGGGTGTGTCATTTTGACTATAAATTACACCATTTAAGCAAAATAAAATCTTCTGACTTCTATGACTTTTTTTTTTTTTAACTCGTGGCTTTTAAAAAATCAAATTTTTTTTTAAACCTACTTATCAAAAGTTGGTTTTGTAAACCAGTTAAAGGGTCTAGACTCTTTTTTAAATAGTATAGAAAATCACAATGCCACTCTTCTAATTTTCGGCCATGTGGCCTTCTTCAAGACCAGGTTTTGCTCTGACCACTTGCCCAAGATGGACATCACATAGTTGGATTGTTTTTGTTTTTTTTCTCTTGAAAAAGGCCACGTGGCCGAAAATTAGAAGAGTGGCATTGTGATTTTCTATAATGTTTTCTTCCCTTTGGAGGACTATTGCTTTGTTTTCTTTTTAAAATGTTTCTAGCTGTAAGGAAATGCTTGGATCAGTGTGAAAACAAACTAGGTTTTGTAAAATTATGGGTGATGAAAAAAAACGATCCGTTTTTTAGGTGTTTTGACCAGTTGATAAACCCACTTTATAGATTAGGAAAGAACACACACACACACACACACACACACACACACACACACACACACACACACTTCAGCTTCAGTGTTTATAAAACATCACTGCCACCGAATTGTACTGATTGTAACAGCTTAAAGTAGCTAACAAGACTTGCATATTCGCACATATGCACAGGCGCACATGGACAGAATTTTTCATGCACATATGCAGAGACTTGTACGCAGACCCCACTTGTACTGCCATCCTGTAATAGCACAAGAAATAGTTTCTGTTTATCAAGAATCAGTATGAACTGTGACCGTGTTATGGTGACTTTTGTTATGATTTACAGTCACTGTGCAGTAGCAGTAGAGCAGGCAACTGCTGTGCGGGGACTGAAATGATAGGATTGATCACAAAGTGCCATTGTTTGTAGTTTTCACTATTTCTCTTTGGTGATGGAAGAAACGTTTCCCTGTGTTACTCTCCATGCCCTTTTCTGCCATGCCCATGCCTCAGTCTTTTGTCTTTAGTGTGTGTGTATGTGTGGGTGTGTGTAAAGAATGTTAGCGCATTCAAACTTGATGGTATGGATGTTTTTGTGTGTGTGTGTGTTTTTCTGGATGCTTTTGTGTATTTTTGTTTGATGTGATTTGATGAAGTCCTTTCACAGGACCTAGATATAGAACATTCATCTGAAGAGTTCATTTACCTCTTGTCCATCACGTCTTCGGGAGGGAGGGGTTTGAGGCAGCATGTTCATGACATGGAATATGCACAGAAGTGTTGCTTAACAAAGCAGAAAGCCCAGCAGCTTGAAACTCTTTTAACATCCTCTCTTCCTGATCACATCCTGATAATTGATGCACTTTTTTTCCCCTTCTGTTTTGTTCTGGTGTAACTCTAGACTGTTCTCTTTCAGCAGCATATTTCGAAAATGCCTGTTTGGAATAATATCAGTTCTGTCGATCGCTGTCTTTTTACTGATGGGTAAGAAACGCTCAATGTGCTTTTGTCCTCTTGTTGACGGAATACTGTAATTCTCTTCAGTCCATCCTTCCCGAAGAGCCATTAAACAGTCTTCAAAGAATCTAGAATAACACCGCCAGATTCTCTTGCGTAACTGCTGAATATGACCACATTTCTTCCCATCTCCACTCTCTCCATGGGTTGCTTGGTTCAATGAAGTAGACTTTGAGGTATTCGGTATCCATTCTGGCTTTTTTTTTTTTCTTTCTTTCTTTCTTTTTGTCAGAGGATCTGGTCCAGAGTATTTCTGAACTCCTCTGTCTTGCCAGCTCCAGTCTCCTGATACTCAACATCACAGGATACCGCAAACCAGAGCTAAGAGTTACGGACAGAGATCTGTTTCTTTCCAAGCCCTAACAACATGGAACAATGTCCCTGACAACCTCAACCTTCTGACTCCCTCGCCTGTTTCAGATCTGGCTTTTAAACTTATGTCTTCTGTTAGCAATAGGTCTGGTCATGGTATGTCTGTCTAAACAGTGTGTATTCATGCACGTATGACGTTGTTTAAGTGCACGTATGATATCTTTTATAAGTGTGGAAGTATATATATGTGGGCTGTTGAGAAATGCATTTAGGCTGGGGGTTTTTGGGGGGGTTTTTTTGTTTGTTTTATTCAAAGCTTGTTAAGCGCCTTTTTATGTGTAATAGAATTGCGATATGTTATGCAGAATATTGTGTATAGTATACATTTTTCTTTTGTAGAGTACCCGGAAAAGCTTTTTTTTTTTTTTAAAGTGTGCTGTATAAGTATCCATTATTATTATCAAATACCATGCAAACAGATTGTTGTCATGGAGAAACTGAAGACAGAGGGGGACGACAGTGTTGATATAGAATAGATTGATCTGGAAGATGAAAATCAAGTCCAAAGTATTTTAATTTGAAGACATTGTTATGAGAAATGATTGCAGAGGCACTGACAGGTATCAGGGCAACAGCAGTTCATAGAAAACGAAGCCAGGGGACTCATACAGCGATGTCTTTTTTTCCAGGAGGTATCCACACTTTCCATGTCTGTGCAAAGACTTTGGAGAGCAAGTAAGTGCTGTCATGGATTTTCTTTTCACTCTAACAGTCGTTCAGAAACGGTGTCAGGATTCTTTTAATGTTATGTTATGTTGGTGTTTTTTTTTTTGTTGTTTTTTTAAATGAGCAAATGGAAACTATTTGAAAAGCTGAAATTGATTCTGTATTTTTAAGTCTTCGATATATTTGTAAGTCCTCTTAAAAGCTTATACTTTAGAGAGAAATAAGTGCTATTGTTGATTTTGATTTCATTTTTTATCGTTTCAGAAACAGTGTCAGGACACAAGTTGTGGAAGTGTTTTTCGTACTGTGATAAAAAGATAATACAGAGCTCTATTTTATGTTGTTGTTGTTGTTTTTTTAATGAGCAAGTGAAAACTATTAAATAAATTTAAATTGGTGACATTTTTCAGTTATTTAAAAGAGCTTGCTGTCAACAGTTATTGATCTTGACAAGGACTTTGGTATCTGTGTGTCGGTGTAAGCTCTTCCTTATTTACATCAGTCTGCTAAGGGAACTGTTACAGGAAACAAGTCATTGTGATGTTGACTGTGGCTGCTGCTGTGCAGATCCTGACTCTGAATGTGGGTAACGGTGTGACTGCAAAGAACCAGTTCCCTGTCACTGAGAGGGCGTCTGTCAAGTAAGGGAATCAGCCGTCACAGTTTTCACTGATATCATTATTGCTTATCTGTCACTGGTCTTCAGTGACTTCCGTTTCTCTGTGTGTGTGTGTGTGTGTGTGTGTGTGTCTAAAATCCTCAGAGATAGAGAGATTTCAGCTGAAGGGATTGTACTTTTCCAAGAACTTCGGGCTTAAGTGTAAAATTGAGAAACTGAAACAAATTCAGAGGGATAAAGGAGAGGGAGGGATTGGGCAGAGGGGGTAGGGGCACTTGGGGAAAAGTGACAGTTCTCGGGTTTTTGTTTCTGAATCCGCTTTTGATATACTGTACAAAATCAGTTTTAATATCAGTGAACTGTGTTATGTAAGGATTATCCTGTACAAAATCTGTTTTAATATTGGTGGACTGTGTTGTGCATGGATAACAGTGTACAAACTCAGTGTTAATATGAGTAGACTGTGTTGTGCAGGGCTGATGCTGTACAAAATCAGTGGGCTGATGCTGTACAAAATCAGTGGGCTGATGCTGTACAAAATCAGTGGGCTGATGTACAAAATCAGTGGGCCCAGCTGTACAAAATCAGTGGGCCGATGCTGTACAAAATCAGTGGGCTGATGCTGTACAAAATCAGTGGGCTGATGTACAAAATCAGTGGGCTGATGCTGTACAAAATCAGTGGGCTGATGGTGTACAAAATCAGTGGGCCGATGCTGTACAAAATCAGTGGGCTGATGTACAAAATCAGTGGGCCGATGCTGTACAAAATCAGTGGGTCGATGCTGTACAAAATCAGTGGGCCGATGCTGTACAAAGTCAGTGGGCCAATACTGTACAAAATTCAATGTTGATATCAGTGGACTGTGTCATGTAGGGATGATACTGTATACACTTATTGTTGATATGGGTGGACTGTGTCATGCAGGGATGATGCTATACACACTCAGTGTTGATATGGGTGGCCTGTGTTGTGCAGGGATGATACTGCACCAGATCAGTGTTGATATGGTTGGACTGTGTCATGCAGGGATGATGCTATACACACTCAGTGTTGATATGGGTGGACTGTGTTGTGCAGGGATGATACTGCACCAGATCAGTGTTGATATGGGTGGACTATGTTGTTCAGGGATGATGCTATACACACACAGTGTTGATATGGGTGGACTGTGTTGTGCAGGGTGGTGTGTGCACGGCCAGTGGAGCTCCACCTTCACCCCATCCTCAACCAGGGACCCAAGCCTCCCTCCTTGCCCTGTGACTCACGAAACACATCTCCCGGTCAGTGCTGCTTCTGGTTCTGACTGATGCTGCCAGTCAGAGGTTAAGAACCACAAACACAGCGTGCTTGTAGGCTTCTAGCTGAAGAGAGGATGAACAGTGTTAAAGTATAAGACCCTTGTTTGTGCGTCATGCGTTGATGCTGTCACCTTGACGGTGTTGTTATGGGTGAAGTGGTTTTCAGAAATGAGCTAACAATTCAGCAGTTTTCCTGGATGTTGTCCATGGGTTTGAACTGCTATCTGAGAGGCAGACAGAAGGATTCACACTGTAGTCATCCATATCGATGGTTCTTTGCAAATTTTTAAGTGGAATTGCTAAAAATCCAGGCTGGTCCTTGACTTTTTAATTAGAAGTATATGATTTTTGTTGTTTTCTGGATTTGACCTTGAGTTAGGCTTTCACCGTTTGGTCATCCATCTCCATTTTTGGATGTTTCTTTTTCTTATTTGCTTAACTAGGCTGACCCTGGAGAAAGGTCCAGTGATGGTGAGGAAAGACGCACTGACCACAGGGAAAGTCTTGTTGACAGTGGGAAAGACTACAACTTTGGATTCTCTCCTGAGGGCACATAAGACTGTATGGTGAAAGCTTGGCTGTGTCTGGAGTGGCACTGTCTTCATCTGTCCGTGGGCAGGGGTGGTTGGGTCTGTGGGGGGTGTGCTCGACAGCTGGAGGGTGGTGTCTTTCGCCAGTGGGCTCTGCAGTCATGAAATATGGGCTGGTACACCCATGGGGATGCTACTTTAAGGCTGTTACGAGTTGCATCCTGTAGTCTGATTTACCTCTGTTCAGGAGCAGTTATGTCCCTTGATATCTTAATGGAGTGTCCTGCGCATGCCTGTACCCATCGTCAACACAGCGCAGGCCTCCAAGGGTGGTACAGGACTGCTCAAAAGGCGGGTGGAGACAGTGCTCTCTCTGGTCCTCCCCAGCACCTTCGGGTGTTTCTTTTTCTTTTCTGATTTTTTGTTGTTTTCTGGAGTTAGGCTGTCACCGTTTGGCCATCCATCTCCATTTTTTTTTCTACAGAGTCATCTTCTGTCACACTGTCTGTGGCTCTGCTTTTGCACCACTTACTTTGACTAGTCCATGCATTGCTGCTGTGGTGTAGTCCCTGTGCCAGCAGCATAGAGGGAGCTTGCAAAAGTGGCATTGGTTTGCGGTGGGGGGGCGCTGCGTGGTTTCAGTACAGCTTACTCTGACCTGACGCTGCTCACTATCCCACCTTGATATCAGTAACTGGTCATGGAGCCAGACTATGTAAGCGACCCCCTCTGGAGGGAAACGTTTATCACACTGTCGTAATGACTGACCCAATGAATCAACCCACGTTGCTGCCTTCGACAGCAGTTCAGTGCAGGCGTGGGCATGGAGGAGAAATGATGATTTGAGGACAGCATGAGAGCGTGTCATGAGAGGGGTCAGTCGGCTTTGCTTCTTCTCTTGGGTTTGTTGTGAACTTCTCACTTTTTTCTTCTCTTTGTTTCTTATGTTATATTTTGAGACCATCGGAAAGAGAACTGAGAAAATGACATTACTGGAAGTGACTGAATTTTTTTTTAACGATCACTTGAATCGCAGCCTTACATGAATTTAGAGGTTAAGAAATTCATAAGATTTTCACAGACACACTGTAGAATTGGCCTGTTGGACATTAAAGTTTCATTCTAAAAGATACAGTAATCCATTAGATACTGATAGCAATTGTCCATCATGTCATTATGATTTTTTTTTAAAAAGCATGAAGAAGCAAACAAAAACAACAAACAAAAATATTCTTTGATGGCTTTCAGTTTACCAGTCAAAATGTATGAATGTGTGTATGTAAAGGAAAGGGAGACAAGCATGTGATCATGTTTTCGTTCAAGGTTTGTTTCAGGGTAGATAAAGAAAGGAGAGCCTTTTCATATCAGTGCATGCAATCCAACCACTGTCTGTGTCCAACAGATGCCTGTGCACTGCGAGAAAGACCTTCGCCTGCAGGTGGCGCTGACTGACAGCAGCGGAAGGCGGTTTGACAATTTCTCGTCGCTGTCACTGGACTGGTCATTGCCCAACGTTGCTCTGGCGTCCATTGTTCACCCTGAAGTGCTGCATACTGAGCTGGTCACCAGCGATGAGGGAGACGACTCTGTGCGAGGTGAGGGCAGCAGGGCATATCGTTCTGTCGGCCAACTACGATTAACCAGTTCCTTCATATCAATGAGGATCGTTCCATGACTGAAAAGCTTCCCCATTAATAAACGGAACCTTTTTGACATATTGGTACGAGTCATAAACAGCCACTGCATTGATGAATAAAGGCTGTTGTTAATGTTGCAGTTATTATTGTCTCAGATCTTCTTTCTTTCTGTCTTAGGTAGAAGAGCAGCTTTTTTTTTTTTCTTTCATTCAGTGATCATTTTACTCACAACAGTTTATTTATCTGTTTGCAGTCAGCATAAGGACTTACCACAGCTCTGTTTTAAAGATCATAAATGGCATTGAACATTGAAGACGTCTCTCGACAGTGGTAAAACAAAAACATTTTTACATTGCTTGATCTTTCTGCTGCCATTGACTCTGTTGTCTTGCCAAAACAGACTTGGATAGCCTTGTGGTATATCTCGCTCTGCTTTTTGGCATGGGTTTGATTTTGAAATGGAAAGAATCATGGTAGGTGGTTTTCAGTCTTTTTGTTGTCTCATCTTCTGTGCCACCTCAGTGGCAGTGCACCCACGCCGCTCATTCCGACACCCTGTCCACAGCCACAGCCCGTCAGCCCACTGCAGCCCCGGCACCCGCAATCCACAGCCAGCAGTCAATGTCAATTTGTCAAGAGGCAATCCACCAGAGGAGACACTGCACTAATGCCGAGTCATTTTGGTGGTGTTCAGTGGTGCCTGTTCTGATCCAACATACGCAGGACACCACCTACTAAGCCCCCTACTGACGACAAGAATTGCTTAGTCACGGAACTGGCGTGAATGTGCCACCATTTCCCTCCAAGACAGCCTGTCTGGACTCGCCGATACCAGTGACCCGATGGAAGTAAAGCAAGGCCAGAGATGTGGAGAGGACATCGGAACTGAGGTCACCATGAGAGTAGGGCATGAAGAGCCACAGGATATGTTACTTATTATATAGCTGTAACCGGTGATATTGCTGCAGCTGGTGTATTGTTGTTATTAGTGATGTTACTTAATAGGTGATACTACCATAACTGGTGATATTGCTTAGTGGATGATATTGCCGTAACTGGTAATACTTGTACAACTGGTGAGATAACTGTTGTTAGTGTGATTGCTGTTATCAGTGATATTGTGATATTGGTGATATGGTTAGTGATAATATTGCAGTTACCAGTGACATTTCTGTATCTTCTAGCATTGCTGTAACCTGTGATGTTACTACAGTTGGTGACATACCTGTGGTTGTTGCTGTTGTTGTGCAGCCTACCAGACCCTGCGGCCTCAGGGTCGGACAGGAACGGTGGTGGTCACTGCCACCATCAGCGGCTACAAGAGAAAGATACCTGAGAGCGGCAGAGGTCACCATCCAGGTAAACGGCGGGGACGGGGAAGATGCTGTGCGTCAGCAGGTTCTGCGTGCATGTACATATGTGACTTTGTGAGAGGAAAGTAACGCTGAGTAGGGATTGATTATGTGAATGGTAACGACCCATGAACTGGCACAGAAATGCCACTCTGACATTGTAACATTTTTGTCACATGAAGTGTTTAAAAAACAATATCAAGAGTAAAGGAAATGGCAGCAAAGACTCTGCAGAGAACACATCTGAAGGATGCAGTTTTCTGATTTAATGGAAATAGAGGGGTGGGGGGGTTGTGTTTTCCATTTTGGTAGAAAAAAAACTTTTTTTTTAATTCCAATAATGCTATGACATTTTTGTCAGAGCTGTGCAGGCCACATGTAACTGGCTAGTGCTGGGCTGCTGTCCGCTCCAGGCTCAGTCTGAAATTTCCTGAGTGTGAGCACCCTGAGAGAAACCCCCAGATCCAAAGTTTTAGGTTGTGGCATCGAGGTATCCTATGAATCAAGAGCATGAGGAACACTCCGTAATGAACATGAGTCTGTGCTTCATGTACAACTGAACCAATTAACATCTGGACAGAGGGTGTGGGGGTGTCCTGAGATGTTGGGCTATTCATCATCATTAATGTGTGTGTGTATGTGTATGACTTTGCTCTTTAGGGATACATTTTGCAGGAGAGAATCACGCCACGGATCAGCAAATCCCTGGAGCTGCTGCTTGGAGGAGGAGGCTGTTATCTCCCCTGACACAGTGTCCATCTTCAACCATCCTTCCAACAAGGTAAAGATCTTGACCCCCTTGTTTTTCACTACAGGTATCTACCTTCAACTGTGACCAGGGTGAAGGTGAGAGCACACAGCGCACAAAGCCAGGGGAGTGTCTTTTGAAAAAAGGAAGGTGCTCAGGGTAGACTGCTTGAACCACAGGCAAACATGGGAAAGCGTAGAGAGTGTCAGACATGGCTCTGTTGAAAGTGTTGATAAGTTGTGAAACTCTCTAAGAGGACTGAGACACGGCAAAGACTTCACCTGGGCTTCAGTTCTCATAAACATTTGGCTCAATGCGAAATGTTGAGAGTGAAAGAGAGGGTTGAAGTAAAGGTGGGTGAAGGGTAATGCCTTTGGAATGACTGACCAAGCATTGCAAATGGCAGATTAGCAAGAGACGGTTCAGAGTATTTGGGTCATCCCAAGCATCAAACTGACATCACTGAATTTGACACTAAAAATGTCTGACATGCTTATCCATATCTTTCACACCAATCGTACAATGAAAAGAAAAGTCGGGTCCTTCCAGGGTGTGGTTCTGCCCTCTACTCAAATTTTGCTGCTGCATTCTCTGCAGGATCTCGTCCATGTGAGAATCTGCCCAGTGCAGAGCCATGTTTAGAGGAGGAAAAAAAAAAGATAAGGGACATAACAAAAATAACAGGGGAGATTGCTCAGGGAGTCCAATTGTGGGATGATGTTGAGGTACAGATTGGGCTCCCTTCTCCCAGGATGTTCTTGCTGAGCAGGAGTTACTTCTTTGTTTAAGGGTTTTTTTTTTACCCTAAACAATTTATTCCGATGTGTGCATTGCAGGTGACGGTGAGAGTGGAGAGAGGCTCTGGTTATTTTCACCTGCCTCAGGTGGATTCCAGGTGATTCAGGCCTCCTACATCTCTAAGTCCAAAGGTGTTATGGTGAGTATCATATGAACTTGGTATAGTGCAGCCTGGTCTTGTAGTAGTCTTACCTGTATTTTGAGTGTGCATCATGTGGAAATTGTGTGTGTGTGTGTGTGTTTTTATGTTCAGTGGGTGGGGAATGGGGATGTATGGATGTTTGAGTGCATGTGTTTCTCTCTCTCTCTCTCTCTCTCTCTCTCTCTCTCTCTCTCTCTCTCTCACACACACACACACACACACACACACACACTCTCTCTCTCAAACACATACACACACTTATGTTTGCCATAATGCACTTTTTAATACAATTTACAAAAAAGACAAATAAATACAAGAGCATTCAACCATCTATTCTTCCCCTGTCTTCCCTGTTCAGTTTTTTTTTTTTTTTTTTTTTTTTTCTTTTTTCATTACATTTTTTTATGCTTTTAGAACTGGTATATTTAATTCCTAACAGAACCCATATCAACAGCTGCTTTTCATTTGTCTTTTTACTCAGTCTGTCTAGGATATGAGATTTGAATTTCCATCCTGGTTAAATTTCATTTGGTCCTGTTATGTCTTCACTTTTTTTTTAATTGCTCCTCCCTTTCATGACTGGTCACTTTTATGAAATTAAGGAGGTTGGAGCGTGTTATAATAAAAGCGAAACTGGTGCGCAGGTCAGTCCACTGAAGGATGGTTTCCAAAGCATGACAGTGTATGACCTGTGTCTGGACGTGGACTCGCATCCTTCGGCCACGGTCTATGTGTCTGGTGTGGGCAGCATCAAGGTGGCAGTCATCGATAAGGTAAGAGTGTGTGTGTGTGTGCTGGAGTCATGCGCCTGTGGATTAAGCTGTGAACTGTGGGCGTGTATATACACAGTCATTTCTGTGGAGAATTATTCACGGCTGATTTGGTGTATGGATTTGTCAGTCAGTTTAAGAGTTGTGACATCCAGATGTTAACTGAACTCTTTGCGTCATCATGAGAGTTCAAGGTTCAGATCTTTTCTCCTCAGTGTTTGCTGTGGATACAATATTGAAAAAGAAAGGAAAGAAAGAAAGAAGGAGCACAGTGCACTTGGATAACCTCACAAATGGTCAGTGCATGTTGCATGCGTCCGTTCAGAACTGCATCCTGATGCGACAGAAATGTGTGCAATGATGTGTACTGTCTGTCTTTGATAGATTTGTACTGTCTGAGAGTATTACAGTTCTTTTTGTGAAGTTGCACAGAGTGTCATTTGGCAGTTTTAAGGTATATATTTATGTCAGTTGGTGGACCCAACTGTCATGCTTCCAGAGGTTGCACAGTGATATGTCAGTTGATTAAGTGAACATCAGTAAGGTCATAGACTGTGCAAGGATCTGGTTGCAAAATGGATTTGAGAGGTACAGTAAACATCCATTGCTTTACTGACCTTTCTTATTGATATCATTGTGTGCGTACACAGTTGTGTACCACCATCACCCCTGTTGTTTGTGCCGTTTCACTCCTGGATCCATTAGCTGAGACAGTGACAGCACCTGACGGTGTTGTGGGCAGGTGGAGGTGGGGAAGGAGGTGACAGCCACAGTGCAGGTGTTGGACGTACACGGTCACCCCTTGCTGTCCAGTTTCTTCGCCCTTATGGGCCTCAGACTCGAACCTGCTTCCGACATTGTGACCCTCAGGTTGGCCTTGTCTGTGGGCTATGTTTTATGTGGAGTGGTGATATACCATGTCTCTCTGTGTGCCATGTTTGACGATGCGCCACACACTCTGCCATGTCTTTCTGTGTCGTCATGTGGTGTCACATCCTACATCGTGTCTCTGTATGTTGTTAGGTGTCACATACTGTGGTACCTTCTCATTCTGTGTAATGTTGTTTCCTTTGGTGTTATACCATGTCATGTTGATACCATGTCTCTCTGTGTGTTGTAGCAATCACATATTGTACTCTCTCATTCTGTGTTTTGTGTTTTCTGTTATGTTATACACAATACTATGTCTTTCTGTGCATTGTTTCCTGTGCTGTCATTTTATTGTGTCTCCTGTGGTATTACGTACAATACTATTTCTTTATTTGTGTTGTGCTTTTCAATAATGTTGCATACAATGCTATTTTTTTTTGTGTGTTTAGTTTAGTATGGTCTTACATGTTGTCTGCCTTTCTCTGTTGTGTTTCCTGAGCTGTCGTATTCTGAACTGGTTCAGCGTGATGTTGCACGGTGTGTCTCGTGCTAAGCTGTCCTTTCTTGATGTTGTTTCATTTGGTGGCATGTACTCAACCATCTGTGTGTTTTGTTTTATGGAGCATCACAACAGATGCTATACCAGTCCTTCTGTGTGCTGTGTTGTACTCAACCATCTGTGTGTTTTGTTTTATGGAGCATCACAACAGATGCTATACCAGTCCTTCTGTGTGCTGTGTTGTACTCAACCATCTGTGTGTTTTGTTTTATGGAGCATCACAACAGATGCTATACCAGTCCTTCTGTGTGCTGTGTTGTACTCAACCATCTGTGTGTTTTGTTTTTTTATGGAACATCACAACAGATGCTATACCAGTCCTTCTGTGTGCTGTGTTGTACTCAACCATCTGTGTGTTTTGTTTTATGGAGCATCACAACAGATGCTATACCAGTCCTTCTGTGTGCTGTGTTGTACTCAACCATCTGTGTGTTTTGTTTTATGGAGCATCACAACAGATGCTATACCAGTCCTTCTGTGTGCTGTGTTGTACTCAACCATCTGTGTGTTTTGTTTTATGGAGCATCACAACAGATGCTATACCAGTCCTTCTGTGTGCTGTGTTGTACTCAACCATCTGTGTGTTTTGTTTTTATGGAGCATCACAACAGATGCTATACCAGTCCTTCTGTGTGCTGTGTTGTACTCAACCATCTGTGTGTTTTGTTTTATGGAGCATCACAACAGATGCTATACCAGTCCTTCTGTGTGCTGTGTTGTACTCAACCATCTGTGTGTTTTGTTTTATGGAGCATCACAACAGATGCTATACCAGTCCTTCTGTGTGCTGTGTTGTACTCAACCATCTGTGTGTTTTGTTTTATGGAGCATCACAACAGATGCTATGCCAGTCCTTCTGTGTGCTGTGTTTCACACAGGGCCATGTACACTACCCTGTCTTTCAGCATTTTTTTGTGGCATGTTATTACCGTGGCCTGGGTTTTAAGTTTGAAGGTTATAACAGGGAACCCAACTTGAAACAGACGTTAACAAGAAAACCCCAAATTAGGCATGTGAGCATGATGACCAGTGTGTAAAAGTGGAGGGCTGTGTCCCTTTCAGACCTGTGGAGGGTCCAACCAATGACCAGGTATCAGCATTGTACACGGTGCACGGGGCAGTGGTGGGTCACACCTCCCTCACCGCCACGGCCAGCCTGCCCAGCGGTCAGACCATGTACAGCGCCCCCAAACCCATCGAGGTGAGGAGCTTGTTGTTGGGGAACTATCACAGTAAGAATCACTCGACGACCATCTCCCAAATCCTGGTGTCTGTGTGTAATGAAGAGTGGGTGGGGATGTGGGGAGGGGATGTCTTTTATCAGCCGGTGAATCTGAGGGGAATCCATTTTTAAAAAAACCTTTGAAGGGAGTTTTCATTTAGAGGTAGATCTAGTGTAGATGACCAGATAATGTTAAAAGAAAACCTGTGAAGGGAGGGAGTCGTTTTATACGAGAGGTGAATTCTGAACTGATGTGGTGACGCAAAAATGCAGAATTAATCAGATCTTTTAATTTAGGCACACTTTATAGGTGGTGGACTTTTATTGGGAGGTTTTACCCAATGGTAATGTAAGTTACTGGTTTTTTTTCATGTGCTTGTATCATTTTTTATTTTCCTAAATTGACAATAATTTATTCATTTCCTGGGTTTAAAGAAAAAAATTCTGCAAGATTTTAACTATCCATATTTTACGATCAATGTTTGTATGTACATATGTGTGTGTGTGTGTGTGTGTGTGTGTGTGTGTGTGTGTGTATGTTTTGTGTATACATTAGCTCTTAACATTCTGTTGAAAAGTATGCTTTACACTGCTGACCAGTATACAGCTGATTTTATACAAAAATGTACAGAGCAAACGACAGTTGTTGGAAATCATTGCAGGGCCGCTATAAGTTGTACTTGATCAACATCAACAGAAGAAGGCTAGGAAAACTCATTTATGGCCTTGCATTAAGTCCTGAGGATATTTTAGGCCGGTGAAGATTGTTAAAACAAGCTGGCTCTTTGGCCAGCCAAGAACTGCTGACTGCGCTTTCTGTGAAATTATGTCCATGTTGGTGCAGAAACATTTCGGTGATTCCACATCCGAAAAGTCAGTAGTGGCCTGATGCATGTTCTGTTGTTTTTGTTCCAGGTGTTTCCTCCTCTTCGTTTGGAGCCCAAGAATATCACTCTTATATTGGGGCAAAATTCCAGGTAATTTCGTTTTGGTTTTAGTATGTAATACAGATGTTGTTCTGACTAGTTATTTGACACACCTGTTGATGATTATAGAGATTCAGCTTTTGTAATCAAGTAATGAACTGTGTGTGTGTGTTTGCGTGAGTACAAAGTCAGATGAAATATATTTGTTAAATCAGTGATAGTGTGAAGTGACATGTAAAGCGTCACGATCTGCATCATCAGGTGACGCTTTGAAGTGTGGAGGTATGTGGAATGGGAGCCAGCTGGTACACACTCCCACCAAGAAAGCGAGAAAATCCCTAGTGCTAGGGTTTGAATCTGGCATGGGCCAGGGATTTTTCTTTACTTTTTTTCCTCCCATCTTCACTGCGTGTAAAGATGGGGGTCAAAGTGCTAGTCTTTTGGATACAACATAAATCTGAGATGCAGTAAGTAATATGCACTTTGTGCATGGCCCCAGAACCCACACAGAAAAGGGAGTTGTTACTGGAGAAATTTTGTTGCCAGAAAAAAAAAAAAAATCTGGTATATGAAAAAAAGGATGGATTATATGCATTTTCAAAGGAAAACGCCCCGGATTTCATGCAGAGCAACCGGTTGCAACAGTAGAAGAGAAGATAAACAGGTACACCTTAGATGCGGGTGGGACCAAGAGAAGTACTGTCTTCAGCTGCCAAACCAACCAGCCTGGAGCAGTCCTGCACCACCCTTGGAAGCCTGAGCTGCGTTCACATAGGGTTCAGGCTTTCCATTAAGACGTCAAGGTCATCCTTGGCAGATGCCATTGGGTAATGGCCACTGGACGTGACATGACAGAACCTCCGCGGGAGTGTTCCCACGGGTGTATTGGCTCATGTTTCATGACTGCAGAGCCCATTGGCGAAAAACACCACCGTCAAGCAACTGCCGTGTGCATCATGCAGCTTCACTTGTTTCACTCAGGGAAACTAGTTGCAACAGTAAAATTATACAGTGTAATATAGAACACAGAGTAATGCAGTCATCATAAAGGGAGTTCACTGATGATTGTCTGGCGGATGTTGACAGGTGATTGCCGTGGGAGGCCCCCAGCCGCAGAGCACCGTCCAGTTCTCCATTCAGGATGCCGCCGTGAGTGTCTTCTGTGTCCTCCAGTGGCCTGCTGGAGGCCTTGACCTTGGGATCCACCCGCGTGGTGGGCAAGGCCGTTGGGGTCGACCCACTCACTGGACGCACTATCGTGTATTCCCAGGTGATGAGGTGGTCCGGTGGGTGTGTGAGATAGTTGATGTGTCGGGTAGTTTTCTCTCAATGAAGCGATTAAGTACCTTTAGTTATTTCAGTTATTTATACCCTGACGTATGTTACTTTTCAATTTTCTTTCGCCCTTTTTTAATTTCTTGTAGATCTGCAAAAGTGAAAAAATAGTTCCCCACAAAAAACTGATCAGGTCATTATTTGTGTTAAGAGAATTCCATTGAGTCAATGCGAACTCAACATATAGCCTAGAAATTGCATGTACAAAATTCCAACAAACTTGAAATTGAACTTGGACATTATAGTGAATTGTTTTGCTTCCATATAGCTTAGAAATTGCGTGTACAAAATTCCAACAAACTTGAAATTGAACTTGGACATTATAGTGAATTGTTTTGCTTCCATATAGCTTAGAAATTGCGTGTACAAAATTCCAACAAACTTGAAATTGAACTTGGACATTATAGTGAATTGTTTTGCTTCCTCTCCCCAGGATGATGCCTTGGTGAATGTAGTGCCACTTCGAGGGATCAGGATTTATGCCCCTTTGTCTCGTCTTCAGACCGGAACCAGGGTAAGCCATGGGAATCTGCACGCTCAGAGCAGGACTTTCTGCAGTCTTGGAGTGGCCATCTTTGTTCTAGGAAACAGTGGGAAAGGGCATGTCCTGGGAATACAGTTTTCTCTCTCATGTCCTGGGCACCAAAGTAAGAAGGCGAATACATACAGGCTGAAGAATACACACAGACCAACAATTCAATCACACAGGTGCACCAGTGTGAACTCCATAAGGGAGATTACTCCTGTTGGTTGAAGGGTAGAGTTATCTCCCTGCTGTCCATCTTTTTATGGGAATCCTGAGTATGGCCTTGTTCCACACGTTGTGGAGATGCAGGATTTGTGTGGACACGTAAGTATATTATTGAACTACTTTTAGCAGTAAAATTCCTTTCTGTTTCAAATTGTGAAAATCAGATCCCTTTGTTTATAGCCCAACTCACCATGGAAACCACATCTTGGCTGTTACTATGACTTCAGTGTTTTCCTAATCAAAATTATAGGAAATAATGAGGTTTCATAGAAAACCAAGTGCCGACTATCCTGTGGTATTATTCAGCACATGCCAGTGAGATGACACCCCGTTCCCGTGTTTCAGATGCCGGTGTATGCCATGGGGGTGACGGAGCATGAGACTCCGTTTTCCTTCGGTGCTTCAGTGCCACCCTTGATCTTCACCTGGTCCGTCAACAGTCGGGAAGTGCTTCACCTGGAGTCAGTGTACCATGGGGTGAGTCGTGTGACACAGTGTCAACTCTGCGTCCTCCCTGACGCTTAGGGCAGAATCTGGTTAATGCATTGTCCGGTGTGGTTTTATGCTGGAGAGGGTCTTGTCAGTGTAGAGTATGGGTAAGGTGTGTCTGTCTGTCTCTCTGCAAAATAACCCGAAGTACACGCCAGTCTTCATCTCATTTTGAAGGGTTCTTTGTCTGGTCTGTATCCTGAAGCAGTTTGAATTTGAGCATCAAACTGATGAATTACTGAAGGAAGATGAAAGAACCCAGATAAACAAGTTAAAGGAAGTGAGATGCGAAGCAGTTCTCAGGTTATCTTAAACAAAGGTTGCCCTCCCTTCTTTAAAAGCTCTTTCTAGCTACACTGTAACATGTTTTAAGGGGAAAGAAAGACATCACCTATTTTTCGTTACCATGATTATGGTTAACTTGAATGTGTTTGAAAGTTCAGCAAAACTGTGGACTGGATTTGTTTATTGTCTGTTCCTAAAACATTTTGACGATGGGCAAAATGAGGAAAACGAATGATCTATCATATTTTCTTCACAGATAAGATTCCTTAAGAAATGGTTGTGCGAGGTCAGTGAAGAAGGGGATCAGAGACTGGACAGAAGCTTGAACAAAGCTTCATGATTGGTCGGTGTTTACCTCCCCATTTGTCGTCATTAAGAAAGGGGTCAGAGATTAGGCCAAAGTAGTAATAGTGTTGTTGTTGTCGTTATCCGTTGAGACAACGAAGACCATCTAGTCATCCTGGGATCGGGAGTGAGTGTGTAGATGGCTGGTCAGGCCGATCTGCACCCGGAAAGATCCGTCACAGTACGGACAGGGAATGGTGGCAGCAGCTGGAGATCTGTTGACACTGGTCTTCCTGATCATCCTGCACAGTGGAGTACAGTAAAAACAAACCAAGGAATCACCATCCTAATTAAAACCTGCCTCTTTACATTTCTGTTTTCAATTTCTGTTTTTGTTTTTTTTTTTTTATTGTGTGTGTATAGTAGATCTGCCTCTAAACAGGGGCGTTGTCACTCAGATGGCACCTCTGAAATCACACACCAACACAGTGTTTTAGTGTGAGGCTGCGTTGTTGCATGAGGTCTTCATAACACATTCATTTCTCTCGGCCTTTGCCAAGCAAGAGACAGGCTGAGCTGTGCGAATCAACGTCTTCAGTTGGAGTCAGCTGCTGGCAATTGTGAATGTACACTGTACAGCTGTGGGTTGCTCAAACAACACAAGGAAGTTTGATTCATCATTCACATCTCCTCTCATGCCTCAGTTTTCATGTGATTAACGTAATGAAACTGCATGCAGCAAGTTCTACCTTTTTAACTTTCCACACAGAAGAGTTTTCAAAGCAGCAGAAGTGGCAGCTCTTCTTTTAGGTCGGGCTTTCATTATGGAGTGTTTTTTGAGATGCCTGTAAAGGGGTTGTACTGTGTTTGCCTGCACACAGAAAGGGGTTCGGCTGGGAGCAGAGCATAGCTTCAGCCAGCAGGTGGTGGCGGAGGAGACGGGTCATGTGACCGTGAACCTGGTGGTGCGGGCCAAAGACGGCAGCAGTCACCAGATGTCTGCCAGCGCCCTGCGTGACGACGTTCAGATCCAGGTACGGGGAGGGGGGTGTCATTTTGCAGAGAGAGAGTACATACAGTCTTTGATGGTGTGAAAGAATTGACTCATGATACCGACTTGAAGTGCTTGTGATGGTGTGATCCAAGAGTTTCGTTCCTGCGGTTATTATTGTTGCAAAAAAAAAAAAACAAGATGCAAAGCATATAAACGTACTCCCAGTTTATCCTGAACATCCATGATATATACCATAAAGAGGAAAAACCATCTTTGGCTGGTGTAACCGTTAGTAATGGCTATTCTGGTAAACATCGGCCATCATCTGTGACCTATAATGAACATACTTACAAATTTTCAGAAAGATCGGCCAAGAACTTTGTGAGATTTCCATCAAGAAGAAAACCGCTATGGGCCGCTAGTAACGGCTATAACGGTAAACTTTAACATCGGGCATATCTGTGACCCATAATGAACATACCTACAAATTTCAGAAAGATCGGCCACTTACTTTCTGAGATATTCTATAAAAACAAAAACTGTTATGGGTCGTTATAGCAGTTAGTAACAGCCATAACAGTAAATAAAACGTCGGGCATGATCCGTAACCCATAATGAACATACCTACAAATTTTCAGAAAGATCGGCCAAGTGCTTTCTGAGACATTCCAAAAAAAGAAAAACTATTATGGGCCGTTACAGCTGTCAGTAATGGCTAAAACGTAAACTAAAATGTCGGGCATCATCCGTCGGCCATAATGGACATACCTATACATTTTCAGAAAGTTCGGCCAAGTACTTTCTGAGATATTCAATAAAGAAGAAAAACCATTATGAGCCGATATAGCCGTTAGTAACGGTTATAACAGTAAACTAAAACATCGGGCATCATCGTAAGCCATACTGAATGTACCTGCTAAATTTCACAAAGATCGGCCAAGTACTTTCTGAGATATTCCATAAAGAAGAAAAACCGTTATAGGCCGTTACAAACATTAGTAATGGCTATGACGTTAAACTAAAACATCGCGCATCATGCGTGACTCATATTGAACATACCTGCTAATTTTCACAAGATCAGCCAAGTATTTTCTGAGATATTCCATAAAGAAGAAAGAGCGTTTCAGGCCGTTACAGCTGTTAGTAACGGCTATAACGGGGTAAACCAAAACATCAGGCATCATCCGTGACCCATAATGAACATACCTGCTAATTTTCACGAAGATCGGCCAAGTACTTTCTGAGGTATTCCGTAAAGAAGAAAAACTGATTCAGGCCGTTACAGCCCTTAGTAATGGCTACAATGGTAAACTAAAGCATCGGGCATTATTCGTGACCCATAATGAAGATACCTGCTAATGTTCAGAAAGATCGCCCAAGTACTTTCGGAGATATCACATAAAGTATAAAAACCATTACAGCCGTTAGTAACGGCTATAATGGTAAACTAAGACATTGCTGATTATTCGTGACCCATAATGAACATACCTACAAATTTTCAGAAAGATTGGCCACATACTTTCTGAGATATTCCATAAAGAAGAAAACCATTACAGGCTGTTACAGCCGTTAGTAACGGCTATAATGGGGTAAATTAAAACATCGGGCATCATCCGTGACCATTCATGAACATGCATACAAATTTACAGAAAGATCGGCCAAGTACTTTCTGAGATATTCCATAAAGAAGAAAAACCGTTACAGGCTGTTACAGCCGTTAGTAACGGCTATATAAAGGGGTAAAACTAAAACATGGGGAATCATGCGTAACCCATAATGAACATACCTGCTATTTTTCATAAAGGTCAGCCAAGTACTTTCTGAGGTATTCCATAAAAGAAGGAAAACATTACAGGCCGTTACAGCCGTTAGTAACGGTTATAATGGTAAACTAAAACAACAGACATTATTCATGACACATAGTGAACATACCTACAAATTTTCATAAAGATCGGCCAAGTACTTTATGAGATATTCAATAAAGAAGAAAAACTGTTACAGGCCGTTAGAGCTGTTAGTAACGGCTATAACGAGGTAAACTAAAAAACATCGGGCATCATCCGTGACCCATAATGAACATACCTGCACAGTTTTACAAAGATCGGCCAAGTACTTTCTGAGATATTGCATAAAGAAGAAGGAAACCGTTACAGCCATAGTAACAGCTGTAGCGGTAAACTAAAACATTGGGCATCATCCGTGGTCCATAATGAAGATACCTACAAATTTTCAGAAAGATCAGCCCAGTAATTTTGTCTGGAGCGAGTGGAACACATTTTGACCATGGACACACGAACACACAGACAGACAGACACACAGACAGCATTTCTTCGTTCCCATTTTAAAGTACTCGCTGTTCTATAGGAACTGGGAGTACCCCAAAAAAAAAAAATATTACCTACCTTTATTCATCCTTTTTTTCTGGGAAAAGTGCAACGTTTGTGTGTTTTTCACATTTTTCTGACAAAACCTTTTTCGTGTTCATGTTTTTTGTAATAAGGAAAGTTTTCTTTGACAGAAAAAAGGCCATAGAATATCTCAAACCAGCGTGTGTGCTTTTGTTTTGTATCTGAAGAAGATATATACAGTCATTGACACGTTTTGAGTTTCCATTGTGTGTAACTTGTCCTGATGTGTTGAGGTTCATGGGGTGAAAAATGCTGTATGATATGAAGGTGTAGCCAGAGCTTTGTCCCTGTTTTCCAGGTATTTGACAAGCTGCAGTTGACCAGTCCCCCCTCCTGTGATGGCCAGATCAGACTGACGCCCAGCACAGAGACTGTCATCAAGACCAACAGGTGGCCGTGGCTTCCACTCACAATGCAATCCTGATAGATATAATCATGTTCACATCACATGTGTACATACACTAATACACCCATGCACTAAACACAGGTCTATATTAACAGTACTTTCACAGACGTACACACATACTCACACATGCAAGCACACATTCATACACACTCTGTCTCTCTGTTTTTCTCTCTCTATATTGTCTTTCTCTCTCAAGTTCGCTCACATAGATACATTTATTCACAAACTCAGACACTTGTGCATATCTTCTGAACACAAAACACAAAACTTATCTGTGTTAGATGTCTTCTTTAAGAACAAGTTTTTGTGATTGTGTTTATGTAATAAGAAAACTTTACATTGTAGAAAAATAGCCCCCTCCCCTCCCCTTCCTCCTAAGATTGGAATAGAAGAATGTATGCCAATTTGTGCTTTTCAGGTACATTTTAAGTAACACTTTTTAGTACGTTTTAATATTCGGTCTCGTTAACATCCCTATCACTTTTCAGTGGGGTAAAAAAAGATATTAGATTTTCAAATAAGGGGAACCCAAGTTGGTGTGCTGTTGACGTGTACATGCCCCATGACTGTTCCTCAGGGATGTGGCGGCCTTCATGAGTTACAATGTGGTGAGTGAGAGTGGGGAGGTGCGGTGGTGCATGTGGGGAAGAACGGGCAGCTGGTGTCGGGGCCCATCCCGGGCAGCGCCGTCGTCCACGTCACCGCCCAGGAAGAGTTTGGAGTCAACCAGACGCTGGTCTTCCTTGTCAAGGTTCGTTCTCTGTGCCCTGTGTTGAACCAGATAGGGCTAGCTCTGTGTGTGGGCCTGGAAGAATTATACTCGCGTGTGTGAGTTTCTTTGGAAGATCACTGGTTATGAGAAAGAGTGATGATAAAGTGGCTTTGGGGATTCATGTCTCATAACATAAAAAGTTTTCATCATTAAAAGGAACATACCTTATGAAAAGAAAATAATGGCACTGAAGAACACTTTTATGGAAAAAAAACGTATGCTGCTTAAAAAAAAAAAAAAAGACATCTCTGAGACATGATTTGGCATTATATACTTCACCATGTCAACCTCTCACAAGCTATGGCCAGTTTGCCATGTCTGTGCAGTCAGAATGCTCAGTGGGGTGCTCATCCCTCATGGCCAATAGGGTACTCATCTCTGTAGTAACCAGCACCGAATGCATTTGCCACCAGGTAAAACCAGTGTCCTACCTGATGCTGAACCTGGACACCACCATGAAGACGAGCGGAGCCTTGCTGCCGGCAGTACCTGTGGGCACCACGCTGCATTTCTCCGTCACCTACCACGATGATGTGGGCGAGACGTTCTTCGCCACCAACGTTCAGCTGGGCATCCGATGCAGCAGGTACAGTGCACATATCTGTACAGTGTTGGGACTGGGTAGGGAGTGTGTGTATGTGCATCTGAATGGTACGCTGGCACATTTTGATCTGCATTCCATATCCTTCTGTCTGGTGGGGCTGATAATTTTCTTATGAATGAGCATGTTTTTTGCGGTAATTTCTTCAGACTGCAGAAATGTTTTTGTACTTAAAGTTATAACGAAGGTCTTGGCCAGTTGCGTTTGTAACTGGTCATCATTCAGTTCATTACGCTTAATAGTCTGGTTTCCGCTTCAGGCAGTGGAAAAAGGAAAATGGTGTGTATTGGAAGGAAAGGACACACCCAAGTATGACAGTTCAAGACCAAATCATCCAAACCTTTGCATATCCTTGCACAAATGAGTGAAAGATGAAGTCAGCAGTGTAGCAGTCTTCAGTCTGGGAAGAAAGCATGCCACTTGAGGGGTGGAGCGAGCTCTGGAAAGTCAAGAGGTGTGTCTCTCAAAATCGGTAAATGATCAGGGTATACTGTATGGTTGGAAGACCGGAAAAGGCAAGAATATTTTCATCAGCGAAGAAAGAAGGGAAATGCATGTGAACTGTTCACACCAGAAGAGGTCAGCTTTTCAAGGGAGACCCATATTTGGATCGGGGGTGGTTGGATTAGTTCCCTTTTCTCCCTTTTTTTTTTTTTTTTTTTTTTTTTTTTTTTTTTTTTTTAAATATTTTCTATGATCATGATGGTACAGCATGAATTCATGTCAGTTGGGAATAAAGGTACTTATTTGGTGGGGTAAATATGATTAAAAGAAAAAATGTTCTGCTGTGTTCCAGTATGCAAATGATACTTGTTGTTTCTTCATCTCCTAGTGATTTGGCCAAGACTTTGCCTGATACCTCATCAGCATCATCTTTCTTCAAAACCATAACTTCAGTTTATCATTCCCAACAAGTGGATTACACCACCAGGATCTGTCTGTTTATCTGCCTGTCAGCAGAACTACTACACGGAATCAGCCATACCCATTTCAGTGAAGCATGACTGAAAGATTGAAATGTGGCCCAAGGTTAGACATAGTTTTGGTGCAGGATCAGATCAAAGAGCAGATCCAAGAACTTTGTTCTCACTTTCCTCGCCATTAAAAGATCGGGCATTTTTTAACACTTTTGTTCATTTTCTAGGAGTCGAGCATCAGGGGAGGGCGAGAGGCAGGTCGGTTTGGAGACCTGTGGTTTCCTAAGTGTTCAGATTTTGTTTTGTTGTTGTTGTTTGTTTTGAGACTGTTTTCAGTATTCTCACTTACTGATGAACTTGCAGTTTTTAAAAGAAACACAAAGAGGGAAATGGCATAAAAACAAAAGATTTCAAGCGGGAGTGAGAAAGCGGCTGTATAATCCACAGACAACTAGTTGGATTTTCAGTATGCCGCCAGATGGCACGGTCATCACAAAATCTCATGTTTAGGCAGTTGCCACCTGGTCTGCCTCGTCAAAGGTAAAATAATGTCACACTCTGAGGTCATGCATTGACTAGACACAGCAAAAATGAAAGATTGACAAACACTCTTTGAACAGTTGGGCGTGTCAGTGACTGGCCGGAAAAGTGGACAGTTCACCGCTCAGTGCTCAGTTTTGAATCAGATTATGCACCATTTTCAAAGCAAGTTTCAACATATTTAGAGTTGGAAGGATGGCATGTCTCTAGACTCCTTAGAATTTTCAGGGATTTTGTGCTTCCCCTCAGTGGGAGAGCCTGTATTTTTGCTGCTGTAGACGTATGTGAAAAATGCGTGATTCATTGACAGGTATGACCTGCTCCATGTGTCAAATGGACCCACCAATAATTCCCTGGTGGTACGGGCCGCAGAGGTGGGGCAGACAACACTGAAGGTCAGTATCTAGGATCTTGTGTACGTATATGGGTAACTGGTTAGCATTTTTTGGTGCAGTGTCAAATAACTCTTAGGAAGTATTCATACTTGACTGAATATCCTGCTGTAGGAACTGTTCACATCTGTGTAACGGAATTGTTCACATCTAGCAGAATAACTGAACTGTTCACATCTGTGTAACTGAAGTGTGTTCACATCTAGCAGAATAACAGAAGAACTGTTCACATCTGACAGAAGAACTGTTCACATCTATCTGACAGAATAACAGAACTGTTCACATCTAACAGAAGAACTGTTCACATCTATCTGAAAGAATAACAGAAGAACTGTTCACATCTGTATATCAGATTAACAGAAGAATGTTCAAATCATCTAATAGTATAAGAAAAAAAACTGTTCATATCTAACAGAATAACAAAGGAACTTTTCACATTTATCCAACAGAATGCTTCAGAAAGTAGTCCTATCTGTCCAGCAGAATAATCATACTTGAGGAACTCACATCTGTCCTACAGACTAACCCTATTTTAGGAACTGTTCATATCTGTTCACAGTCAGTGATAATTATTTCTAAAAAAAAATTAGGGGGTCAGACTCAATACAAAAAACTTGCTTCCAAATTTTCAGGGGTCACAAAAATATTTAGGGGGTCTCCATTAATAACTGGAAAGTGTAGTGAACACACACACACACACACACACACATACACACACACACACACACACACACACACACACACACACACACACACACACACACACGTCTATCTATCGGTCCACACACACACATACACACATACACACACACGAGCATGGTCTCACTGGCTCACACTCATATCCACAGAAATATATAAGAAAAGAGGTTCTTATAATAAAGTTAATGAAACATTCCAGACTGCTAAATATCATTTATTCATATTCGTGTTCCTATGTTTTTAAAGTGTCATCAACTAACATGAGTAAATGTTAGCACCTACCTTATCGGGATTTTAACAATGAAACTTGATTTGTGGGATGTCCTCTTCAATTATCGTCACAGAATTTCCACTGTGTGACCATTTCCTTCAGTGTCGAAATATTTTATTGTATGACCAAATTCAGTCGCCATGCAATGATCATCGGAAGCCCGGTGGAACCTACAACAAAACTGTAGACTGGCCATTCTTGCTCTGAGAGTAACACATTCGTTCGTCCAGAATGGAGCCATTTTAATTAACCGAACTGGTCATGTTGCATAGATCGTTCGACTTTTGTTACATTTGCTGGATTATCACCCACAAGCCACAGCTGAACTGTTGGAGTTTTGTTCCGTAAAGCTGAAATTTTTACAGATTTCCATGCTTTTCCCACTTAGTTGAATCATGTGATCTTGTGGTCCAGTCATAGACTGGATAGGCCTAGTCTGTTTTGACAACTCTTGTTAGTTTTCAGTAGAGGAGAGTTCTCAAGCAGAAGTTGTTCATCGATTCAGAAGGTTCTAAAACGCTAAGGAAATTTGCATTTTTAATTTGATTGTTGCGGATAGGACAAAAGCCCCTTTTGCATGAGGCGCTGCTCAGAGTTGTAATGTGAACAGGAGAAAATCAGTGTGTCACGATAAATTTTGGTACTTTTTTGTGACGCACTGACCTGAATTCCGTTGCTTCAGATGGGAAGTTTATGTGTCAGGAGACGCTTACTTGTGCGTAAGAATTATCGCTGACAGTATAACCATACATCAAGAACTGTTTATATCTGTTGACAGGATAACCATACATCTAGAACTGGTCATATCTGTTGACAGTATCACCACACATCAGGAACTATTCACATCTGTTGACAGTATCACCACACATCAGGAACTGGTCACATCTGTTGACAGTATCACCACACATCAGGAACTATTCACATCTGTTGACAGTATCACCACACATCATATCTGACAGAATAACCGTACTCCAGGATCCATTCCTGTCTGTTTCACTTCCTTTTAGTCTCTTTTTCTACAGTACAGCTTCATGTACCCTGATGATGAGCGTTAATTTTACATGGTGAACAGTCTCTGAGCCGTACATTATCATTTTGGCTCATCTTTGTAACTTTTTCCTGCTTTATTTGTCTGTCGTTCAGTTCTTATGTGCATG
Source organism: Conus betulinus (assembly GCA_016801955.1). NCBI lineage: Eukaryota > Metazoa > Mollusca > Gastropoda > Neogastropoda > Conidae > Conus > Conus betulinus. Next base: position 442,729 of record JADBJO010000612.1, on the reverse strand, counting down.
CAATTCATGTAGGAAATGCTCAAAAGTTATTGTAAAACTTAGTTGTTGTGTTTGTGCCTACTTACAAAAAAAAACAACAAAAAAAACAAGTAAAGCGTGCTAGGAAAAAAGTCCAAGTGATGGTGAAGACCAAGATTATCTTCATTGTTTAGTGTGTTGATAAAGAAAAAAGAAAGACATTCGATTGTTGTAACCTTTTGTCAGAAAAATAAAGTATAGTAATGAGACTGCAATCCCTGCAACACCAAAAATACTGTGGCAAAGAAGACCCTGCGGGCAGATTTAACAGCCATGAAATAATGGGGCACAGGTGTGGGACAGAGGAACCCCCTGGGTGGCGGACTACATCAGCATACCGGTGCAGCCAGCCATCACTCCTGCCCACGCCGTGCTGGCCCTGGGCTCCGTCATGTGCTTCACCACACCCCTTGTCAACGACAAAGGTCAGCCATGGAGAAAGACATGAAAGTCAGAAAGAATGTGTCTGCTGTCTAGCTCATTGCCTGTTTGCTGGGTGGTCGATATTCCACGATATTTGCCAGTCTACTGAGTCAGTGTGTTCTATAGCATAGATATTCCATCATGTTGGCCACTGTACTGAGTCAGTGTGTTCTATAGCATAGATATTCCATCATGTTGGCCACTGTACTGAGTCAGTGTGTTCTATAGCATAGATATTCCATCATGTTGGCCAGTCTGCTGAGTCAGTGTCCTGTCTTGCATAGAAATGATTATTGTAATAAGAAGTGGTTTGGGTGTGAAATGTTAGAGAAATTTGTGGGAGCTATGAAATGGCTGGCTGCTCTGTACTTTACTTCTGATGGTCCAGACAGTTTTAACATAAACAGAAGAATGACTAATGGAAAGTTGCCTGTGTAACTTTGGCTTGATGTTCAGGCTGGTCTAGTTTTAGTAACTGTAAGAGCAGGATGGATAATTGAATTAGATATGGATGGGCATGCTTGTCTGATTTTGTGTGTGGTGCTCAGTTCAGAATTGTGTGTATTGATGTTGGATTTTCAGGGAGATAGGGATGATGTTGGTTTTTTAGTGATCAAGAAAGACAATTGTGATACATTTGAGTACCCTAAACTCAAAAATAGGACTTAAATGTTACCCAAATTTCTTTCTGCTTTCAAAAAAAGCCATTCCATGTGTGCTGAAATTTCAGTCCAAATGTACTCATGTATTTTTTAGCATTGTTAAAAGGGAATAGTGTGGCTATGATGTTTGGCATCGGAAGGAAACATGCGTAGCTTGTATTGGAGATGAACACAGTGGTCTGGAGAAAGTATGATAGTGTTGTTTAGCAGAGAGGTTGGAGGTGGGGGAGGGGGGGGGGGGGGGGGGGGCAGTGTGAAGTAGAGGATTGATTCACAGATGACGTGTGTGTTCATTATTCTCAGAGAGAGACAGGTCTGATAATGGAGTTTGACATTCAGGGAGACACATGTAAGTCATTTGTCAGGGTCAGGCAGGGAGTGTTTGACAATGGGTGTATACGGTTACGGAGACAGATGTGGTTCATGTTTTGTGGTGAGAGTGATCGACAATGACCAATGACAGTCAGGAAGACAGGTGTGACGTGTATGTTAACAGATGAGGCAGGGATTGCTGATGGTAGACATTGACAGTCAGGGAGACAGGTATGATGTGTATGTTAACAGATGAGGCAGGGATTGCTTGATGCTAGACATTGACAGTCAGGGAGACAGGTATGACTTGTATGCTAACAGATGAGGCAGGGATTGCTTGATGGTAGACATTGACAGTCAGGGAGACAGGTGTGATGTGTGTGTTAACAGATGAGGCAGGGATTGCTTGACGGTAGACATTGACAGTCAGGGAGACAGGTGTGATATTTGTGTTGTCAGGTGAGTGACAGTGGATTCTGACAGGGTTATTGGCATTGTACGTATACAGTCAGGTGAGTGAGTGACCATGGATGTTGACTGTCAAAGAGACAGGTGTGATATGGATGTTGTCAGGTGAGTGACAGTGGATACTGACAGGGTTATTGGCATTGTACGTATTCAGTAAGGTGAGCGAGTAACAATGGATATTGACCGTCAAAGAGACAGGTGTGATATGGATGTTGTGAGGCGAGTGTTTTGACAATGGATATTGACAGTCCGGGAGACAGGTGTGATGTGCAAGGTGTCAAGTGTTTGATGATGAATATTGACAGAGATAGGTGTGATGTGTGTGTATGTTGTCATGTGCTGTATGTTCGTTGTCAGGTGCGATATGTGTTCTGTCAGGTGACGCCGGGGAGTGGCAGAGCGGTGGAAGCAGCGTGCAGGTGGACGGACAGACTGGTGTAGGGAAGGCAGTGTCTGTGGGACATTCCATGCTGTTGTACTCCGTCTCCACGGATGTGGTCACCAACACTGAGGTAAATTCTTCATGTGAACTATAATGGACTATTTTCTTCTTTTTTTTATTAGAAAAAAACAAGACACTCAAGCTTTGCATTGCTGTTCATAGTCACCACCTTAGAGTGCAAAAGTCAGTGGCAGTTCACGCCTCTTGCATTCCCATTGCGGTTCTTGTAAGCTTTGTTTTGGTTTGCCCACCTTGACCATTCCAGCTGCGCTGTATTTTTACCTTCATGGGAACAGGAATCACCATGACCCCAGAACAGCGGCCATAGCATGCTCTGTCCCCCAGGCTCCTCTCTTGGCCCTGAAAGTCGTGGAGCTTTTAAGGAAATCTTGAAAAAGCGGCATCTTGGAAACATTCTTCTGTACAGTCCAGTGTGAAATTGCTACCAGCTGTCAACAATATTCCAGGTTCTTTTGAGCCGAAAATGAAAGGGCGAAGAAAATAGTTGCATTGTAAATTCTGTAATATACTTTGGAACAACATTAAGCTGTCAACTGCTGAGCTTAACTCAATCTTGGTTGCTGTGCAAGGACTTCAAAAGGAGAGTAACTTTGTGTAGATTTTAAAGACGTTGCTTCATCTGAATGAAAACATTCCCAGGTGAATTATGAAATGTCCTTGTAAACTCTCTGGATGCCCCCCACCCCCCCCCCCCACTCGCCCCAAAAGGTATCCATATGATCCTTGATGGGACGCTGGATTGTCTGTGACAGTGAAGTATAATTGTGTGGCTGAGATGAGATAGTAAAAGAGGATACTGAATGTCAAACGTAGTAGATGTCTGCATCGCACGCACATCTGTGTGTAAACTTGCATGAGAAATGGTAACTATAGTCAGTCTTCTGAACATTTTTGACTAGTATATCTCTAGATGGAAATGGGCAAAATAATTGAAAACCAGTGTGATTCAATGAACAATTTTATGAGTCATGCACGATGACATGCACAGCATGCAAGTTGACTTTTATTTATGTCACATCCAGTCTCTTATCTCTCTTTTTTTTTTGGGTTGTTTTTTTTTTTTTACTTGCATCACATCCCGTTTTTGACCGTCTTTTTTCTATTGGTACACAAGAATTGATGTGATGTGCATTGAAAAATAATTTCAGTTTTATTTATGATGTATTTGTAACTGACTGAAAATGCCGTTACTGTAAATTTATGTGATTGTGCATGTGGATCAGGTGAGCGTAGTACCTGTGGAGAGAATAGAGGTGAGGCCTGCAGTGAAGTACCTGACCACCCACCCTGACTCTTCTGCCCAGTTCATACCTGTCTTCTTCATTTCACCAGCGGCGCTGAAAGGTGAGATGTCCGTCACCTTCACCTAACATGGCTAGAAAGCCTTTCATTCCCTTTTCTGTGAAGGTGATATTTCAGCCAGAATTAAACCAGTATTATTCAAGTCAAGTCTTCTGAAAGCTGAAAGAAGACCAGAGAGGTACTCAGGTGTCTTCAGTCGGTTGCACATTAAATTGTAGGTTGATTGCATACTGAAATGTTGATTTGTCACACCATTGGTTGGTAGTGTTTTCCCAGCAGTTTAGAGTGAGCCGACTCTGATTTGCTTGATGGCAGTGCCAGATCCATGAAACGTTTTGTCATGGGGTCGTTGCATTCTCTCCTTCATGCCACGTTCTGGCGGTGACCTCAGTTTCAGTTTCCTGTCCATTACCATGTCTCAGACCTGTTTACCCTTACGATTTTGCCGTAATTTTTACGAAAAAAAAAAATCGAAAATCGAAATTACAGGAATTATACCCCCCCCTCCTCCCTCCCCCCCCCCCCCCCCCCCCCCCCCCCAAAAAAAAAAAAAAAAAAAAAAATTATGGGAAAAAAATCAAAGACAGAAAATTGTTAAAGACGAGTTTTGTCTGCTACCGCTTCAGTCAAAAGCAGGAGGAAGACATTTCCCAGCATGCCTTGCATCTTTTACCTTGTCAAAGATGGCGACGAAGCAGTCTTGCGTGCCAATGGCCGGTCTTCCAGGTCTTCAAAAGTTGCAAAAGTATTGTGATTATGAATATTACGGGTACGGGGTTTGTTTAATTACAGGTTTTTGTCTGAGATATTACAGGTACACGCATTTGGGGTAAACAGGTCTGATGTCTGCTCTGAGTACATTTCAAAGTGAATTTCAGTGAGTTTGTGGGAATTGTCATTGGATGGACATGTTGTTTGACAGGCAGTTCTCATGACCAGGCAGTTATTGCCATCAGTTGGGGGCCTCTAACTGGTATCCTGCATATAGTGGATCAGAACAGGCAGCACTAAACATGCTGAAGCAGTTTGACTGCAGTGCAGAGTCTCCTCTGATGGGTTGCTCATAATGACCTGATGGCCTCGTGATGATTTCTCCCTGTGGATTGCCAGTGCTGGAGCTGCCACTATATACATCTGGGTGTGGCTGTGTAGGTGGTGGTGGGAATGAGGGAGTGGGAGTAATGCCACTGGTATGGGGGAGAGAGAACAAAGAAGGGAATTGGAATAAAAGATGAGACAACAAAATAAAATTAAAAAAAAAAAAAAAAAAAAAAAAAAAAAAGAAAAAACAGTAAAAGGGAATTTTTTTTAACTACAGTGATAAAGTAGAAATTCGTTTTTAACCGTCTCAGAGCAGACAACTACTGCTAGTAGATCTGGATTCCAGTAAATTTCGTTTAATGGTATTGATTTTTTTCTTTTTTTTTTAATGAAACCAGAAAAAAATTCAAAATTAAACAACAGCCTCCTGGCTTGTGCTTTTCATTTTTGGGGAAAAAAATCATTAGTTACTTCACTATCAGCAGTGAAGAGTGGTGAACAGACCACCAACTGTGAACGCGAAGCAGGCAAAGAGCCAGACAGGTAACGATGAGTGGTGAATGCCTTCAACAGGTGCAGTGGCAAAAATACTTCTCTGCCTTTGTGAGTCTCTGGACAAACATGAAAAATGTTCCAGGAGGGAAAAATAGCATTCCATTATGTAGATTACCAGTGAGCTCAAACAGAGGCAAAAGAAGACGTGTGTATTGCTGTTCATAAACAGACGTGACGTAAGGAGGCTGCAGAGGTTTAGTTGTATCCTGTATCTAGCTTCAGTGATGTTCATGCTGAGTAACGGAAATCACCTAGGCTGTCAATCGATATGAGGATCATTTTCAAGCAGTTTGTTACATTTATCAAGGTTGTCATATTTTCAGTCAAGGACGTCAGGTTTTCACTCACCCTTTGTTGATTAGTCTGTCTGTGAGGAAGATGACGCAAAAAACAAAAAAAAAAACCCAACTACTCGACTGATTTTAACGGCGCTTGGTGGAAAGGTAGGATGTGGCCCAAGGATGAAGCCAGTGAAGTTGTAGAGTAGTCAGGATCCAGGAGCCATTGGACTGTGGCGGAGGCCTGCGCTCTCCCAAGTGTCATTCTGGTTTTATGTAGTCTTCCCAGTGTTGTTCACTGTTTGAGAAATCTCATCCAGAACAGGACAAGTCTGTTGCTTGTTTGTTTTTCTGTCATAGCCATCTTATGTTGATTTATTTAGGTTAGTTGGAGTTTTGTAATAAAAGGTCAAATAGTAACTTGCGTCAGTTTAATTCTTGGAACTTTTTTTTTCTTTTTTTTTTTTTTTTTTTTTTTTTTTTTGTGACATAGAGGTGATTTGCAAATGGAACTCTTGACAGGTTTGTTTTGTTTGTTTTTATGTGACATGTAGGTGAAATTGTGCAAACGGTGCTGTGACAGGTTTGGTTTTATGTGACATGCAGATGAAATTGTGCAAATGGTGCTGTGACAGGTTTGGTTTTATGTGACATGCAGATGAAATTGTGCAAATGGTGCTCTGACAGGTAATAACTGCAGCACCCCAGTGGGTGAAAGGAAGCTGAGGTATAAGTCTCCCATCATCCCTTTCTTGTGCCACCTGCAGCTGACCAATCACCAGGCAGATGTCAGAGTGGCGGACATCTTTTCTGCCCACCCAGTGTTCGATGCTGCATCAGGTATGTTGAAGTCATTGGCTAGGCCAATCCTTTTGTACTTTCCATCTCTCATTCCCCTTCAGTTCAAGCCATTGGCTGTGGTAGATCTTGTTCCACCGTGATCACTTCTTTCAGTTCTCTGACTAAGTTATAGACATAAGCAGTAGAGGGGTACCTGTGATTTTGGGGTATGTAATGCTAAGAAAGAATTATAACAACACTTTATTAATCAAAAAGTAAAAGAAATGTTTCGCAGATTGCATGTTTGATGATTCTGAAATTCTGCATCATTTTACATGGACACCCTTCTGCATAATCTTACATAGAAAATACTTCGCATTCATACATTCATTGTTATTTGGTGAGGCTAAAAATCACATGGTGTGGCATATTTGTGTGCTTTGGGAGGGCATGGGAGAGGGGGGTGGGGGGATGGGGGATTCTACAGTAGATATTCCAGACAGGAACTCGGTCAGTTTTCAGAGTTTTTAATTAACGCATTTACCTGTGAACAGGTGAGCAGGGCTGCTGGATTCAGTCGGTGGCCAGTGCCCCCATCCTCCAGCAAGTGTCCACCCTCCTCTCCTCCCTTTCCCTCCTGGTCACTTTGCCACGCATGGACGGGCAGCCAGAGGTGCACTCCGAGGCCGTCAGCCTGGACTTTTTACCTGCCTTCCACGTGTACAACACAGAGCTCCACCTGTCCACCCTGTCCCCCCTGGGCTCTGTGCGTGTGGCCACCCTGCCCAAGGTCATGGAACACATGCAGGTAGCTACGTCTGTGGTCTGGACTGCAGTGTGTGTGGTGGTGGTTGTAGGATCTGTCTTCATCATATGGTGGGTGAGGTGGGCAGTTGGCGGTCATGTTTGCTTTGGGCGACGTTTGTACAGTCGGGGGAAAGTTGGAAAGAAATGAAATGGAATTTTAAAGGTTGATGTTTTGGTAGCATTTGCTCTGTCAGGAAAAGTTGGAGAGAAAGGAAGTGGCATTTACTAGGTTGAAAACTCATTAATTGTGTCCAGGAGTGGTTGATTATGTTTCAAAAGGGAAAGTTGATGCAGGGGGGAAAAAAAAAAAACAAATACAATGTTTAGGTCAGAAAACCCCTTATGACTATGAACCAAAAGGACAGTAGTTGATGGGAGTTGAGCTAAGAAAGTAAAAGTAGGTAATTGGATTTATTCAATAATTTTGCAAACAGAAAACAGCACAGTATTGTTCATCTGATATACCTGTTGTTATATTGTTTCGCTTTTTTGATTGACATTTTTAGTTCTTATCCTTTTTTTGCATGTGCTGTTCAGTCATGTGACAAGTAATATATGCTGTTTCTGATTGAATTTTATAGATGCCGTCAAACACGTGTGATTTGAATGGAACTCTTAACCCTTTTTTGTGATCATAGTAGCCCACAGGATATAAATGCAACCTGCTTATACTCACACATGGATTCACGCACATCACACATGTTTCAGCGATTTCTTTAGTCATGTGGGCTTCAAAATGTTGACTCACATGTCAAACATTAAAAAACTGAAAGAAATTTCTTTCTCTTTAAATTAGTAGAGCAGTCATAAGATACAGTATTAGTGCCACAAAAGGATGTCATAGAAAGAAAACAAAACAAAAACGTGATGTGGGTGTAAGACAACATGATGGGGAAAAGATAAATGGTTTTGTGTAACTTTATGTCCTTACTGATGGGGGGCTCTGGTTTCTGCTGATGAAGGAAGAAGACTGCGAAAAGCACATACCACAAAAACAAAACTAAAAATGGTAGCCTGTTAAGTACTCCATAGACTGTTTTAATGTAACGGGATTCTTCCCCCACCCCACCCTCACACCACACCATCACGTCTCCTCCCATCCTACCTATGCCTCACTTCCCCCAGTCCATAGCAAGACAGATGTTGATTTGTTTGTGTGTGTGTGTGTGTGTGCTTTGCAACGTGAAGGTGTCGGCCAGTGACCCCACCTTGGTAGAGGTGCTGAGTCCAGAGACCGACCCCCAGTCGGGGGCGGTGGTCCTGTACCCCGTGCGTCTGCGTGACTCCCTCACCTTGTGGGAGAGGGAGCAGCTGGACCTGCATGTGGAGCTGGCCAACCAGCGCACAGGACAGAAACAGCGCGTGCCTGTCTCCGTGAAGCTGATTGGACAGAAGCCAGATATTCCTCGTAAGTAGGGCAGGGAGGATGGAATGTGAATATTTTTGTTGCTGTTGTTGTGTGGGAAGAGGAAAAAACTATGTGATGTCAGGATGATGAGAACAAAGCGAACAAGTTACCAGAAGATCAGCACTAGATCCCTTGAGATAAACTAATGCTTAAGTTTCTTGATATAGGTCTTTTGTGTGTGTGTGTGTTCTTCTTCTTGTTTTTTATTGGGGAGGGGTTTAAATCGATAGTTTTTAATGTATATGTGGACGTTGCTGCATATGAATTATCACCACCACTTTGTGTTGGTCAAGAGGATAACACTCAGTGGTGTGGTTCCAGCTTGCCCACAGAACACTCGACTGCTGTGGGAAGGAGCTTCCCAGGAGTTGTAAAATGCCACAACTACATGTCTCAGATGGAGTATAAACCCATCACCTCCCAGTGTGCAACTAGTGACAGGACCACTGGGCCATGGTGGCTAGTAGCATCATGCAGGCTGCAGAGCTTAATCTAGAGCACAGGATTGGTACAATCCCCGAAAATCTGTTCCTTTGCGCAGTTATCGAGTCTTAACGTGGGTAGACTCCCACACAGTTGCAGGACTGCCTGCCCAGTTCGCTGATCGTTGCGGGCGCTCGTTTGTCGTCTGTTTGAAAAACTGAAACTAGGACTGAGCAGGAACGAACGATTTCTTGATATTTCATTGGCTGTTAGTGTAAATCAACCAATCGGTGGCCTTCATCTCCTCCATCTCGATCACTGACGAGAAGTTGCGCGAGTTTAAGGCGCCATATTGGATATTTTCCAAAATGAAGCGTGCACCCTTCCTATTCGACTTTCGTGGAGGAAAAGTGAAAAAAAAAAAAAAAAAAAAAAAAAAAAAAAAAAAAAAGATTCTGTGCCATGTTAGGGGAGAAGATCATGAAGAAACGGCGACTACATCCAAAAGCTCACAGAAGCAGCCCGAAAAGAGTGCCAGTGCAAGGGAACACGGTTTTCAAGACGACTGGCTGAAGAAGTGGCCCTGGAGGGGGGGGGGGGGGGGGTCCCCCCCTTTTTTTTTTTTTTTTAATATGAGGGGGGGACTGCCCCCCTTTTTCAAAAATCCTAGATTAAGCTCTGAGGCTGGTCTTAGGACAAGATGATGATCAGGAAACAGATTAGACTGTTGATGAAGGTTTTGTAACACACGGGTACTGTTTATGCCCACATGCAATCCATGTGCATTTGTTGTTGTTCGGTTGAAAGTCTTTGCACAAAAGAGTGTATCAGAAGAATGTTGCAGGATATGGAATATGCTTGTGAAACTGTTCATATGAATATAAGCTTTGACATTGTGTTATATGGACATCCGTCAGTTATGATGATGTGAGATGGGCGACGGTCTTTATATATGTTCTCTGTGTGTGGGTGACTGCGTGCATGGGTTTGTTTGCACTTGCAGGCACGTGCGTTATACTCAAATAGTTTCTTGCACTTCTTTTTCAAATCAACCAAACACTTATTACAAATGGACAAACATTTGTGTAATGTGTACCAGCCACTGCAGCGAAGTTCTAGGATGACAGACTCCCAGTTTGAAGGTCATGGAATCGCTTCCCTTCAGAGCCATTTATTTGTGGGATTTCTCTGTCCTGAGCAGCTCTGACCCAGAGTTGAGTTTGGTATGGGTTCAGCTGGGAAGATTGGGACCACACAGTTCAGTTTCATCATCCCATGATAAATGCATCTCTGAGAGTGTTGCTCAATTTCCTGACCAACACTTCAGGTGTCTGTATCTCTTGGGCCTGATTGATGCTGGGATACATTATGATTGTAAGTAGAGTACAGCCCTGTCATGCAGTCTCAGACCAGAATGAAAATCCATAGCTTCATCTTCATCATCCTCATCCTCATAGATCAGCCAAGGGAAAAAAAAAGTCTCAAATTTTATAGCCCTTAGTACCTGCTCTCATGGTTACCTCAGTTTTGATTGCCTGTCCTCATCTATGACCTTGGTTTGATTCTGTCAAGGTTACCAGTATGGGCAAATTCATTGGAGGGATGTGGTGGCACCCTCTGGAGGGAGACATCACTAATTCCATCTCTGTGACGAATGAATCATTGATGTCAGTAGGGGCTTAAAGGGTGTGTCTACATATGTTGGATAAGAACAGGCATCACTGAATACCACCCAAAGTGACTTGGCAGCAGTTCAGCATCTCCTCTGGTGGGTTCCCTCTTGATGACTGGACATTGACTGCTCCCTGTGGAGTGTCAGGGCTGTGGCAGGTTGGACCGGGCTGTGGCTGTGGACGAGGAATAAGAATGACCAGTGTGGGTGCAGTGTCACTGAGCTGGAGCTGAAGATGGGACAGAAAAAAAAAAAAATCATAACGTGCATCAGTTTCTCAGAGCTACCAGCTCTTTCTATATATTTCTGGAATTTCACAAATTTAGAAATTATTCCAGAAATCCCAAATTCAGTGGAAAATGTCCAAAATTTTCACAGTTTTGTTGAAAATGTGGTGCTTGGGGGAAGGGGGCATTTTTGATTAGGTTTGATAAAGTAATGCAGAGTAAAGTCCCAACAAAGTTATGTGGATATTGGCAGTCATGTGCAGGAATGTGCATTTCCTTTTAAACCCCCACATGTTCAGCAACAAGAGCCAAACTCCCCCCACCCCCACCCCTTCACTCCACCCCACCCCCCCCTCATCCCCAGATTCCTGACTGTTGACCCCAGAATGTTGGCGGTATTTGTGTCTGTCTGCGTTGACACCATGGCTTGTTGAAGGGAGGATGTGTGTGTAAGAGCCTTTGACTTGCTGTGGCAGGGTTAGGACAGTACCGGCAAGACGTGGGCTGGGGCTATCTGATCCGCTCCACCCTGCAGAACTACCAGTCCTGGTTTGTTCTGCTCATCATCATACTGGCCACTGGGAGCTGCTGTGCTTGTGGGTAAGTCCACAGTCTGTGGTGATGTGGATGAGTCAGGGCTTTCCACATAGTTGCCGATTTCACAGAAATGTAAAAACGAGAAACCACTGCATACACATACTCACACACACAAACACATGCTCATAAAGTCACTCTGATAAAAAAAAAACACACACACTCACATACACAGTATCTCACAATAAAAGGGAAAGTTGAAGGTGGAGGGGGGAACAAAATCTGCAGAAGGCAGCCCACGTTTTTGGTATGCAAGCAGATGACCCATCACTTGATCTTGTGTAAACCTGTTTGCAAGAGCAGTTTGTCTCCATTTTTGTCTGTAGGGCTGAAGGCAAGATTTTGTCAGGTTTACTTATCAGTATGATGACAAAACAGCAAAAATGAGAAATCAACAAAAGCAGCATAAACAGATGGTTTGGGCTATGACTGGACCAGACCTGCCAACCATTACGCATTTCACGTAATTTATTACGCCCAAGTGATAATCCTTACGCATTTAGCCAAAAAATGAGGCATTGAAAGTTTTCAAAAAAAAAAAAAAAAAAAAAAAAACATATGAAAAAATCGGCTTATGCACAGACACGCACAGCGCTTTGCGTATAACCAGTAATCTTCAATAAGTTTCCGGTCATGCGCAGTTCGTTTCACCATCTTTACCATTCAGCGAAGTTGGCGTCCTTTTAAAGTTTTAGCTACAAAAATGTCGAAACGTAGTGCAGAAAGTTCTGGACAAGATGCGAAAAAGAAAAAACTTGGGTCAAAAGTTCCGAAAAGAATACTCGGAAAAGTTCCCCCTGCATATGACCTTCAGCTAAAGGTGTAAATTGTGCACGGTGTACCACTTGTGAGTAGGGGATTTGTGTGTGTTTCCAGTGTATTCTACATTTTCGTAATTTGTAAAGATTTCCTGTGACTTTTAAAAGAAAAGCTAGTTTTTGAAGAAAAGTAAAGTTCACAAAAATTGTGTGAACAATTTCATCGCATCGTGTTTATTTGAAAAAAGGTAAGTGTCGCACTTGATTACTCTTAGCTCTTTAAAATTACACATTTCTGCCTCACTGAGCTTCAGTTCTTATTCATTGGTCTCTTTGGGGTTTGGCAGGTCTGCTGGACTTTTAAAAATTAACAATACATCACTTGATGCTGAAAGATAGGTCAGTTGCACCCTTTCAAACGCAAGTTTGACTTTTTTTCCCCAGGTATGCCACTCCCCTCCCCCTCTTTGCCAAGACATCTCCACTCCCCCCAAAATTTCAGGGATTGTTTGCTTTTGCTCAGTGAGAGCCCTGTTGGTTGCAGGAATGTTTGGGTCCTGTGAATCAGTCTAGAGGTAGATTGATCAATTGTTCAGTCACACATGGTGTACTATGTGCTGTTGTTAGAGTGACTGTCATTGATGGCTGATCATTCTGTGTGGTGATCAGACCTCCACAGGGAGATAGATCCTCACAATCCAACAGGTTCCAGTAAAGGCCAAAGGGCAGAAAGTAATGTGGAAGATTGTAAAGAAATAGATTACGATAAATATGTAATGATTAGTAGAATGAAAGAAATGTTTGTCATAAAGAATCAAACGTCAGGAAAGTCGTGGGACTGTGTTTGAGGATCACCGCAAAGTGACAGGTAGTGTTCAGTGCTATAGAAATCATGGATGCCACTACCACAGTGGTGCTGTGATGGACTGAAGAATCTCAGCCAGGAGACCAAAGCCAACTCTAGACAGCCATGAACAAATGGTTCTGGTCGCAATGCAGAATGGAACCACTTCCAGCATGCTGTCAGTGAAGGAGCCACACTTGAACGACTTTTTTTTTTTTATCCCTTCTCTCCTCTCCTCTCCCTACCTCCCCTTCATTTTTGAATCCTTTGACAGAAGACTTGTTTTTTTTTCTCCCAGTTATCAATTTGTCTGTCTTTGTTTTCTTGTCATGTCTGAAAAAAGACCAGTAAGTGGAGACTCGTTACAGTAAGTTTGTCGCATTGATTGGGTGACTTGTCTCAACATTTTATTTTCATGTTATAGCTTCCGTCTGCAGACTTTTATACATTGAAGCTGTTTTAGCTGGTTTGCAGTCCTCTGGCTGCCATCTTTACCCTTTGGAGGTGACCTGTGCTTTTTTGTATGCTCAGGTTACCATGCGGTGGTAGGATCACGCTACAAAGCCACTGCCACCTCCAACGTCTTCCTGAACCAGAGCAGTTCCTCCCCTTCCTCCTCCCCCCATCATTTCCTGCAGCCTTCTCCCACGAAAGGTCAGTCCACAGGTCACTCACGAGGAGGGTAGGGTCGTTGAGTGTGACTTGACACCACTGTGTGTGTGATTCAGACAGATGTCTGTGTTTTGTGATTGACAATGTTATGTTCTGTGGTTGACGGGTCTGTGTATAGCCATTGACAGGTATGTGTCTTATAACTGACAGGTCTGCGTCTTGTGATTGGCAGGTCTGAGTATTGTGATTAGTAGGTCCGAGTATTGTGGTTTACAGGTCTACATCTTGTGATTGACAGGTGTGAGTACTGTGATAGACAGATATGTGTGCTGCAGTAGACATGTCTGCATCTTGTGAGTGAAAGGTGTGTGTATCATGATTGAAAGGTCTGTGTATTGTGATTGATAGGTCTGCGTCTTGTGATTGACAAGTCTGAGTATTGTGTTTAACAAATCTGTGTTTGTGATAGGTCTGTGTCTTGTGGTTGACAGGTCTGAGTATTGTGTTTGACAAATCTAAGTGCTTTGATAGGTCTGTGTCTTGTGATTGACATGGTCTGAATGTTGTGATTAACAGGTCTACATTGTGATGGACAGATCCGCATATTTTTAATTGTCTTGTGATTGATAGTCCTGTGTATTGTGATTGACAGATTTATGTCTTGTGACTTGACAGTCTTGTTTCGTGTGATTGACTGTTTATTATGATTGACAGGTCTGAGCATTATGATTGACAGAGTTGTGTGCTGAGATGTAAAGGTCAGTGTTGTGTGACTGTAGCGGTTTTAATGTTGACTTTTTAAGTGCCCTGAGCTCAGCTGATATGGGAAATACATCAATCCTCACCACAGAAAGAAAAGAAAACAACAGAAAGCAGCTTATGCATTGATCATAGCAAAGTTGGCACCAGCCAGTTCCTAAAGAAGTGAAGAGGTATGGAGCCTGTGCCTGACCATGTGTGACAGTGCAGACGTCTTTGCCTACTTCATTGTGCATGTGTTGAGACTGTTGCCCCAGAGTGCAGCGTTTGTAGTAACGATCTGTTGTGTTTTACGTTTACCTACTTCATTGTGCATGTGTTGAGACTATTGCCCCAGAGTGCAGCGTTTGTAGTAAGGATCTGTTGTGTGTTACGTTTACCTACTTCATTGTGCATGTGTTGAGACTGTTGCCCCAGAGTGCAGCATTTGTAGTAAGGATCTGTTGTGTGTTGCGAAAGGATTGAGCTTATCCAGGAGAAGGGTTCGTACGCTCCTTGAAACTCCTTGAATTCTGACAGGGAATTTCAAGACCTTGAAAACCTTTGAAAATCAAGCCATTGGCTCAAAAAAATTTTTAATGTGGCAAAAAAAAAGTTTGATTTTGCTGCGTTCAGGTTAATGAAGAATTATTTAAATACAAAATTTTAGAAGAAACATTGACTTGATTCTGGATTGCTGTCTGCCATTTAACAAGGGAGATAATATGAAACCTCATTACTTTTGATGACGTTACAAATATCTCCCTTGGTTAAATAGCAGACAACGATGCAGGATCGCGACAATGGTTGCAATTTTTTTTTTAACTAGGGCTTTTTTTTTTTTTTTTTTTTTTTTTTTTTCCAACCAGTCTCTTACACACCATGCATAGCCTGTATGTTCTCTTACAAATGGACACATTTTTGCTGATTTTAGTGTTTTGGCGTTGAATACAAAGAATCTGGGGTTTTTAATGTTCTAATGTGTGGTGTACTGGCACACTCACTCTGATAAAAATTAGAAAGAGAAATGGCAGTTTGATTTTTCTGCGTTCAGGGTGATGAAAAAAAAATTATTTTATAAGCAAATTTTTGTTGTTGTTTCCTTGTACAAAAAAATTGTTTTTAAATAATTTTTTTTCCATCAGCCTGAACACAGAAAAATCAGACTGCCTTTTCTTTTTTCAGTTTTTACGCAAGTCTTGTAGCCTTGAAATAAAAATAAAACACTCCTTGAAAGACTTCTTGAAAACTCCTTGAATTTTGTTCTTGGGAGTCTGTAGAAACCCTGTAGGAGAATATTTTAGTATTTTAAACACGATCATAACAGTATCATAAGTGATGATTCCTAGTAGTTGTTCAGTCGATGAATATTCACTGAAACAAGGAGAAGATGTTCCAAAATATGTGTGGGGTTTGTTATCCAGTTCTCCTAGACAAGCCTCTTCGCCGACCTCTCCACGACTGTGGTCCGTCAGCTACAACCAGCAGGATACCAGCTTCTCTCCCCTAAACAGCGACAAGGCTACACCTCGTTCACATAGGTCACATTCCTCGTTGCAGGTCAAGGTTACATACCTCAAGGAGGCTTTGTCTCCCACGCTCAGAGATATCGTTCAAACAGTTCACTCAGTGGTCTTGTCAAGCAAAAAGAGGGTATTTTATTCATGTGGTGTGACAGGTTGCCTCACTAAAACGACGCCCAAATGTCATTCATGTTTGTTAATCAGCAGAAGTCAAAACATTCATGCATGCAAGCGCTTGTGTTGATGCTTTGGGCAAGTTTTTTATTTTTTTTTATACACGTTTTTTTCAGCCACTTGTGTGTGAGGTGTGCGAGAACTGTATGCAACCTTAGGGCAAGCTATTTCAGCCTTGTGTGTGTGTGTAAGCTGTGAGAAAGTTGTGTGGATGTAATGGATAAACATTTTCAACCATGGCTTTGTGAAAGCTGTGTTCAAGCATTGGGTAAAATATTTCTGCCATGGGTGTGTGAGCTATGCTGACGTTGAGTAAGCCAGGTCTGCCTGCAGAGATTAAACAGACCTGAAGTTGATTCAGGCGGGCAGTTTTACAAATATATTTATAATTATATTCTGACAAGGCTTGGATGTTCCATTCACATACAAAACTCTGGTTTGTATTTCGAGGAAAACTTGGTTTGTGCAGTTTCGTAAAAAGACACGGAATTCAAGGAAGAGAAATTCCCAAGACAGCAAAGTCACAGAATTATGGTCTGAGTCAAGGAATCAGATTAAGGTTTCAAGAAACAAACATGCTCAGTGGAGACACATGTTTGTCAGTGAGCAAAATCATGCAGCTGGTTAAAGGCATCACTGAACCGGCCACTTTGATAACAGTAGGAATGTATTTTGTATGTGAAAGCAGTTCATTTGCAGTCATGGAAAAACCCCGTGGACTTTTGAATGGTTCAGTTAGTAAGGACCCGGATTGTTGATGACCACACAGTCATTCCTGTGGTCAGTGTGGCTCAGACACACCTGGTCAGCTTGGCTTATTCACCAGGTGTCAGCATCACCCTTCAACAAGGGGTCGACAGTTCAAAATAGTCGTCAACATGGTTTAAACAAAGGGTTGACATGGCTCAAAGGAGGGGGTTGACATGGTTTTGAACATGCTGACATGGCTGTAAACAAGGGGTTGACATGGCTGTAAACAAGGGGTTGACATGGCTGTAAACAAGGGTTGACATGGCTGTCAGGCAATCGGTGGATACTGGAGGCCCAGTGGATGAGAGCATGCTGTATAGGGAACAGACTGATAAGAGTCTGGACAAGTTTAACCCTTTCACCGCTAAACCTTGAGCGCTGGCGTTGGTGCGCGTCTTCCAAAACAAGACGTCAAACGCAGTTCAGTGTGTGGCGCGGACTTGACAGAATGTACAACAGTCAGAGACTGTCCCCGTTAGAAAAGTGCGCAAGAATCCGCTTTAATGGGTACACAAAATTACATAGGGAGTCGGGGGAGGAGGTTAAAAAAAATTTGTGGGCAGGCTACACTTCCATGGAAGAGCAGGCAAGTTTTGCTCAGAGAAATTCCAGCTTCATATCAGGTTTCAAGAAACAAATAATGTTGATGTCGCATTCGGCAGCATTCCACAGTCCTCCAGCTGTTGCTGTATGAGGACCGTTCCCAGTAACAGAAACCTGGCTGGCTGCAAAAGGTGTGAAGATTTTTGTGATGACTGCTTGTTCGATGTGTGGGCATGAAAGGTTAATGTTGTAAAAATGGTGGGTATGAGATGCTTATTCGTCTCCAGTTTCCTGCGAACGATCATGCTAGTCTTCACCACAAAGCGCTGCCTCTACTGTCACCAGGTAAAAAGTTCAGTGCTCATGACTATGTACATAGGTCATTTTTTGTGCAGTACAACAAGCAAACGATGGTAGATTACATTTGAAGCACCACCCTACTTCCGATTACGGAAGATGCCGAAGATCGTGTACTGTCCGTCATTCTACTTCGGCCTGTCGCCCAAGCAAGATAAGTCTTGTGCTCTGTCTCGCCTATACTTTGCCTTTGTGTAAAGATTGCTGTGTTTGCACTCTGTACTCATTTATCTGTGGCTTCCGCTTATATCTTGACGTGTGAGGTTATCGGATGGGCTAGCATTCTAACCTTATTCGCTGAAATTTTCTCGCGATCGTGGTGCTCCCGGTTCTTTGTCTATTTGCGTAACCGGTTCGAGGTTGATCGGCATTTTCCATCGCCACGTCCCTCGCGTTTTCTCGGCCTCCCTTTGTCCCATCGGCCTTGCATTTCTCACTCACTCGCCTTTACGGCCTTTTGCCCCTAAATTCCGATTTCTAATCTCGCCGTTACTTGTATCACGATTCCACTATCTCATCTGCGACGATCGCGGGTCGGTTTCGTCGCCATCTTTTTTTGCGCCAGTCTCCATTCCTTGTCGCACCAGCTTTCTAGCCCACGCAATTACACGTGGTTTGTCGTTCGGAAATTGCTTCCTACATTTGTTTACACCCCTCCCATTCATTGCCACATTTTTCGATCGGCGTCGTGTGCGTGGCGATCGCATCGCCCTTCGGCATTGCTGTTACACGTGGCGTTACTCAGCACTTTTGGTTCACGCCACTGTCGTTGCCCACGCACGGTTTCGTTCATCGCTACTGCGTTTCTGTCACTGTGCGAGCTTGTTTTTTACTTTTATATTTCCATTGTGTTATATTGCTATTGTGTGCGCACGGTCGATCGACCTGTATACCCTCCTCGATCGACCGTCGTGTTACGATCGTGTGCTCGGTTTTTCACAACCTCCCGCGCGACGATCGTGAGCCGGTCTCGTCGCCATCTTGTTTTGCGCCGGTCTCCCTCTCTTGTGCACCAACTTCTAACCCTCGGTATTTTTACGTGGTTTTTCGCCCTGAATTTGCTTCCTCAATTGGTTTGCACCCCTTTCTTTCAGTTGTCACAATTCTCGCTCGCCTTCGTGTCCTTAACGATCGCGATCGACCGGCGTCATTGTATTTATTTACACGTGGCGTTACTCACTGGCACACTTTGGGCCCACGCCACGGTCGCTTCTCACGCACTGTTTCGCTCATTTCTGCTGCGCTTTGTGTCCCTGTACGGACTTGTTTACCTGTATATTCCATGTGTGCGTTGTTTACATTATTTTATTGTGTGCGCACGATCGATCGGTCGACTTGGTTATCCTCCTCGATCGACCGTGAGGACTTCTTCTCATCCCTTTATGACATCCACACCATGAAACGGTTTCGACCGGACTTCGTGTCGAGGGACGCCCCTCCCTCTGCGATCTTGGCCTTCCCTGAGATCGTTGGGCTGCCCCCAGCCCAATACTCCAGACTCAGAATTGTCGCACCTCAGTCACTCACTTCGCTGTGGGAGAGTCCGGCAAAACGCGCCAGGGTGCAGACGCCGTCCCCACGCCGGGTCAAGACCTGCCCCCGGCACCCAATGCGGCCCCCTTCGGCGCCCTACTTGGGACCCACAGGAAGCACCCAGTTGCCTCCCTCTTTGCCGACAATCCGGTTACCAGGGAGTGGGCCATCTCCCAATCAGATTGTCGCCTGATACCCAACCGGGCCCCCCCTACTTCGGCCACCATCCCCTTTAAGCGCTAAAGGACTGGGACCGAGTAGCCCGGATGGGCATCTTACACACCACTGCAGGGCATGCCTACCTTAGCATGCTCTTGCAGAGGGCGGAGGTACTCGGCCTGGGGATGACGGCGCCGTCCCAGTGCCTTCGGATACAAACTCCGAACCACACCAGGACGAACCTCGCTTATTCAGCGACCCCTTTATGCGACACCTAGTTAACAGGATATCGCATCACTTGGCGGCTGCGGCGGACAGCGCAGCAACAAGCCATTTTAATTGTCTGCTAGTGGCTAGAGACGCGGTGCTTGCACGCTCCTCACTCTCCCCCGGCACTCAGGGCATCCCTACGATGTGTCCCGGGCCAGGATCACTCGCTCTTTGGCGAGCACTCCACCTCGGCTATGTCTCTCTCGCGCTCGAGGAACGCAAGCAGGCGGCGTCCTTTGCCCCCCGGCCTCAGCCACGCCTTTCCAGGCCCCCCAAGCGGCCACTTAACTCACAGAGGCCTAAACCTAAACCTCGCCAAAATTTTTTTGGTTTGGCCAGCAAGCACGGCCCCGCCGGTGACTGGAGGACACTCCCGTAGTGCGCATGGAGCTGGCCCAACCTGCCCAGCAAGGCACCGGCCCACTCTTCCCCTTCCCCCCATCTGGACCATCGGCTCCCCTGGCGGGCAACCTCTCCCGGCCGCCTGCCAGTGGCGACGTATGGGCCTCAGCCCCTGGGTAGTGTCGGTTCTTCAGGACGGGTTTCGCCTACCGTGGGCTCACCGTCGTCGTCCTCCCCTCATGCGCTCTCCTCCTCCGTCCCCCCAGCGACCCCCCCACCTGCCCAGGCGGACGCCCTTCGCCTGGAAGTCCTCGAACTCCTCAGAAAGGGGCCATCACCGAAGTTTTCCAGCCCAACCCCGGGTTTTACTCCCACCTGTTCGTGATCCCCAAACCTTCGGTGGGATGGAGGCCCATCCTTGACCTTTCTCCCCTCAACAAGTTCCTCAGACATACCTAGTTCAAGATGGACACGCCCTCCCAGATCAGAGACTCCATCCATCACGTAGATTGGGCTACCTCCATAGATCTGAAAGATGCGTACTTCCCAGATCCTTATTCACCCGGCGCACAGACGTTACCTCCGGTTTGTCTGGCAAGCTCGAGTGTTCCAGTTCAAAGCTCTCCCCTTTGGCCTCTCCCTGGCACCCTTCCTCTTCACGAAGGCGTTCCGATCTCTCTCCCCCACACAGTCCCTCGAACTATACACAGACGCCTCCAACTCGGGCTGGGGGGCCCACTTGGGGGACAGTCATGCCTCGGGGATGTGGGACGCACAGATGGCTCGCCTCCACATCAACATATTAGAATTGGAAGCGGTCAGGCTGGCCCTCCTCCACTTCCAACATCTATCTCTCACCGACTGGTTCTCTCTCCTCACGGACAACACGTCGGTAGCCCATTACATCAACAAAGGGGGGGGGGGGGGGGCTCACTCCATCGGCCTCTCTCTACGGACAGAGGCCCTCCTTCGCTGGTGCCACGCACGGGGAGCCACCCTCCGTGCGAGACACATAGCGGGGACACGCAACATCCTGGCAGACACTCTCAGCCGGTCAGGGACCCTTCTGCACACAGAGTGGACCCTGAACAAGCTGACACTAACCACCGTCTGGGAACACTGGTTCAAGCCCATGGTCGACCTATTTGCGACCCGGTACAACCATCGACTCCCCATGTATGTCTCTCCACTCCCGGACCCCCGAGCGTACGCGGTCGATGCGCTCTCCCTCCCCTGGACGGGACTCCTCGCCTACGCCTTTCCCCCCTTCCCCATACTTCACAAAGTGATCAGGAAGGCCAGGCTGGAGAGACCCAAACTCATCCTCATAACCCCGTGGTGGCCGACTCAGTTGTGGTTCCCGGACCTCAGGTCCCTCACTCACGTTCCCCCTCTCCAGCTAGCCCCCCTTGGTGGGACTTACTCAGACAACCTCGCTCGGGCCTCCCTCACTCCAATCCCCAGATGCTTCGCCTACACGCTTGGCTTCTATGCCAGCCAAATTGCGACCACCGCGATGAGAGAGATGGGTCACGTGGTGCACGGCTAACTCGGTCCCCTACCTCCTCCCCTCCAACATCCACATAGGCAAGTTCCTATCCCACCAGATAGGCAATTTCCTATCCCACCTTTCATCCTCTCGAAAGCTCTCTGCTAGTTCCATTCGGGGCTACAGATCGGCCGTAGGCACCACCATCTGACAGCTGGGCGGCCCATCATTCGACAATAACTTTCTCCTTAGAGAACTATCTCGGGGGGGGTGGCCCTACGGGAAGCTCAGTCCCCTAGGCGCGCTCCCATGTGGGACCTCTTTCTGGTTCTTGACTCCCTCAGAAACCCCCCTTTCGAGCCCCTCCGTGCTATTCCCTTTGTCATTCTCCCCTTCAAGACCACCTTCCTTCTCTCCCTGGCCTCAGCCAGGAGGCGAAGTGGGATTCAGGTCCTCAGTTGTGACCCTCGGGACATCGCCTTTCTCAGAGACGGATCGGTCTCGCTTAAGTTCCTGCCTGAGTTCTTAGCGAAGAACCAGGAACCGGGCACGACCTCTCCTTCCCTGGTTATCCGCTCCCTAGCGGATATCTTAGGCAGCGAAGGCAGCGGGGACATGGACCTATGACCCTCTAGGTGCCTCAGATACTACTGGGAGCGTTCCCACCCCCCAGGCGTTCCTCTCAGAGAAGCCTCCTTATTTCCATCAACCCCAACAACAAGAAAGACATCTCGGCGGGCTCGATTTCTAGGTGGCTATTCTATACTATCAAATCTGCCTATGCCCAGGCCCACAAAGACCTCCCAGCCCTTTCCCCTCGAGCCCACGACGAGGTCAGAGCGTTGGCCATGTCCACAGCGTTCCAGCACTCTGTCCCCGTGTGCCATCTCCTGGAGGCAGCCTACTGGCGTTCGGAACCCTTTCATAAACTTTTATCTAAGGGACATCCGCATGACCAGGGCTGATGGTTCTAAGGGGTTTTTTCATTTGTGGCGGCCAATGCAGCCATAACAGTTAACCCCCAGGAACCATTAGGGCGCTCGGCCCTCCTCCTATTCCTTTAAATTCTGCTATGGTCTGACATGGTATAGTATACGACGCCAAAATGGGGAGTTTGTATTATACTCCCTGTTTGGCTAAGTATACTTACCATGTCAGACTCTAATGCCCGCCCTACCTTCCCGCTAGCGCCAAGGTTCCCTGGGGTTGCCTTGCGCGCAGGCCTCGTTGAATGACGGACAGTACACGATCTTCGGCATCTTCCGTAATCGGAAGTAGGGTGGGCGTCACGTGACTATCTTATCTTATGCCTGCATTTGCCACAAAACTTCGGCCTGACAGAGCTGACTGACAGCCGTTTATGCTATGGTCTGAGTGGGGATCTAGCATTCATATGTCGTGCCTTAGATATAGTAAATCTGTTTAAACTTACTGTCTCTGCAGCCATTGGGCTTCGGGATGTTTTTTCCTTCAAAGTCGTGAAGCTGATTACTGTCCCAACATTTTTTTTTTTTTTTTTTTTTTTTTTTTTTTTTTGAGGAGTCTGTGCATTTGATATCAGAAAGCAGTTCAGTGAAAACTTTCCAAGAGAGTGATTTTTTGAAAGTGTACATGTACTGTTGATACTGTTCATCTCTTGTGTGGAAGAGAAGCCGAGGGATAGGGATGTGTGGTTGAGACAGTGTTTGAAATATGTTATTATCTTTTTTTGTTGTTTTTTTTGTTTTTTTCCTCACCTCTGTTTCTACTCTAGTTGCCTGCCCTCCTAAAAGCGATTTCAGATTGGTAAAACCTTTGGAGGTCATATTTATACATGTCAAGCTCCAGATGATGTGTAGTAAAGCTCCAATCCTTTTTTTTAACATCCTTTTTTTTTTTTTAACCCATTTTCTGAAAATAGGAACTGTTAGCATAATGAATGAAGGGAACATATCACACAAAAAAAAAAACTAACAGAAAAACAAAACCAGGGCAGCATAGTTGTACTTTATAGCAGCTGTCTAGTAGTGATAATTGTTGTGGTAGAATGATAACCTTTGTGATTAGAGAAGTGTGTGTGTGGTTGTGTCTGATGAGACCGAAACGCATTTGTTACTTTTCGCGGACATCACAGGCAACTCTGTGTAAATGAGTGGCAGGTGCTTTGGGAGGAAGGGATGGCAGCGGACACATGGAGTAGAAATTGCCAGAGGGAGACTCGGGGCACGTAGGAGGAAGATTGAAAAATTATGGTGAATGACCACCGAGGAACTGAAGTTTGCCATTGTCGGTGATGCCGAGTTGATGGGATTCTCATCTGTATGTTGTGCTGAGTATATGGCAGTATGAAAACGCTGGTCAGGAAATGAGGCCTTTGTTGAATGAGAAGAGAAAAAAAAAAACGTGCTGTATGATAAACGTTCTTTTGACACATTTTGCATATTGTTTATAAAGTGCATTCAAGTATACAGCATTCATTGGTTTATTCGTTGTTTATATATGCACATTGCCTATCAGTATTTTCTGTTTAGATAATAAATAGTGAAAGGCAGGACCAAGTGTTGTGTGTTTAATGAAATGTTCCTACATGGATAGATTGATTACTTTCATCATCTGTGGATCTTCCATTGAACATGCCCCTTCATCATGTTACGCTGCAATAGATATAGCTGGCCACCATTCCTTTTTTTTTTCCATATGTTGAAAATCCTGAAATAAAGTAGCTCTTCAACAGCATTGCTCATTTGGTGAAGAAAACGAAACGTGAAGGAGAAGCACCAGAAGAAACCGAAGCGTATTTTGACATTTCAGTATTTCCATCTGCTCGTGTTTTATCAGAACGCAGTATTCTGTGCGTGGGCACTTCCCTGTTTTCCTCAACAAACTGTGCTTTTAAGCTCAAAGGGTCTGACTTGGGCCATGATCTCGGAATGGAGAGATGTCCTTTATTTAAACCCTCTCTCCAACAGGGGCACTGACTTTAAAAGACTATCCATCTGTCATGAAGTAGAGAGGAGAAGAACAGTGGAGGTATATGTCAAGTGTGAATTTCCTTTCTTCATATCCATTAAGTCTGCTTTATTGGTTGGTTGCTGGATCTGAAAGACAAAGAAAAAAAACAAGATACGAAGCATATAAATGTACTCCCAGCTTAGATCTATCTTGAATACGCATGTAGAAAAACGTCACAATCAAACATGTGTTATAATGGAAAAAAAATGTCACAATCAAACAGGCGTCGTATATGTCGTCACTGAGAGAAGAAATCAGCAGCAAAGTACTTTCAGAGATATTCTATAAAAAAAAAGAAAAACCTGTTTTGGCCGTTATAGCTGTTAGTAACGGCTATTCTGGTGAAATAAAACATCAGGCATCATCAGTGACCCATAATGAACATATGTACAAATTTTCAGAAAAATCGGCTCAGAAGTGAGTGGCAAGTGGAACACATTTTGACCACAGAAGGACAGACACACACACACACACACAGACAGCATTTCTCTGTCCCCATTGTAAAGTACTCCTTGTTCTATAAGAACTGGGAGTACGAAAAGAGAGGAGAAAAAGATTGAATTGTGTGTGTGTATATGTATGTGCTGGAGAGCAGTAGAGAGCGCATATGTTAAAATGACCATGACCCATTCTGAGGTGACAGAGTGAGAAGATTTAAGAGCACCTAGGAAAAAGAGGCAGTGAGAAGAAATGATAATGATAAAGGCACTTTTTTAAGCCAGGGTTTGTACTGGCCTAGATGTTTTTCGACGTTTTTGAGATTTGAACACCACCTGTCCACCCTCACTGTTCTACCTGTCCCCCCTTCTCCTCCCCCATTCCCCCCCCTTTACCCCCCAGTTAGTTTGAGGACTTTGTCCATGATGTCTGTTACTTGCACATGTTTTGTCTGTTATTCCTTTTTTTTTTTTTTTGTTTCGTTTGTGTGTGTGTGTGTGTGTTTTTTGTGTTTTTTTTTTTTTGGTTTGTTTTACTGAGAATGGGACACACAGAAAAGAAATGAAATATATTTGGGGTATGACGATTCAAACTGTGATTGTCAGTTGTACATCTGCACATATATCATTTTTGTATAACTACTGATATGTGTGTTTGAGTGTGGTATGTTATGTCAGTATTTTCAGCAATTCACATGAATTTCAGGGCCCTTGGAAAATAACAGTGATTGTACCGGAATTATCCTTAAAATGTTTGAAAGATCTGCATAAACCCATACAACATTAGTAAATCGATTTGTGCCAAGATGTTCATTTTGTAATGACTGGAGGGTGAAGGGTTGTAAACACAGTTCTTCGGTACTTGCTCATGGCGTGTCGGGCTGCTTTTGTGTGAAAATTTGAGAACAACAATAAAACAAAGGTGCGTGTGCATCAGATAAATGGGACGCTAAGCTGTGAGATGACTATGTTTAGACTGTTTTGTCAGCGTTTGACTATTGCTCTGTGAATTTGTTGTTGTATTAAACATTCTTTCTATCCCCTTTTGTCATGTTTCCCTTTTGTGCTTGTTTTTGATCTCATCCTAGGCAATTTGTGCTTTCGTTTCGTGTGTATCATTGTTGTTTACCCTGCTGGTTATTTGTTTTGATTGGTACAAGGGCAATAACATCCGTTTTTGTTTGTTTTTTTTTTTAGAGAAAGTTATTACTGATGTTACAGGTTTTGCTACATAATATATTCATGAGTTTATTACTGGAGAAGAGTGTGTCTTGCAATTTTCTGAAGTTAGCAGCCTTTGGTCAGTTGACTCTCCCCCCCCCCCCCCCCCCAGTTTTTTTGTAAATAATGGCTTGTGTTGATCAAATTTACGTCTGTTACAGTTATCCCTATTCTGTCTTATACTGCTGGTCTGCGACTTCAAGTGCCATTTTGGCACCCTCTGGATTATTTTGTTTTTGTACCGCTTTCACGTAGTTGCAAGGTCGACTATAGTACACAAGGTGTTTGTTTAGTCAGAGAAGAGATTGCATTTTTATTCTTTATATTAAATCATCATGAATTGTTACATCCATCTGTTCTATGTACGTGCTTTTTGCTGTGCAAATTATGAATGTAAATATTTCCTGAAGCTTAGAAATTGCTTTTTTTTTTTTTTTTTTTTTTTTTTTTTTTTTTTTCCTGAATATTTACCGGTATATAGGACTTACTAAGAGAGTAAATTAATGTACGTCTGTGTATATGAATATGTGGGTTTGTGTGTATGCGGGAGTCGTGTGTTTGGCAGTGGTAGCATCTGGCTGGCTGTTAAGTACAATGATTTTAGAACGTTTCTATTTCGATGAAGCTTTGCTGTAAAGGCATTTTGAATAGTCTTTCACGCCTTTAATTCCTGGAAATTTTCCATTTTTGTCAATGCCAGGTTGATCTCCAAATAGAGACGCCCTCCTTTTAAGTACATTTTTCTGGAATTTTGTCAGTTTTGTCTGTACTAGATTTAGCTCCCAAAAGAAGTTTTTTCTGACATATTTGAATGTTTTTGTCTACATGTGTTTATTTAGATTTAGCTCTCAATGATTCCAGCCTTCTTTTAAGGAAATCTGAAGATTGTTGTGTAGAGGTTCCACCATACTTTGTGAGAAACACAGGTTCCTTGACTGCCTCAGGATATGAGAGAAACTTTGTATATACTTTGTGGGTGTGTGTGTGTCCCAATGGGCATGAATGGTCCCTGACCCAATTTTAGTGGAAAAGAAGGTCAAGTCAAGAATCCGCAGAGCCCTGAAAAAAACATGAAAAAAAAGTGGTAAAAAATGTACAACAAGGATAACATAATGATGGCCAGCTTGTCCATGACAATTCCCACCGATGTTACCATGAAAGTGAAAACACATGTCGAAACACTGAGCTTTCAAATAAACATGAGAAACCGTCAGGCAATGAGCCACAACTTATTCTCTTTCAGACAAGACAAGAATAAACAAACAAGCAATGAAAATGTGTAAACAACGGAGAAAAAAGTGCAAGTGCAGGTAAAGGGGTCATTAGACTTTCAAACTTATCGTGAATGGTTGCGGGAATGACCTAAAGACTACAAAGATGCATATTCTCTTTAGCAAGTCAAGTTGTACTGAACCGTCATGCATTCAAGTTCTTTTTTTGATGTAATTCAGCCAGGTCTTCACAGGTTTTAAAAAAACTAGCTAAAAATGGGGCACGTGCAATAACTTCAGCACTTCAAAGACTGTCAAAACAGCATAAAACTGGGCAATACCAGCCTTCTGTTGTGTACTCTAGAACACTTGCGAGAGTTATTCCAGAAGCTGGTTGTGTGATGAATAAAGCACTTGCCACATAGTAACTGGTCCATACCAACTGTGAAACAGGCCTTTCTCTTCCGAAAGTCAGTGATGGGATTTTACATGTGTGCGAGATGTTCTGCGTGCGTTTACACATAGAACCTCGGTTTATAGTCTTATTCAAAGGACATTCTGGGAAATGGAGTCAGAAGGAATATTGATTCATAGAAAAGAAAACCCCCCAGTGTAGCGATATGGCCCATCATAGATTTGAACCAGCAGTCCAAGATCATCAGGATTACAAGTCCAGTGCTCTACTAACTGAGCTATTATTGCAGCCCTCCATTTAAATCATTTTCCTTTTTTTTTTTTGCCATTTCAGTAATTGATGTATATATGTAGACACTGATAGTGTTGTCTCGTTTTGAGAATTTGATTATTTCCCCTTGTGTACACAGTCTTGAAAATTCCCTGTGTAGTCTGCTGGGCAATGATGATTTGTTCAACTGTAAAAATTATGCTCGAAAGTAAGATGTTACTTTCAGAGTTTGGCATAACATTTCGTAATCACCATGTAAAAGAAAACAGACTTATGATGCATGTAGTAATTGGTTCTAGCCTAAAATGAATGTTTTGAAGGGAGAAACTGAACGCGTTTCATTTGAAAAAAAATTGAATGCCCAGACTGTAGCGTTACAGAAAGCAAATTCCGGTACAACTGAATACACAAAATATAGTGCAGAATAATACTTGTTTAAAACTCTCTACGAAGTGTTGTCTCTTATTGTGTATTAAATCAACTCTTTTTTTTTTGCACTTTTGTTTTGTGTTTGTATTTTGCCTTGTCAACAAATAGAAGTCTGTGCCTCTTGCTCACTTCTCTGTTCTCTGTGTTCACCCGTTTCATGGAGAACAGTCAAGTGACACTGTGACGTGGGTACTATCACTCCAGGGTGATCATATGTACCTGGCGTTGGAAATAATGGAAGTCAGTCTGCAGTTGTGTGTGTGGCTCCTTGGCTTGTTCCTGTTCCAGTTCAGTGCAAGACATGAAAATGAATCTTTTTTTTTGTTGTTGTTGTTGCGTGTCGGTTGATTGTGCTTCGTAGATGCTGCTCTTGAATGTGGACCACAACTGAAAGGTACCAGGTGCTCCAGTATAAAACGATAGCAAGATCAAAACGTGTGCAGTTTGGTACAAATAGATCACACAGTCATGCCCAATCTGGTTTTTGTTATTGTTGTTGTTGTTGTTGTTTTTCTTTGCCTAACACTGTGGCACAGTGGTTAGTACCACAGACTATGGTGGGGTTTTGAAGGGGGGGTGCTAACATTTGTGCTTCTGCATATTACGATTTGTGGAGTTGGGCCTGAGACGATCAGACTGGACCTCACAGTCAAAGTCACCATGTTTACGGATGCATCTTTGGAACAGTCACTCTGATTTCCTGACCAGCACTACAGATGTCTCTCCATCACAAGTGTTTTGCATGAGGGTATGCACCAGCAATCAAAAGTCAAGGAATACAGACGCAGAGAGTTTTAGTTAGGTTCTTGGAGGCATGGCTATAGAAGCGGCTCGTTTATGTAGTGTCATGCTGGACAGATGTTGCACAGGGTTGGCACATGTGTTATGTATTGCCATTGTAGCTGTATGGCTTTTTTGCCAACTGGTTAGCAAACAGGTAAGAATTACGGTAGATGGTAGGAGCCTGAATATCTCATATGCATGCAGGGAGAGGATGATTCACAAGCACATCGCAAAGACTTGAGGGTCATTGTAATGGTTGATTTCTGTGAGGAAATGTTTGCTCATTTTTTTGCAAAATCTTTATTTGGACTGGTTGAAAATCAGAACTGGTCCTAGACTTTGTATCAGTTGCAAAAGTGAAAGCACGGTTTGTATCCCTGTCTGCCCATTATCCTTTTCACTGTTCTCCCTCTGTTACCCTTTCATGTTCCACATGTGGTGTAGATGTTTTTCAGACTTGTTTATCCATATGATTTCAACGCATTTTGTACATGTTTGACAAAAATATGACAAGTATGGGTAAAAGAAAAAGGAGAAAAAAAAAAATAGCACAGTAGGAAACTAATCTTGAGACAGACGTTCTTGAGCGGTTCTTGATGGTGGTGTCTTGGTGCGCTTTGACCAAAGAATGACAACTCTCCCTGCACAAAATCTAATCTGGCTGTGCCTGATATTTCAACAACATGCCAAGACATAGGAACAATAGCAGTGAGTACAGGCCTTGAAGTACTGAGAAAAAGTTGGGGAGAAGTTGTGATTTTATGCTAGGGTATGCTGATGATGTATCCATAGGTTATGAATAAATTCAGTATCCTGAAATGGATCACTATCCATGGAGAACGGCCAAGCATCCATACAAGAAGTTTTTCAATTGGTTGCCTGTGATATGTCAATCAAAGCTAAGGCTACTGAAGAATGAAATGATAGGCAGCAGCACTAAGCTAATAGTCTCATGGTAGTTAAGTTGTTCATTTGACTCTTTGTGGAATCAGAGTATGATACAATCGACCTGACTCCAAAGTTGGAAGGATACGAAGAATTGTAGCATATAACAGTCAAGAATGTCTCTCCACTGGGGGGGGGGGGGGGGGAACCCACACCCGTTCATAATTTTCTTGTGTTATTCTCCCTCATTTTTTCCGAAACAAGAATGTGTGGCTCAAATTCTCATAAAGAGTATTCTCTAAAGGCAGACTTCACAAATGATACTTAACATATGTGTACAATTCATTCCCCCAGATGATGTCTAGTTTTCAGTATTGGAACATTCTTTTGTAATGGATTTGTGTTATGTATGCATTGATTGTGTGTGCAGTTTTCTTTGGATGTGTTGGTAATAAAGGATTCATCTGTGTCAAATGAAGTTTTGTTTGGCTTCTCGGTGATGTGTGAGCTTTGAGTGGTGAGGTTACTCCGGAGAAGTAATGTTCTTATAACACATAGTAAAACCCTCCAGTGAAGACTCAGTTTACTGGAACACGATTGGTTGCATAGTGTAAAAACAATACCAAAACCAATGCCCATGGCTGGGTATGTTTTGAGTTAAATTTATTTCTTTGGGAGTCGCAATGATAAGCGCAAGACTGTCACTGTTGGCACAGTGTGTGATGTTTGAGTTGACTTCAAACATTTGTTGTCTTGCTGACTCTTGTATATTTTTGTCAGTGCTGACAACCTGTCCAGCAAGTATTGAGAAAGACTGATAAAGAAAGGAAGATACCAAAAAATGTGTTCAAGAGTGGATATTTGTGAATTAGGGGGCAAGATACCATGGCAAATTGTTCATGCGTGCACATGAAAATGAGAGTACTTGGCACTGGTCATCTGAACATGGTGGGAAGCGGAAGCACGGTCAAGCACCACACTGACCAGAAGACAGACTGGCGATGCACGCTCCCAGACCATCGCATTCCTGAAACACAGAAAGGTCAGCTTTTACAGTTGATGACAATGACTTGTACTCGCACACACACACACACACACACACACACATATACACACTCATACAAGCACACTCACACAAACACACACACAGGTATGCAAAATTTGCCATGTGAAACACAAAACATCTTGGCAATCTGCTGAAATAGCAAGCCCTTACTGAGCTGGACCTTAAAACTTCAGATTTATTTACACTTAGAGGGGATCTGAGCATTTGTCTCTGGAAACAGAAAACTGTGAAGATGGTATGTGGCCGGGGGGGGGGGGGGGGGGTTCATTGAAATTTCCACATGTCAAAAGATCCTCTGTTCCATACACAGGGCCTTGTGAAGATCTACTGATATGTTAAAGAAAGAAAACTATGATCGTGTGGCCATGTACAAAGATCCTATGGCATTGCTAAAACATTCTTCCAGGGAAGAAAGAGGAAGATGGGTGAAGGAGACTGGGGATTGGGGGGGGGGGGAGGGGCGGACTGTACAAATAGCAATGAGGATACATTTGCAGCACCAAATCTGGAGAAAAAAAAATAAAAGTTTGCCTACATACATAGACCTTTCAAATTACTTGCGATAGAAAAAAATACAAAAGAAACTACATACACAAGCAATATTTGTTAAAGATCTTGCATACTTGCATCGTTTAATCTTGTATTATGTTGTTGCTTTTTTTTTTCTTTAAGGGGTGCGGGGGAGATAAGGGGTGGGGGGTGTTTTTTTGTTCTTTAGGTGTGTATGGGGAACGACTTTGTGTAGCTATTTTGAACTTTGTCCTCACTTATTTACATGTTTACATTGTGTATGTGTGTGTGTGTGTGTGTGTTATTTACCACACTATTTAGACTATGAAATACCTCGCAGAGAAGCAAAGGGAGATAACGATAACACCCTGCTCCCCGAAAGTTTGCTGATGATACTCACTGTATCAGGGGAGACCACTGACTGGGCTGGACAAGGTTATCTACCTTCATGGGCCCACAGGGGATGCCCTGTGGAGTGTCCATGGTCCGAACGGTGCCTGCACTGTCCTTGCACTCCAGTCGTTGGCAGAGGGAGGACACGTTCAGAGTGGTCCGGCCCTGTCACAGACAGCTGTTCACCGTCACTGAAGAGGATAGACAGTCCTGTGCCGTTTGCATGCACGCCACTCCTTTCACACCCATTCTTATCTTTTACAAGGTGAAGAAGCTCCGTGGTGCATTCCATGTTACGTACCACTCACAGTGAAACATGTTATTTTAGAGTGTTGGGACTTGCATGATGTGAGACATATAAACATTTTACAGCAGACTCCATGAAAACCTTGTTCAGAGATGTCCCACCTCATGTGATCTTTGAATTTCTGAGGGAGATTGACAATAAAGTTGTTCATCTGATCTAAGATTTTACGGAAGAAAGATTTTTGACGAAGGTTCTGGTATGTTTTTAGAAGGTGTATGAAGGCCGGAATAGCCCAGTGGTATAGTGCCGGATTCGTAATCTGGGTGATTCCGGGGTTGAGGGTTCGAATCTCCGCCGGGCCGTTTCGGTACAGGGGGATTTTTCCCTCGGACTTAACACTGGTTCTGACTCCATTTCCCATACAGTCCTTCGAATGAGACTAAACCGAGGTTCCGTGTGTGAACGGACGCATAACATCTTGCACACATGTAAAATCCCATCACCAACTTTCGGAAGAGAAAGACGGTTTGGCCGTTGGTATGGATGACACGTTACACATAGCATGCACCTTCCCCGAAGCTGGAGTATGGCTGCCTTAATGGCGGGATAAAAAACTGTCATGCACACAAAACTTCCACTCCCTTTGTTAGGTAGATGGGATTAATGCTTGCCTTTCTATACAGGGAGTGTCCGCATGAGTATCAGCCTGCGTATGTAGAAAGGAAAAAAAGAAGGTGTATTTTAAAGGTGTGTGCGTGTGTGTGTGTGTGTGTGTGTATTTGAGTTGACTTGAACGGGATGACAGCCCTGCTGTGGCCTTCTGCGGTCGGCTGGGTATAAACAATATTACCTAATAACCTTAGCGAAGAGGATTTTACCTCACTTTGCCTGCTGCATGCTACACGATTAAAATTAGTCTCAAAGTGAGGTGACTGCAAGCGGGAAGTAAAACAAATTTTAAAGAGAAATGAAAATTGTTACGCCAGGAAAAAGGGACAAACAAATCACAAGACAAAACACGATGGCGTTTCGACCTCTTAGGTCTTCTTCAGGTGAGATAAACAACATGCGGCCACACACACACAGTCATACAGTAGAAGTAGAAGCAGAAGTAAGTGAAGTGGGAAAGACAAGGAAAGGTATGTGGTACCCATTTGACCAGAACGCTGACATAATGTAGACAAGAGGCAACATGTACAGAACAATCAAGGAATAGCTTACTTTCTTTAAAACACACACACACACACACACACACACACACACACACGAAAACACAGTTGTGAGGGTGGGGGTGGGGGTTCTTGTTTGTTCTGTGTGCTCTGTGCTGTCATTATCTGCTAGGTGATTCGGTGTCGTAAGCGGCATTCGTTTTGAGTTACGGGCCGTGTATTCATTTCATCATGGGAGCAAGAGTTACCCTACTTGTTTGTTATGTACTGGTTCCCTGTTCCCTGCTTCGTTTCATACTTCCTTTCACGAAAACGCAGTCCTCAGGTTGGCTTTCTAAAAGCTGTAGTTTTCTGCCGCTGTGTGAATCTGTTCCCCAGGGTATTGTTGAAACTGGAAATTCCTATCGTAGCAGAAACCTAGGGGTTAGATGCA
Source organism: Conus betulinus (assembly GCA_016801955.1). Lineage (NCBI taxonomy): Eukaryota > Metazoa > Mollusca > Gastropoda > Neogastropoda > Conidae > Conus > Conus betulinus. Next base: position 408,744 of record JADBJO010000612.1, on the reverse strand, counting down.
GATGTAACTGTAACTGCTGCCTTCCTTGCGAATCGTTTGCAGGGAGGGGCAAGCGATGGAGAAGAAACACACCCAGTTGTAAGTGCTGCCTGTTCCGTATCGCGACTGGCACACTCCATCCAGTCTCGTCGTCTCAAAGAACAGACAGTCTGGATACATGCTGAAACACACACATACGGACACACACGCCCGCATACACACACATACATACACAAACGCGCGCTCGCGCGCGCGCGTGCGCACACACACACACACACACACGCAAGCACGCATGCACACGTGAGTCGTGTCTTCCCCTACCCTTATTGTTTTTATTTGACTCTTGAATTCAACACACACTCACACACACGCGCGCGCGCGCACAACACACACATACACACACACACACACACATAAACGCGCGCGCGCACACACACACACACACACACACACGCACACGTGCGTGCACAAACGGGCGTCCTCTCTCTCTCTCTCTCTCTCTCTCTCTCTCTCTCTCACACACACACACACACACACACACACACGAGCGTGCATAAACGGGCGTTCTCTCTCTCTCTCTCTCTCTCTCTCTCTCTCTCTCTCCATCCTCATCATCTTCACCGGATTCTTTTGAACTGGAAAACTAAGGGTGGGGGATTGTTTATTTTTTTCTTTCTGACGAGATGGATATGAGTGGTAGGTGGGTCCTCTAGGGGAAGGACTGGAATAATTTCTTTATGAGAATTATCTTACATTTCACCTACACCCCCTCTCTTACTAGTGGTGGAAGGAGCAACTTTTTCGGTACTAGTCATCAAAGAAATGTTTATTTGTTCCGGGTATTGGTAAAATACGGAAGACTGGCTCTGAGATAATTTTCCTTAGGCCTGTACTATTAATTACAAGTACTTATAGCTCCGAGATACAGAATTGAAGAGAGAAGTTCAAACATTCGAACATTCGATCGAACAACAGGGAACTGACACAAGTTAAGTGCACTTTCACACATCAACTTTTATTACTTACACATAGATAAGAAATGGCGTGACACTTCCATAGGTTGTGTTTCAGTTCTCATTGGACTACCACAATGAGGGGTCCTTCCTCACTCCTACTTTACTCGCTGACACTCTGTGCAGCCAAGCTTAAGTTGCATACAGGGGTTCTGTCTAAGTTACACTGAATGTATATGGTTATTATACATCCACCCTGCTTGCTAATACCATAGACAGGTTCTCACTGTTTCATCATAAAGTGAGGGTAAGGGTCTGATGGGTTTGAGTCCAGGTGGTAAGCAAACTTAGCTTTGCTTTGGAGAAGACAGTTGTTCTCTCCTGTGGCTGGTGACTGCCCCACTGGTGTAGATTTGTTGTCTGGTGTCGCCCCGGTTTCCGGCGAAGTCCCAGCTTCTGGTTCAGTCGCAATGTGTAGCGTGACCAGGATCCCAGTTCTGCGATAAAGAGAACTTGATCTGTAGATGAGAATCTGGTGGCTGGTCTGTCGAGTGCACACACATTTACCCTTTTCCTCTTTCTTTCAGAGAGGGTGTGAGACTCAGCCAGCAAAGTTTTCTCTATGGTAGAGTTTCTGCTATAACTATTAACCTCCACTTTTGTTTAAAGGCTAAGTTAAGTTTACAAAAGGTAGGAGACAGTAATACAATGTTACAGTTTTAGTTAACCAACTCTTCCATGTTTCATATGAATTAAATCACACTGACTTGGGCTGTGCTTAGTCCAAGTACACATGTAGTGTAGACTTAAAGTCACACACTACAAATCATTCCAATAATCACCAGTATTTATAAATCAGAGTAGCAGTTTTTACCTAGCACAGGCATACTGTTTTCTGATCAAAATTAATCATTGAATTATTATCTTAACAGACAGAGTTGCATACTGACAAAAGTCAGGGTGAACACAAAGAGCAGTGGTCAGATTGTTAACAAAGAATCAAAACCACTGGAAGAGAGCTTTTGCCATATGATGGCAAGCAAAACTACTGCACAAAAATAATCATTCATCAGTTTGATAAATGTTGCTAAGCATTTGTACAAAGTTTACAATGCTAACACACACACAGCATACATAAAATCAATACATAGATTCAAAAATGTAAAACAGAGTTCCAACTCACATTTCCTGGGAATGAACAGGGAATGACTTGAGATCAAGGAGTTTACCAAGAATGGACTAGGCCTTCTCTGTCCCTTTGTCTTCCTCTGCTCTTGTCTACAGGCAGTCCTGAGGGGTCAGTGAATTTGCGCCTGTGTGTGTCTGCTATATGATGAGTCTCTCGCTTGCCGAATCAAATTTCGACAAACTGTCATTCACCCATCAGGGGTGAGAGGGGGAGGGATTTAGTCTAGTCACCAATCGCCTCGGAAATTGTTTGAACCTAATCGGCACGGGATAATTTATGCATCCGTATAGCTGGCTGTTGAGCCCCAGTTAATTTATGTGTCCGCATAGGTGTCTGCGAGGACGGGGACGGTAGGTATGAAAGGGAGGGGGGGTGGAGGTGGTGGTGGTGTGTCGGTGGAGAACGCGGCAACATGCCTTTGTGTCGCGGGGTAAAGGGGAAGGGGGGGGGGGGGGGGGGAGAGACGGGCTATTGTTAGAACGCACGCCCCACGCTGCGCGCTGTTAGTGTCGCACCGCATGGGGAGGGAGGGTTGAGAGAGGGGGGAAGGGAGGTAGGCTGATAAGAACGAAAGGCGGCACGCATTTACCGTGACGCAATTTCTTCCTGTGTCACTGATCGTGTCAGTAGGGCCTTTCGCACTGTCCCAAGCAAGAAAGAGGGGGAAGAGGGGGGGGGGGGGGGGGGGGGGGGGGGGGGGGGGATTGAGAGGGGAGAGTGGGCATAGATTTGAAATCTATTTTTTGGTTTGGTGTTTTAGTGGGACTGATGGGATGGTGTTGTCAAGCGTCACGTCATAATGAACAGCTATAAAGCATTGTTCGAGCTGACCTCTGTTCGGTGGATTGTCTTGAAAGTTACCTGAGCCACGGGTTGAGGGCGTTGTACACGCTGACCTCTGGTTCTAATTTTTTTTTTTTTTTCCTTTTTCTTTCTGCCCCATCTTCTGTGCCACACTAGTGGCTTTTCATTCATGCCATTCATTCCGATCCCCCCCCCCCCCCCCCCATCCACAGCCACAGCCTGGCCCATCCCACCATAGCCCCGACACCGGCAATCCACAGGGAGCAGTCAGTGTCAAGTCGTTAAGAGGCAACCCACCGGAGGAGACACTGCACTGTTGTCGCGCGTCACTTCGATGGTGTTCAGTGGTGCCTGCTTTGATTCAACATTCGCAGGACACCACCCACTAAGCCCACCTTACTGACGACCGACGATAATTGCTTAGTTGCGGAGCTGGCGTGAGTGAGCTCTCCCTCCAGAGAGGCACCACCACGTTCGTCCAACGACAGCCCCATGAATTTGCCGATACCGATGACCCCGATAGAACGAAACCCAAGACCACAGACGTGGAGAAGGATGTCGCAATGTCACCATGAGATTAAAGATTATCTTCAATGTTACCTGAACCATGAGTTGAGGGTGTCAGCAAAGCTGACTTCTGCCCAGTGGATTATCTTTGAAGTTACCTGAGCCATGAGTTGAGGGTGTTGTCTAAACTGACTTCTGCCCAGTGGGTTATCTTTAAAGTTGCCTGAGCCAAGCGTTGAGGGCGTTGTTCAAGTTGACACCTGCCCAGTGGATTATTTTTTAAGTTACCTGAGCCAAGCGTTGAGGCCGTTGTTGAAGCTGACACCTGCCCAGTGGATTATTTCTAAAGCTACCTGAGCCAAGCGTTGAGGCCGTTGTTCAAGCAGACACCTGCCCAGTGGATTATCTTTAAAGCTACCTGAGCCAAGCGTTGAGGGCGTTGTTCAAGCGGACACCTGCCAGTGGATTATCTTTAAAGCTACTTGAGCCAAACGTTGAGGGCGTTGTTCAAGCTGACATCTGCCCAGTGGATTATCTTTAAAGCTACCTGAGCCAAGTGTTGAGGGCGTTGTTCAAGCTGGCATCTGCCCAGTGGATTATCTTTAAAGCTACCTGAGCCAAGTGTTGAGGGCGTTGTTCAAGCTGACATCTGCCCAGTGGATTATCTTTAAAGCTACCTGAGCCAAGTGTTGAGGGCGTTGTTCAAGCGGACCACAGAGCAGGGAGCCCAATGGATCATGCTCCAATTGATCTCATCCAGTTCCGGTTGCATGACTGCCCCACCTGAGGGGCGAGGACAGGATTTGCCCACGTGGGGCAACCCTAGGCTGTGCACACAGTGACATACATCATCAAGGCTGTCCACACAGTGACATACATCATCACAGCTGTCCACACAGTGACATATATCATCAAGGCTGTCCAAACAGTGACATACATCATCAAGGCTGTCCACAGAGTGACCTACATCATCAAGGCTGTGCACACAGTGACATACATCATCAAGGCTGTCCACACAGTGACATCATCAAGGCTGTCCACAGAGTGACATGCATCATCAAGGCTGTCCACACAGTGACATACATCATCAAGGCTGTCCACACAGTGACATACATCATCAAGGCTGTGCACACAGTGACATACATCATTAAGGCTGTCCACACAGTGACATACATCATCAAGGCTGTCCACACAGTGACATACATCATCAAGGCTGTCCACACAGTGACATACATCATCAAGCCTGTCCACACAGTGACATACATCATCAAGGTTGGCCACACAGTGACATACATCATCAAGGCTGGCCACACAGTGACAAACATCATCAAGGCTGTCCACACAGTGACATACATCATCAAGGCTGTCCACACAGTGACATACATCATCAGGGCTGTCCACACAGTGACATACATCATCAAGGCTGTCCACACAGTGACATTATCAAGGCTGTTCACACAGTGACATCATCAAGGCTGTCCACACACAGCGCCATACATCCTAAAGGCTGTCCAAATCGGACCAGGCTGTCGCTTCAGTCGCCTGCCGTCCTTGTGCACCGAACCATTGAATGTTGAAAACACTTCCTTCCTGACAACCACCTGCATAACTGATCTTACTGTTCCGAGTCCTCATCTGAAAAGTTCTCACGCTCAACATGAAAGTTTTTTTTTTTTTCTTTTCACTTTCCCCAGGTCCCTTTCTGCCTTAAAGTCATTGCCATAAATCTGCAATGTCTGAAAAGTTCTCACTCTCGACATGAAAGCAAGCCTTTTTCACTTTTAATTCCTTTTCTGCTGCCTTAAAGTCATTGCCATAAATCTGCAATGTCTGAAAAGTTCTCACTCTCGACATGAAAGCAAGCCTTTTTCACTTTAATTCCTTTCTGCCTTAAAGTCATTGCCATAAATCTGCAATGTCTGAAAAGTTCTCACTCTCGACATGAAAAGCAAGCCTTTTTCACTTTAATTCCTTTCTGCCTTAAAGTCATTGCCATAAATCTGCAATGTCTGAAAAGTTCTCACTCTCGACATGAAAGCAAGCCCTTTTCACTTTAATTCCTTTCTGCCTTAAAGTCATTGCCATAAATCTGCAATGTCTGAAAAGTTCTCACTCTCGACATGAAAGCCTTTTTCACTTTCCTTTCCGCCTTATGTCATTGCCATAAATCTGACAATGTCTGAAAAGTTCTCACTCTCGACATGAAAGCCTTTTTCACTTTCCTTTCCGCCTTATGTCATTGCCATTAATCTGCAATGTCTGAAAAGTTCTCACTCTCGACATGAAAGCAAGCCTTTTTCACTTTCCTTTCCGCCTTATGTCATTGCCATAAATCTGCAATGTCTGAAAAGTTCTCACTCTCGACATGAAAGCCTTTTTCACTTTCCTTTCCGCCTTAAGTCATTGCCATTAATCTGCAATGTCTGAAAAGTTCTCACTCTCGACATGAAAGCAAGCCTTTTTCACTTTCCTTTCCGCCTTATGTCATTGCCATAAATCTGCAATGTCTGAAAAGTTCTCACTCTCGACATGAAAGCAAGCCTTTTTCACTTTAATTCCTTTCTGCCTTAAAGTCATTGCCATAAATCTGCAATGTCTGAAAAGTTCTCACTCTCGACATGAAAGCAAGCCTTTTTTCACTTTCCCAGCTTCCCTTTCTGCCTTAAGTCATTGCTATAAATCGCCAGCATGAAACATTCTGAGCTCTGGAATTTCATGAGTGATGATTCCTTCAGGTGGCGATGAGGCTGCTGATTTAGTTTGCCAGGAATACCAGACTTGATATACATCTTGCAGTGGTTTCTATGATGAC
>JADBJO010000612.1:392500-395000 GCA_016801955.1 Conus betulinus | reverse complement strand
ACGTACAACTGAAGGTTTACATGACTTATTGCACGAAAAGCTGGGGAATTTTTTTCAACAATCAAAACGTCCAGTTTCTACATTTATACAACGGGCCTGTTTCAGATTCCTATCAAAATGTCTTTTACCTCTATTTCCTAAGTGACAGAAGCGCTGAGTGACAAAATCTACATATACACAAAACATGGAATATTCCTCTGTCATGGTGATAAGCAAAGAATGTGTAAGGCTCTGTGAGAAGAGAAACATGCATAAAAAAAATAAAGGCACCAGACGCACATTTCCCCCGAGCAAGGCACTGTTAGAGCTGTGAGGCGCTGGCTTGGCGGCCAACCAGGACTATACACTTTTTTTCTTTCGTTCCCAAGAAAAGCTCATGAACGGTATGTTCGCAACAGCCTCGGCTAAAAGGATATTAAGTTCCCCATTTACTTTTTCTATCCTTCGTTCCACCTTCAACTGTTGTTGGTCAAAACACTCTTCCTGCTAACTGTCTGACTTGCCGCCAAAATGGCGGCCAAACTGCAACGACGGACCGAAGCTGCTGATCGCAAACCCAATGTACAACGTGATGATCATCACTGCCACCACGTACGGTTCTGAAGGACGAGTACATTGTTGGCCAACTTCAAGGTGGTCGTCAGGGTCACCAAGATCAAAGCCCGTCTCAACATCGCCCTGTAAGCTGGTGTGAAGATCTGTAACCTTGCTGAAACAATCCAAGGAGATCCTTCCACCTGGGGAGGAGAAAAAGCCTCCGTTGCTGCAAAACCCAGGAAACCCAGCGTTCCCGCCAAAGTGTCTGCCAAGAAGGCCACCAATGAACCTGACCTTGCTGCCAAGAATGTCAAGAGCCTTCAAAGTGGTCACCTCTGGCAAGCCCGAGAAGTCTACGATGAAGAAGGATGTTGCTGTTCGTCCGTCGAGTCCACGAGAACCATTCATCATCATTGGGGGGAAGGGGGGGGGAGTAGAGATTATTTGTGGACACGCAGGTGGCTGATCAAGTCGATGCGTGCACAGAATGGACGGTGACAGCTTGGACAGGGAATGTGGAAGACCTGTTCTTGATCGCTGGCGCAAGCTTTCCTTGCCTGTCTCTTTAGTTATCAAACCCAAGAAGGTCACCAGGACGCCTGCCGAGAGGGCGGCCAAACACACACAAAGAAGACAGTTCTATTGAAACATACAAATTAAGTTTGCCACGTATATTATTTTCGAATGGAACTATACTTCTTACCACACTCAGGAAAGTCCACTTGGATATTCCTTCTTTTTAAGATCCCACGAGCCTTTTAGGGACCACAAATCTTTCCAAGGAGGTAGACGTATTGTTGCACGAAGATGAACATAATCTCTCTCTCTCTCTCTCTCTCTCTCTCTCTCTCTCTCTCCTCTCACGAGAAAATCTCTCTCTCTCTCTCTCTCGTCCTCTCTCTCTCTCTCTCTCTCTCTCTCTCTCCACACACACACACACACACACACACACACACACACACACACACATACACACACACACACACACGCGCACACGCACACACACACACACACACACACACACACACACACACACACACACACACACACGCACGCGCGCTAATGAGAGAGAGAGAGCGAGAGAGAGAGATATAGTGTACAATCTTTACCTCGTTCATGATGTCTTTGACGTACACACGGACACTGGATAATGATTTCCCTCTGTCAATGGAAACAAGCAGAACTGACAAATACCGCCACAACATGGGGCACACGCGCGTTGATGCCGTTCCCTGCTAAACATGAAAATTGCGTCCCTCTAAGACAGACATTGGGGCTTTATTTTGTTTTTGTTTTTTTGTCCCCCCCCCCCCCAAAGTCATTGCTTTTTTTTTTTTCGTGTAACATTTTACATTTTGTCAGGGCTGAACAATTAGAGGTTTTTTTTTTTTTTTTTTTTCAAACTTGCATGTTGAAATAACAACGTAATACAAACACGTACGGAAACTGTGTACTGAGTACACGCTCACACTACAGATAGAGTGGTGAGTATACGTCTGAAAACAAAAGACATGCACGTATGTCGCGTAGGTATGTTTAAATGTAAATCAACAGATGCTCCTCCGTTCCCTGTTCATCCCCCCCCCACCACCACCACCACCAATTCCCCACCCCCACCCCCACCCCCCATCCCCCACCCCCGCCCCCACATACACCAACGGAAACATTCGGGTGCCATTCTTATCTGTTTCACAAAGTAGGGAAGTGGACGGAAGGGCCGGACAAGCGGGTGGGAGGTGGGGGTCAGGGATTTTGAGGCACCACGTCTCCTTCCCTCTCTGGCTGGCAAATGGCATTTTCGGTCCATTTTGCAACTGGGTCAAGACCCCCAGACTTGGACCCCTCCCCCCCCCCCCCCCCCCCTCCCTCCCCGTATCCTGGGGAGCTGGGGTATGGTAGAATGTATACCTACAAAACGAGGTAGATCGAAGTGAAAATAACAGCAGTTATATATTTCGGGTTG
>JADBJO010000612.1:372500-387500 GCA_016801955.1 Conus betulinus | reverse complement strand
ATGATGACAATAAGGCAAAAAAAAAAAAAAACGTTTTTCTCTGCAAAATTACATAAATAAATTACATTTAAAATAGAACCAACACAGATAGGTATGCTGTTTCATTTGAATAAAATTATATCATGTCTTCAAATCATTAGGAAAGGGAAGCAGCACATAATATACATTTCTTTTCTTTTCAAATTAGCTACATATAAGGAACACGTCTCTCTGAGACCTCTTACCGTGTCACTAAACCGAATTAAGACAAAGTCTGATATACCAGGTGTAAGTTTTGTTGGATGCATGACCAATTATATCTGTTCTTAGTACCTACAATGTATAATTCCACGTTATTATCCGTCTCAAGTATTCAAAGTGCCCCAAACTATATCTATGCTCTGAATATGTCAACGTCAGTTTTTGCTATCCACAACCGATGATTCTATGTTTTAAGACCCCTCCGAATCTTTGTATAGCGTGAATGCCCCGTTCAAGTGCTAAACCATGATACGTACATAAACATTATTGCACACTAGTAATCCAAATTTTCCTTCTTTTTTTTCTGTCTAATTTAAAGTGGATGGGCTTTACAATGTGGTCATCAGTATGCATCCTTGTTGATCTTTATCAACAGCAGCTATTTATCTACAGATTTATTTAGATTAGGAATCACCTTGGATAAGAACAGAAATCATAACACGTAAAAACAAAAACGGTAACTCTCACTCTCATGCAAAGACAATACACAAACTCATTTGGTATTTGCCTGTTAGCGCTTAAAAACAGTTTCGGAACACAGGCACGCACACACACACGCGCGCGCGCTTGCGCGTGCGCTTGCGCGCACGCAACACACACACACACACACACACACACACACACACACACACACACACACACACACACACATGCATTTTTTCAGTGGCACTACCACTTTTTAAAAAAAATCAACATTCAGTATCATGCTGCATGTGAGGTTTCAAGTGAAGATCACCGAGCTTAATGAATGTTCTGAGAAAACAATATTTCTGTTTTACATCATAGTCACATGTACGAGCGTATATGACCACCACACAACATCATTTCTCCATGGACAATATAACAAATTTGGGTAGAGAACGCATATGGTTTTTTAGGGTAAAAGGAAGGAATGAATGAGAGAGAGAGAGAGAGAGAGAGAGAGAGAGAGAGAGAGAGAGAGAGAGAGAGAGAGAGAGAGAGAGAGAGAGAGAACGAATCTGTTATTGAGGGAAAAAAGCAGAATAAGCACAAAATGTTTTTTTTTTTTTGTTTTTTTTTTTACATCCGGCCCTCTCAATAAAGGGAAATATACAGAAAATACAATAACAACAACAGCAAAACTAATCTAGAATTGAAGTAAACATACATAAATGCTATAAACAGAAAGAGGAAATGGTTACACACAAAAGAACAGAAGGCAATCAATGCCTGGAAAAGAGAGAGAGAGAGAGAGAGAGAGAGAGAGAGAGAGAGAGAGAGACAGACAGACAGACAGACAGACAGACAGACAGACAGACAGAGACAGAGAGACAGAGGGACAGAAAAAGAAACAGGTGGGGGTGGGAGGGGAGGGGTCATCATATATAGTTCATGAAAAAAATGGTTATTGAAAGATAGATATATACAATAGACATTATCACAACAATAAAATCATAACACACATTTCTGGAAAAGAAAAAGAGAAAAAAAATTCATTGAACAGGCACCCCATCGTGTAAGCAAACACAAAAATTTACACTTGACAAGCAGCATCTTTGGAACAATAGATGGGGGGGGGGGGGGGGGGGGGGGGGGGGGGGGGAGAGAGAGAGAGAGAGAGAGAGAGAGAGAGAGAGAGAGAGAGAGAATTGGAAAATTCAGTCATTAGTTGGGTGTGAAAATGCCTTTTAAAGCTGTATATATGATGGCATGAACATCAAGAGAGGATGAAATGCGGTTCCACAAGAAGCCGCCAGGGTAGTGAAGACTGGTTTTAAACATATCTATTCTTGGACGGGGTATTGCAATTTTATGAATATGGCGATTTTCATTAAATTTAAATTTCTCTGTAACTGGCGGGGGGGAGCGCGACCCGAAAGAATCTTAAACATAAAAAAGCTTTATTGAATTTGAGCTTCAAATTTAACGATGAAATATCCAGATCTGTATAGTCAGAGTATGATAACGTTATCGATTTTAACAAAACTAATTCCAGGGAACGTCTATAAAGACTAAACAAAGGTTTTGAGCATATGATTACTTGCTGAATCCCAAATTGTAGATGCATAATTTATATGGGATTCAATATAAGCGTGAAAAATTATTTTACGTGAATGGCAGTCTAGGAAATGTTTTATCTTGGACAGCTGGTATTTCTTTTTTGAAACTGTTTTGCTTAAAGACCGTACATGTTCTGACGATGACAGATTGTTGTCTGTAACTACTCCTAAGACTTTATGACAGACTGTTTCTTCGACAGTTATACCATTGATAGAAAGGGGTGCGCTCGTATTAGAAAGGTTTTGACGTTTTTGTCTTGTGGTTATGATCATATGTTTGGTTTTGACAAGGTTTAGACACATATGGTTTAATTCAGACCATTCGGTTAGCTGGTTAATACTTTACTGTAATAACATAGATACTTTTTCTGCTTTGCCATGACATGCATGAACAGTAGTGTCATTGGCGAACATATCACAAAGCGCTGGGAGAAACAGGGGGAGATCATTAATATATATTGAGAAAAGTATGGGTCCTAGGACGGGGCCTTGAGGAACACCATGTTTGTGAGGCAAAATAGAAGATTGGCGTTCACGAATTGAGACAATTTGTTTTCTGTCGCTTAAAAACGAAGAGATGAGTTCTAGAGCATTATTGGATAAACGGTACCATTTTAACTTTTTTTTTAGAAGCAGTGTATGGTCAAATACATCAAACGCTTTTGCAAAATCAATAAAAAGGACACCAGTCACCTTATTTTCATTGATATTTGTGAGCCGGCCATTTGTCTACTAGGTTGGTCAGTGCAGTGTGGCAGGAGTGATGTTTCCTGAAACCAGACTGATTAGGGTGAAATAAGTTATAATTGTCAAAATGGTTAAGAATGCATCTTCTTTGATGATCCTCTAAAGGTTTTGATACGACAGACAGGATAGAAATTGGACTGTAATTACAAGGGTCCGAGGTCTCACCTGATTTATAGATGGGTCTTACCCTAGCAATTTTGAAAGATTTAGGAAATTGGTTTTAGATATACATAAATTGAAGATGTAGGTCAGTGTATCAGAAATCATTGGAGCTGCGAGTTTTAGGATTTAGCCATCAATACCGTCTAAACCACGAGCACATGTTTCTTTAAACGGATCAGGGTATTAAATACATCATGGACTGGCATTAAGGGGATGTCTAAATCTGAGGATATGGCTTTTGAATCACAGAAATCGTTTGATAATGTAAGAGCGTTTTGGACAGATCTATCTGATTTTATTGTTGTCTTAGCTATATTATAAAAATGGTCATTAAGTTTCTCGGGACACAGGTCTTCATGAGGTGTATTTTTACTGATGTTTTTGTTTGTCAGCTGATTGATAGCATTCCAAATTGCTCTGCTTTTAGCATAGGAAGAAACGAGTTCTTGAAATTACTTTTTCTTAGTTGCTCGTTTTACATAATTAACATGATTCTTTGATTTACAAATTCTTACTTCGTTCCCGTAGACAAAAGGTGATCTCTTTGGTTCATAGCGTCCTGTACATCTTTTGATAGCCATGGTAACAGAGGGCTGCTTCTAACACACTTGGTTTTGAAAGGTGCATGTTTATCATAAATATTAAAAAAAAACATTGTGGTACCAAACTTCCCAGGCTTCATCAGGATTTGTAAACTGATAGACTAGGAAAAGATGTGAGTGGCTCAAATCAAACAAAAATTTATCTTTATCAAAATTCCGTGAGCACCTGAATCTTATAGACGTGTGACCATTCTTCTGAGGACTTCTGAGAGAGAGAGCTAGAGAGAGAGAGAGAGAGAGAGAGAGAGAGAGAGAGAGAGAGAGAGAGAGAGAGAGAGAACCAAGAGACCGAGAGACCGAGAAACCGAGAGACAGACAGACAGACAGACAGACAGAGAGAGAGAGAGAGAGAGAGAGAGAGAGAGAGAGAGACAGACAGACAGAGAGAGAGAGAGAGAGAGAGAGAGAGATTGAGGGGATGAAAAAGAGGGGATGAAAAAGAAAAGAGAGACAGACAGGCAAATAGACAGGCAGACAGGCAGACAAACAGACAGACAAACAGACAGAGACACAGGCACAGACAGAGACACAGGCACAGACAGAGACCGACAGTCAGACAGACAGACAGACACACAGACAGACAGACAGGCAGGCAGGCAGGCAGGCAGGCAGGCAGAGAGGCAGGCACAGCGGCAGACCAAAAAAAAAAATGCAAAGACACAAACACACAGATGGATGGAGAACACAGTCTCAGACGATGGTGTCGTGACAAGGAAACAGTCCTGCAGACCAGTCTCACACGGTGTTCGTGACGAGGAAACAGTTCCCGCAGACCACAGTCTCAGACACGGTGTTCGTGACGAGGAAACAGTTCCTGCAGACCACAGTCTCAAACAGTTCCTGCAGACCACAGTCTCAAACATGGTGTTTCATGACCACAGGAAACACGGTGTTCGTGACGCAGTTCCTGCAGACCACAGTCTCAAACATGGTGTTCATGACAAGGAAACAGTTCCTGCAGACCCAGACGAAGACGTCCCCAGAAAGACGCCACGGCATCCTCATCCTCCTCCTCCCACTGAATGTAGGTCGTCGTTTTCACCACCGCCCTCATGGCTGGCGTCATGTGACCCGAGGGTGACGTCATCCACGCACACCACGATCAAAGCGTCATCGTACTGGAGCACGTGAGTCAGGCACAGGGCCAGTTCAAACTGACACCACTGACTCTGGACAAAGTCTTTGGAGAAGACCATCAGGATTTTCTTGCTCCTCTCCACGCACTGCACGATGTTGTCAACGATGTGGCCACCCGGGATGAAGTCTCTCTGGTGGATACACAGTCTCAGCCCCAGGTCGTCCTCCAGCTTCCTCATCAGCCGCTGGCGCACCCAGGGGAAGTCCTCAGAAGCATATACCACACAAAGACGTCGAAGACAAAATTGTTGGCCAGAATCGTTGTCTTGCGAGCCTGTCCCGGCCCCGGAACGCTTCATACATCAACAAACGGAGGTGCCAACGATAGCGGAACACCAGAGAGACCGACATCACGGTGACGATGAAGATGCTGCACAACTGAATAAGGAGAACACTGGTCTCTCGGCTGAGCAGACAAGCTTGTTCGGTCATAGAGAAATGCAATATGGAATGTTGGCAACGTTCTTACATCTGTAATTGTCATGAACAGCCGCATCTTTAAACAAGTTCCAGCGTTCTGTCTGTAACCAATGTGTGAACCACAGTAACTCGCAAGAGCAAAGGAACGGGTTAAAACTCAGAGTTAAAGATGACAGCCTTCCGCGCAAAGCCCTGCCGAATGTGTGTTGACTTATCGTTTCTTTTTGTTATTATCAAGAAACAACGAATTCAGTCTGTAAAGTGCATCAAATGTCCCATCAGGCACATCAACAATTCTATTATGATCAAGCCACAACGTGGTTAAGTTACGGAAGTTAGCGAAGGTTCTGGTCGTTACAATTTTGAAATTGCTATTCGATAGAGACAAGGTGACCAGACTGCGTAAATGGCCAAACAGTTCCAAGAACCTTTGATCATCTACAAACGTGAAATTGTTGAGATTTAAATCTAGGTATCTTAGGCCGGTGCAATTTGCAAAAGCAAGTTTTGTAATATATCTGCGGTCAGCAAAGTTTAATCCATTGTCACTGAGATCAAGCTCCTCTAGAGTATCTGTAGTCAAACCAGTTGCTTCCCCAAATCGTGAGTGCTCCGACTGATGACGCAGAAACAGCCTTTTCATGACTGGAAAATTAAACTTAGTAAACGAAAAAGCGTAAAACATAAAAAGCAAATTGTATGACATGTCCAGATACAACAGTGATGGCAAACAAAAGACATTCGGCAAAAATTGGATATCATTATGCGATAAAATAAGAACAGTTAAGTTTGGAAAAATCGACTCATTTGAAAGACGCCTACATGTATTTGGAAACATTTCCAGAGAGTTATCTGTTAGGTTTAAGGTGGAAAGCCGTTTCAATGGACACAGAGATCCAGTCGCGATTAAACCACAGTGATTGATGTAAAGATCGCGCAAAAACTGGAGATCGCAAAATCCGTCCAAAGAATACCCAGCTTGACTGTATTGATTGTTCTCCACTCTAATGCTCCTGACCTGGGATAGAATGTTTTGGAAAAGTCCAGCAGGCAGTGGGGAAAGGTTGTTTCCAGTCAGGTACACTGTTGTCAGAGTTGGTATGGAAAATATTTCTTTGAGGGATTCCACTTTCAAGATTACATTGTTCAGCAAAACTAAAAGACGTAGTTTTTTTCCATCGATGTGAACGTATTCCGTGATAAAATGAGATTGCCCTCCAGAAGTAAACTGCCGATGTTTCTCACATTGGAGAAAACATGTCTTTCAGACAGATCCAGAGCATCGGAAATGGTGTTAGTTAAGTGCACCTTGGTGATGTTGACAGGCAGTCGAAAAGTGATGTTAAGACAGTTTGAGAGAAAAAAACACGCTGCAAAATTTCCTCGGCATATGCACCAACATGTATGCAAGACGTACTTGCCTTGTGAACAAGCCGGATATTCGCTTTGGCTACGAACGACTGCTATTGGCAGAGAAAAAGTAGCCACAGTCCAAGTACCAGACACACTCTGATTCCAGCCATTTGAATTCCTGTCCAGCTGACACAGGCTTTTAGGGATTTTTTTTGTTTTTCAAAATGTACACATTCAGGTCTGCAGAGCTGCCAGTTGTAGGATCCTTTCGACCAGTTCCGGAAGTTGAACTTCTGTGTAAACTGAGATTTAATGCGATCCTCCTGTTTCTCTTCTGAAAGTTTTCCCGCTAAATTAGAGAGAGAGAGAGAGAGAGAGAACAAAAAAAAATATATATATATATATGTAAAAAAAAATATATCTCACGTCCAATTGCTCTTCCAGTCTGTTAAAGCGAAACGAAACAGACTGAGAGTTGTCGGGATTTGCACATGGTTTTCAGCGAAGTCTCGTAGCCGTAAAAGATAACAATGGCAGCGACAAGCGCTGAGGCTGTGTGTCATTCGCTTGGCCGCCCTGTTGTTAGTGCGAGTGAGACAGTGCTAGAAAAGGATCGATGAACGTATCAGCCGGATGTATGTAGTGTCACCAGCCTTACGCTATTATTTATTCTTATCTAAACCACTCTGCTTGTGCTTAGGTCTTGTTTCTTCGACAATAACGTACGAGAAGTTTAAATGGATGTAAGAAAAGGAAATGTGTGTGTGTGTGTGTGTGTGTGTGTGTGTGTGTGTGTGTGTGTGTGTGTGTGTGTGTGTGTGTGTGTGAGAGAGAGAGAGAGAGAGAGAGAGAGAGAGAGAGAGAGAGAGAGAGTGGTTTAAATATTTGTAACAGGCTGGTGGTTTTTTTTTTGTTTTTGTTTTTTGTTTGTTTGGGGGGGGGTTTTTTGTTTTTTTTTTTTTGGGGGAGTGGGGGGGGGGGGTGGGGGTGGGTGTTGTGTTGTTTTGTGCAAATGTTTGTGTCATTCTTCTGACTGTTTCCTTTTTATTCTCAGTTTAATAATAATAATAATAATAATAATAATAATAATATGATAATAATAATGAATACTTATATAGCGCCTATTCTCGGCTAGAGACCAAGCTCTTAAGCGCTTTACAATCCACTCGTTTACACAACGGGCTGCCTACCTGGTAGTGCCGTCTAAAGCGCTGCCAGCTGGCGCTTCATTCAGTCGTTTCCCGTGTCATCCAGTCAATATCGTTCAATAACGTCACTCAGTTTCCTTACTTCCTTCATTCTTTCCATTTTTTCACGCAGGGTGCATGCTATGTGTAACGTGTCATCCATATCAACGGTCAAACTGGCCTACTTTTCCGAAAGTTAGTGATGGGATTTTACATATGTGCAAGATGTTCTGCGTGTCTCCACACACGGAACCTCGGTTTATAGTCTCAGTCGAGGGACTGTATGGGAAATGCAGTCAGAACCAATGTTAACTCCGAGGAGAAAAAAAAAAAAAAAAAAAAAAAACCCTGTACCGAAACGGCCCGGCGGAGATTCGAACCCGCACTCCCAGGATCACGAGTCCGGCGCTCTACCAACTGAGCTATTCCGGTATGCTGTTCCAAGTTCCGTCCTTTTCATCTCCACATCCACCAATCCCCTTCAGCCCCCTCCGCCCCAGTCCCACCCCCGTACTTCCATCCTCACTCACCACCCTGTATGTAAGTAAGTGACCAGGTAATGCGGCAGCCTGTGCCACAAGGGACTGAACAGCAATGCAGGGACTTCTCTGCTGGGTGACCTCACATCAAGTTTTCATAATTATTTCCTTTCACGCCTTTCCTTGCATTGAATTGAGCCATTCTCTATTCTTCTCGGAACGTGTTTTCGACATACCGCAAGGATGATCGGTTTCCACCTTGCTAGATATTACTCGACAAGGAGGATGAACAAATTAGGAAAATCTTATAAGTGGTATTTTCTTTCTTGTATTCCAGATATTACCATTTTCTGTGCGATTTTGTCTTATCTCATTACATCTTCGTAGTATATGTTTCAATACAGTGTGTGTGTGTGTGTGTGTGTGTGTGTGTGTGTGTGTGTGTGTGTGTGTGTGTGTGTGTGTGTGTACGCGTGTGTGTGTGTGTGTGTGTGTGTGTGTGTGTGTGTGTGTGTGTGTGTGTGTGCGCACGCGTGTGTGTGTGTGTGTGTGTGTGTGGTGTGTGTGTGTGTGTGTGTGTGTGTGTGTGTGTGTATTATTGATGATTGTTTTTTTTCCCCGTTTTCGTAAAAAGTGGTTTTCGTAGTCTGTAGTACACATTTGTTGTAGTCATTTGAATTTCATGTCTTCTATATTTCGCAGTCTTTAGACAGGATTTCCTTGATACGTTACTTCTCAGCTTCTGCGAACATTTTATGGGGTTTTTTTTGTTTTTGTTTGGTTTGTTTTTTTTTTTTTTTTTTTTTAGTTTCCAACAATCTTGGATAATTTTTTTTCTGGAGATACAAAACAATTCAGACACATTTTGTTTGGGAAAATATTTAGTATTCAAAGCTGCTGTCATATTACCGAGCTGCATCAACATTGACCTAAATATCTTGTTCCTTTTTTCCCTGTTTTACCCTAAGAAGTGCATCATATGCACGTCGTGACATTGATATGAGCACTAGACTTCATTCTAAAATCAGGGTGGATTACAACTGTACCATTTTCTCTGACAGAATAACAAAGACTACAAACATGTTTTTCCTAACAAGTTTTCGTGTGCAATGGATCACCCCCTGTGATTTTTGTTTTCATTATCCAATACTGGTTCTACCAGCAGATTTTGACGTTTTGTACACAAATTTCTCACATGCTACTTTAAATCGGTGTCAGAATGGATCATCGGTTTTTGTTGTCTGTTGGATTATCGGTTTTGTTGTTTTTGTTTGCTTGCTTGTTTATTTGTTTGTATGTTTTTGTTTACATTGAATTTTTTTTTTTAAATGCACGAGACAATATCTTTCCAGCTGTGACTGCTAAGTTTTGATCTTTTTGATTCGTGTCAGTGTAACTAATGACTTCAAATGATGAACAAGTTGGACAACTCTTGCTCCCCTACGGTGAAATAACTTCAAGCGAGTGCTGCTTACGACATCGAATCGTCAAGCAGGAACGACACCTCAGATATAATAGAACAAACAAGGAGACATAAAGTTTGTTTCAAGCTTGCCCGTATACCCTGTACCTGACACATCTACACAGCAACAACAACTGGAGACATGAACAAATACAAATTAGCATCGTATTCAAAACTGGCGCAGCCTTTTCCATCTGGAATATAGTCCAACATATACACAGACGTACAGAAACAAATACAGGTAGCCTAACCCCAGTTTGCCTGGTATGAAAAGGAATCTCAAAAGAGGCAGTGAACAGTAAACAGTAAATAACGAACAAGTAGGACAATTCTTGCTCTCCCATGATGAAATGAATATACGAACAAACGAACACGGCTTAACGACGAAAGTATCAAAATGTGAAAAGTTGTCCGTGTCTCACCAGATCAAGAGAAACGTCAGCCGGACCTTGACGAACACGCGCGATGCAAGCCGCCAGTTGAGGATCAGTGCTGACGCGAGTGGTGTACCACGTGAAATCCTGTCACCCACACACAATAAATATATTCGGCTGAACTTGGCATAAGAGTTTCAGTTCTGCGATAATGAATATCACTAGCATGTAACCCATGCTCTGCATAGGTATGAGTACAAACCTGAAAAAACGTAACCATTTTTTGTGTGTTTGTTTGTTTGTTGTTTGACCAGGGTAGGCATACTCCAGTCACATTTGAATCATCCTTTATTATTATTTCTATTTCTATTATTATTATTATTTTTGTCTAGGAAATGGGTATAAGAAGGATTAAGGTGGTAAATTCAAATAGTTCACTAAATGGAATTCGATTTTTGTTGCCACCATCTTGTTCCCCATTTTGAACAACCTCTTAGTATTTGTACGGTACTCTCTACACAGCTGTTGACTTTTAAAGAGCAAATATATCCACTAAACTGGCTTTTTTTTTTTCAAGTGGGAACTGAACCAACGACCCCTGAATCAAAAGAACAATGCTTATTTAATTTATATCCAGTGGCCCCAAACCAGGATTCCCTATCAGCAGTGAACATGCATGCATTTCAAGGGTGAGCATTCCCCCTGTCCTGTTGTGGGAGCTGACCTGACGTTCCGGCAAAAGGTCATCAGTGTCGCGCGCGTGCGTCACGTGGGGTTGACCGTTACTGTCAAAAACATAGACCGGCACCTGTTGGAAGCCTCCTGCCTCTTGTAGAGCGTGACCAATCGCGTGACGTCGCCTTCCGGGGTCACGTTCAGATGAACAATGGGCGGCATGTCACGTGCCGTGAAGTGACGGTAGTCCGTCACTAACGTTAGAGTGACGTCTCTCGGGGGAGTGACGCCGCCTTTCTCTGCAAAGCATTTCCGCGTGTGTGTGTGAGAGAGAGAGAGAGAGAGAGAGAGAGAGAGAGAGAGAGAGTTAAGACTCAAGACTTACGAGAGAGAGAGAGAGAGTTAAGACTCTAGACTCACGACTCAGAGAGAGAGAGAGAGTTAAGACTCTAGACTCACGACTCAAGAGAGAGAGAGAGAGAGAGAGAGTTAAGACTCTAGACTCACGACTCAAGAGAGAGAGAGAGAGAGTTAAGACTCTAGACTCACGACTTAAGATAGTTACAGAGAGAGAGAGAGAGAAGACTCAAGACTCATGAGGAGAGAGAGAGAGAGAGAGAAGACTCAAGACTCGCGACTCAGAGAGAGACAGAGAGAGATAAGAGAGAAGAGAGAGAGAGGAGAGAGAGAGAGAGAGAGAGAGAGAGAGAGAGAGATTTAAGACTCAAGACTCACGACTCAAGAGAGAGAAAGAGAGAGTTAAGACTCAAGACTCAGACTCAGAGAGAGAAGAGAGAGAGAGAGAGAGAGAGAGAGAGAGAGAGAGAGAGAGAGAGAGAGAGAGAGTTTAGACTCAAGACTTAAGATCATTTCATTTATGTTTAGGTCATCGCCCCTCATGAAGGGAAGTTGCGAGTTAATTACAGTCATGTTTGCACCCACGCAACTAGTTGCACGCGAGCATAACTAAACCCCATTCGGATATTACTTTATGACATAATAAATGATCACAACTTGAATGCTTTGGATAAATAAATTGACAAATTTGTAACCGTTTGCTCGTGAGTAGGCTACATGCCCGAATGCCAATCTGACCTGACTTGGGAATTTATCAAACTTGAACGGGTATATACTGAGCTCTGAATTTATGCGAGACAGACAACGTAACACACAATTCACTTCATTTTCTGCAAAGTGGGCATATCAAATATTCTTTGTTAGGAGAACGATGACGGTGATAACGGTCGACAATGTCAGAAATAGGCTACCAAGCCTGAATCTAGTCGTTGTGTATTTTAAGAGCCTGTCCAGATTTAGCTGTTCTTCACATGAAAATTGTATTCCTGCCACATGCACGGAATCAGTCTATCTTTTGAGAGAGAGAGAGAGAGAGAGAGAGAGAGAGAGAGAGAGAGAGAGAGAGAGAGAGAGAGAGAGAGAGAGAGATTAAACGAAAAACGAGCACTCGCCTATCTTCTCAAATTCGGCGCAAGTGATTGCTCGTTCTTCGTTTTCATTGTCCTGAATGTTGTTTATCTTGCTTGAAGAAGACCTAAGATAACGAAACGCGTCGTGTTTTGCCTTGTAGGGCTTAATTTGTTTGTCCCTGTTGTCTGGCAGATTTACTTTTTTGTAATTCCTTTTAAAGTTAGCAACAACCAAAGAACACGTATACCTAGTTAACTAAATCACGATTTAGAAAACGTGTGTAGTACATAAGCCCGTAGTCACATGGTCAAATGCGTTAACCTTCAAAACTGAAGGTCGTGTGTCGAACCCACTCGTGCTGGCGGATTTCTAAGGCTTGAGGAAACCTCTTTGTCTACCAGGCCATTCATGGACGTAAGACGCAGGCCGGAGGGAGAGACAGGGATAGGCACCGTTTTCCTTAATGCAGTGCCCCCGACATGCTGAACTATTGGAGGTACTCTGTGTGTGTGTGTGTGTGTGTGTGTGTGTGTGTGTGTGTGTGTGTGTGTGTGTGTGCATGTGTGTGTGTGTGTGTGTGTGTGTGTGTGTGTGTGTGTGTGTTTGAGTGTGTGTGTGCATGCGTGTGTGTGTGTGTGTGTGTGTGTGTGTGTGTGTGTGTGTGTGTGTGTGTCTCCGAGAAGAGAGAGAGAGAGAGAGAGAGAGAGGAGAGAGAGAGACAGACAGACAGACAGACAGACAGACAGACAGACAGACAGACAGAGAGACTCGAGAGACACGATAACAAGAAAGAAACACCACTATGCTTGTATTTACCGAGTTGATTAATACCCACTTAATGACTACCGGTTAGCCTCAGCGGTAAAATATTTAACTTTTCAAAACACAATTATGAGTTTTCATATTTTCTTAATTTCATGTTCCCAATTTTTACATCTTCAACCTCCGCCCCCCCCCCCCCCCCCCCCCCCCCCCCCCCCCCCCTCCGCCCTCCGCCCTCCTTGAGTTCAAAGTTTTGCCAAGTCATTACTATGAAGACAATTTAGTTGTTGGCCTGCGCTTGTTTTCCCCCACTATTAGATTGTTCGTCTTTGTATTTGTCTGACTTTATTCAAGTTCAAAAGGCTGTGCCAGTCTTGAATAAAAGTTACTCTGTGTTTAGGTTTCCTTATGGAGCAAAAGACTACCCCACTTGTTTATTGTTTGCTGTTCCCTGCCTCATTTCATTTCCAATTTAATTATGCACGAATAAACTGTTACAGTCCAATATCGGGTTATACATTATTTGCACAGCACCTTTTTTTTTTCTTTTTTCTTTTTTTCTATCCTTTTTTTTTTTTTTTTTTTTAAAGAAACATGAACAAAATCCGAGAAAAAATCAAATCTTTCATTTTTGTCCGTTTTTCTTTTTTTTTTTTCTTTTTTTTTTTTTTTTTCTTTTTTTTTTTCTTTTTTTTTTTTTTCTTGAAGAAACAAGAACGAAATCCAAGAAAACA
Organism: Conus betulinus; assembly: GCA_016801955.1. Classification (NCBI taxonomy): domain Eukaryota; kingdom Metazoa; phylum Mollusca; class Gastropoda; order Neogastropoda; family Conidae; genus Conus; species Conus betulinus. The sequence goes on along the minus strand of JADBJO010000612.1, from coordinate 373,717 downwards.
ACATTTTCACGTAATTTGACAGTAGTTGGGGCACCCACGCGTTTTGCAAAGGCAGAGATGATCCTTTAGAGAAACACATGTCAAACACAAGAACAGTAACCACATGCCCGCCATCCTGCCGAGACGAGTCTATTCGCACGCTATGTTCCTTGTCGAAAGGCTGCCTCGATTTTGTTCTTCTCAACAGCAATTGCAAGCAGCGCACTTAAATTAAATTTCACACTTGCCCACACACGTTTATCACCCTTGAAAACGACCCAAATGTAAAATAGGTACTAAATTCAAATGAATTCACAGCATCAAAGGACAGATATGAACTGTAAAATCCAAGCCATCGGGATGGTATCACGTGCTGTCGAAGAATGGTGTGTGTGTGTGTGTGTGTGTGTGTGTGTGTGTGTGTGTGTGTGTGTGTGTGTGTGTGTGTGTGTTGTCGATCAATATTTTGTTAAATTACTTTTAGAATGTGTGCGATGCCGTTTGATCTTGACTGAATGGGATTCACGCCGTAGCTTAAAATCACCCAAGTAAAAAAAAAAAAAAAAAAAATCTCCAGTAAAATCAATAACGTGGCAAACTACACACACACACACACACACACACACACACACACACACACACACACACACACACACACACACACCACCACTACCACCACCACCACCATCAACAAACGAACCGACAAACGAACTGGAGCGCAATTCTTCGGTGACGAGTTTCGGGGTGCAGGTATGGTCCTCTAGGGCAAGGACTCGAACGTTTTCTCTATTAGAGCTATGCAGCAGTTTGCATATCAAAATTTTACCTCCACCCTCTTTCTTACTAGTGATGGAAGGAGCAACTTCATGGTACTAGTCATTGAAAGAAATTGTTTTTCTCCGGACTTACAAATACTCAAGAGTTACTCAGGAATAATGGGGGCCGGAATAGCTCAGTTGGTAGAGCGCGCCGGACTCGTAATCCAAGGGTTGCGGGTTCAAATCTCCCGCGCGCAGGTACTTGGGGATTTTTTCCCCTCGGAGTTAACATTAGCTCTGACTCTATTTCCCATACAGTCCTTCGAATGAGACTATAACCGTTCCGTGTGTGAACGCACGCATCTCTTGCACGCATATAAAATCCTATCACCAACTTTTCGGAAGAGAAAAAGAAACTTTCGGTTGGTATGGATGACACGTTACACATAGCATGTACCTTCCCCGAAGATGGAGTATGGC
>JADBJO010000612.1:325000-362500 GCA_016801955.1 Conus betulinus | reverse complement strand
GTGGTCAATAAGAAGTTACTTCTACACATGATTTTTTTAAATGATTTTTTTTTTTCTCCCATCTGTCATTTTTTCCTCGTATATCTTTTCAAAAATGTTTTCAGCTGAAAGATATGGATACCTGTAGTGGTGATCAGGAAATAACACTGAGCAACCCATCTATTACCATGTACGAAAATTGGCTGTGTGGTTACAGTCTTTCTGTTTGAATCCAAAGCAGTCTCAGCTCCTGAGCGGGATGAGGCCTCAGATAAATCCCTATGACGGGATTCAAAATCATGACCTCACACCCAGGGGCATGATGCTAACCACTGTACCCCAACGACCAAACGTACTGTTCAACTTACGCCACACCGATGCTTTCTCTCTCTTCTCATGCATTTCACAAAGGCTTTGTCTTCAAAGAATTTCATCATGGAAGATCAGCGTCATCATGGGCAAAAGATGAGAGACATTAGCCACTTTGAAATGCATGGGTTGTGTGAGACCCAGCATTATCAGGAGAATGCAGTCTGGTGAAGATAATGGGGTAAAGGTCCTGTGGGGAGCCTTGTTGTTGGAAGTGTTTTAAAATTATATAATGGATCACTTTTTTTTGTTGTCACTTGCAAGTTCCCCAAAGTTGGAGTGTGGCTGCCTCAGTGATGGGATGAAAAAAGGTCACACACACAAAACCCCTCTCTTTTGATGGACAGATGGGATTAATCCTTGCCTGTCTATACGGGGAGAGTCCGCAGGAGTTTCAGCCTGCGTACGCAGAAGAAGAAGAAGAAGTCAGTTGCACAACAAAACTTAGATGACAAATAGATAACCAGGGTTCTGACGAATGCTAAAGTTTCCTTTTTAGGGTATTTTGAACAGTTCAAGAGATATCATGGTTCTGTTGTGTTCTGGGTCGTTTGCAACCTGAGGGGCATCCAGAGGGTGAAAATTCCTGTGTCTGACACCTGTGCCGGGGACTGTGTGCAGCGGCCTGGTGCATGTACCTAAGGTACAAACAGGTGCGCCGATATTACCGCGGCGCGGAGAGCCAGGGACTGGAGGCAGGCTCAGCTCGCTGCAAGAGCGTGCGGCGGAAGCAGATCATCAACAGAGTGAGTCTGGTCATTGGCCTGATCACAGCCCTGGGCGTCAGCGTGGTGGGTAATTTCCAGGTAAGATTTTCCCCTCCTGGGGTATGGCTTTTTTTTTTGCTGTTTGAGAGTGGTTTGGTGTGTGGTGGTAATAGGAAGGAAGAGAAGGGGGAGTAAGGAAGATGATTTTTTTGTTTTTGGTCAGCCAACGGTCCAAATCAAGTTCCATCGCCAATTGTCATGTAGGAAGTGCAGGTGTTGGGGACTGCTGTTGTGTCTCTGTGTGTGTAACTTTCGTTGAAAAACAGACTGATCAGTGTGGTTTGTAAATTCTGTGCCAGTAATTTCCTCTTTTTTTTTTTCTATTTTATTTTTTTTTTTTTTTATGCTGATCGATGAGAATGAGGATGATTAAGATGATGTTATGGGTTTTCCATTCCAGTCTGAGACTGCATGACAGGGCTGTACTCTATGCTTCCTTTCATAATATATCCTAGTGTCAACAAGGCCCAAGTGATACAGACATCTGCTGTGTCGGTCAGGAAATTTGAGCAACACCAGAGACGTATCCATTACATGGATGAAACTCGACTCTGTGGTTCCAGTCTTCCCAAGTGAGCCCGTAGCAAACTCAACTCTGGGTAGGAGCTGGTCGGAGCAGAAAAATCCCACATGACTCTGATGGGAATCGAACCCACGACCTCCCTATCCGGGAGTCCACGATGCTAACCACTTTGCCACGTTTTTTTTTTCATTTTTTTTTTTTTAATTATTGTTCACCATTCTTTCAGCTTTGATGACCCCTTCAGCTGTCCTTGACCTTTAAAGCCTTGACATTGTTTTCTGTTATTTTTGTCACCCTCTTTGACTATGCCTTTTGAATTTTCCTTCTTTTTTTTTTTTTCCATTGTTTTTCAGTTTTTCAACTTTGGTGATATGTGCATCTATCATTAACCTAAAAAGCCTTGACATTGTTTTCGCTCATGACAACTGATGAGGTGACCACAGTCTTGTTAAGCTCTGGTGACCAGGTGGTAATGGTGAACACAGTGTCCAGTATGGTCTATAGTTTTCCATTGTGCCATGTCTGTCTGCTCATGTGGTTGTTCCTGTGTATTTTTTTTGTGTTACCATTATATTAATCGTTAATTTTTGTTTTTAGCATTGTTTTTAACGTTTTGTGGATGTGCTGTACTGATTTGACGGCAAGGCTGCTTCTTCCGTTGGCCATGCCAACACATTATGCCAGCAGTCTGAAAGAAACCCCTGCTTTCTGCTTCTCAACCATTAAACAGATGTTATAATGATTCATACATACTTTTAGGTCCTAGTTAATGGAAAAAAGTTTTTTTTTTTATATAAAAGAGATGGTTTTTTGATGCACAGAGCTTAAAACAAGGAACGTGGGATGTTTTTATGTTGTGCTTTCAAAAGACATGGTTTGTTTTTGCCAGGAAAGTGTTTTGATAGTCAGTTGAATGGTTTTTAAAAGCATAGTGGGTGGAAAGTTCATATCTTTCCCTCTCCATTGATGCATAACAATAGGCCATTTTATTTGTATAAGGAGGCATAAAATGAAACAAAGATTTCATGCTGGGAAGGTAGGAAATGGTTACCTGGCATTTGCCAGGAAAGAACTGATCTTGGACTTATAAATCGTGCAGACCGGCTTGTGTCCGTAGCACGGCCTGGTTTTTATCTTCTGAGAGACATCAGTTCATCTGTACTGTCGTTTTGTGAATTTGTGGTTCATATTTTGTGAATGCATCGTATATATTGCTTTTGATGTTTTCCAGTCTTCTTGCCCCATGTGGTGACAGCTTGAAAGGGCCTGATGGGTTTGTACAGGCTGTCGCTACTCTGACATGTTCACTGACTGCTCGTCTCTGCGTGAAGATGATATCTGTGTAGTATGGCCTTGTTTGTGTTTCAGAAGAAAAAAAAAAAAAAGAAGTTGTGCTAATGCTTCTGTTTTATTCTTGAAGTCTTTGTTGTTTTTGCTGAGCTGTCAAAAGTGGATTTATCTGCACAATTGCCAGAGACAGCTCTCCTGTTGCTGTTGGTGTAGAAGGAGTGCGAATCTGCTAATCGTAAGCTGTACACCAGATCTCAAATTTTGTTTGATTTTTTTTTTTACATCTTAAATTTACACTGCAAGTTCAGTGGAAAGGGGAAGAAAATGAAAACCTGCCCTGTGTGACACTGCCACCTTTTGTCTGCCTCCGTGAGATTCTCTCTAAATGACTCGACTTTCACAGTGTTGTGTTCTGTCACAGGAAGACCACGTGCTGGCGGTTCATTTACTGGGAGCTGCGATGGCATTTGGTGGTGCTGGGTGTACTGCTGGATTCAGTCGCTCATCTCCTCCTACAAGATGGCCAAATTACCCAGCTCTCGGCAGTGGTGTCGGCACGTCAGGATCGTTCTGTGTGTCTTCTATTCCATCGCCCTCTTTGATCAGTATCCTTACCTGAAAAGGCACGGTCATGACAAGTATAAGGCTGACGTGATCACATGCCTCTGTGAAACACCAGCAAAATGGAAGAAAACATTCTTCCTTTTGATTCTGTTGAAATAAATGTCAGCAACCAACAACTCTCTCTCTCTCACAGTCTTTTCTGCAGATGAAACTGAAAAGGACATTGCCTGAAGTGAAAGCAGGTAGAAAATTTACATGTAGTGTGCATGGCTTTCAACGTTGAAATCCAGTTTGGAAAAAAAAAAAAAAGCGATCTTTTTAAAGAAAATCGTACCTGGTGATAAAATTAGCTTGGGTTTTTAAAAAGATTATGCTTCAAAAATATACACCTACACAGATCATTTTGACTGCATGCCATTTCTCTTGCGGTATTTGAAGTGGCTCAAAAGACAGTGAAATGGAACTGACAGCTGGTCTGAGTTTGTGAAACGGACTCTTCAGACGCATCTGAATATTCTTTTTCCTTGTCTGTATTTGACACGCACTGTTTGGAAACTGACATCTGGCATCATCATTTTGATGAGTCTGATGTATATTTGGGAGAGATTTCCATCCGTTGACCGCAAGTGTTAGCTGCATAAATGATCCTGCAAACTGTGTGTTTTGGTGTAAATAGGTTAAAAATTTGTGAGCAGTGTGCTACACCTCATTTAGTGTTTGTAACATGAGGAATGGGGTTTTGTTGCATAAGGAACATCTTTTTTAACACATCTTATTTTGCAAACAGCTTTCTGTCAGGTTTTCAAACACTAGGCATAATGTGTTTTTTAGTCAACGAGAAAAGTGTTTGGTATTGTAAGTAGTTCTATTTGTGGTTCTTTTACAGCTTGCGCTTGTTCATGATCCAAAAGAAAGGGGAAATAAAAAGAAGAAAAAGAAATCCTTGACATGACTGTAGTGCTGATTGCCACCAAGCTGTCCATGGATAAGTTTCCTTTGTCCATCAAGATGATGAAGAAGTGGAAACCTTCTCAACCTGTGAGTACATCATTTATTTGTGGAGACCACATTATTTGCATATGTGCGAGTTGAACAAAAGTGTATGTTCTCATTGACAATTTACACGATTTATGAACGCACACTCAAATGAAATTTATTCCTTTTTGGTACTTTTTTCAAAGGAAATAGAGGGGGAAAACTGAATCCTTCGATCAGAGAGCAGTGTTGTAAGTCACTAAAGGCAATCACTTTTGCCAACTCAGTAGATGAGTAGAGTTACCTATGTTTCCAGTTGTAATTTTCATCAGTCAGATATTCCCCTGACAGTCAGCCCAGGTCATTCCCCTGGGGGGTCATGATGGGACGTGATGAGGCAGCTGCTGTTTCTCTCTAGGCTCTTCTGTTTGTAGCCGTCATGAGGAGATCTGGCATGGTCATTTTGGTCCAACTTTCATTTTCGGACCAACTTTTCTCTGCCGTCCTCGTCTGAGCCCTCCTTCAATGGTACCTTGAAGATGGTTTTGGAGAGGGTGTTGTGACAAATGACGTGGCCAAACCATGCCATTTTCCCATCGTTTGATGGTTGCCAGAAGTGGTTCATGGGGTCCGACTAGGTTGGTGACCAGGTTCCGCACATAATCATTGGTTTTGTGTCTTTTTGTAGGAGATGCGGAGTAGTTTCCTCAGGCACCTGTCTCAAACGCCTGGATTCTTCTTTCTGTTTCGGCCATCAGTGTCCATGTCTCACAGCCATATAACAGGATGGAGACCACTAGTGACTTGTAGAGCCGGAATTTTGTGTGGAATTTGATGTTGCTCTTCCACACTCTGTTCAGTCTGGCCATCGCTGCTGATGCGGAGTTGATCCTGATTCGGATTTCTGCTGTGCAGGTGCCATCTTTGGACAGGGTTGCTCCCAAGTACCTGAAGCTGGTCACTTCGTCCAGGGGCTCACCATTCATGGTTACGCTGGCACTGCTGTTAGTCGTGCTGTTGACCATGACCTTTGACTTCTCTGTGCTGACCTCTATGCCGTAGGCACTTGCTCTTGTGACAAGTCTGTTTGTCAGATCCTGGAGCTCGGTGTTGCTGCCCCCATGAGGTCGATGTCGTCTGCAAAACTAAGGTTGCAGACCGGCCTGCCGCCAGTGCTGATGGAGATGTGATGTTCTTCGAGGGTCTCTTGCATGATTCTCTCCAGAAAGATGTTAAAAACATGAAAGGACATGATATGTGGCGATACTCCTTGCCAAATAGAGATGAGGCATTTGTTTAGATAAGGTAAGTGTATCATAACATTACTTTCAGTGGTTAAAATTTCTTTTTTTTTCATGTCATTACACAGTGCCATAATGTTTTCTTTGTGTTTTTCACATATATCTCTACATTCTTCACAGAAGAACCTTTGCAAGTTCAGCAGGCTCGGTTTACAGTCCTGTCTCCTTTTATGATGGGAGCAGTGGCGCATTTACAAACTGAACCCAGCATAGTTGAACTGTATGTTAACAGAAGTTAACAGTGCCTTTGTGGATTGATTTTCGGAGTAGCTGTGTTTACCATACAACAGGATTGAATTCACTGCTTCCATTTTTTTTACACCTAGGTTGACTTTAGTGTGAGTTATACATGCTTCAGGGAATCTTTATTGCTTTAGGCTGTTATCTGAATGTCAGTTGCAGAGATTAATGCCTCTTAGATTCTGCATTACAGCTAAAAGAACCGATGGAATTGTGTGTCTAGGGCTACACGGAACACCTGTGCGCCACCTTCGCCGAGTGGGTCATGGCCTTCATCTCCTCCGCCTATTTCCTCACCTTCGTAGGGGAGCTGAAGGTGGTCCGAACCAAGGTGCTTATCTTGCCCATCAGCCCCAGCGCAGAGGACAAGACAAACAGCACCATCGTGACGAATGGAGAGGCGGAGTCTGAAACTGTCGGGGAGCAGTGTCATGGCGATTCTACTGGAGCGAGAGTCCGTGTCAAGAAAGCAGAGAAGTGGAGAGAGAGGCGGTAGAGCCCTGCTCCTGTGAACTGGTGGTGGGCAAAATTAGCACTTAGTGGAATGATGCTGGATTGGTCTGTCCTGGCTCTGTGTCTTTGCTCTGTTTGCAAGGAATTGTATTGTGTGTTTGTTGCTGTTCTTGTGGCATCTGTATACTGCTGATAAAAAGCCCAGGACCATAAGCACAGTGTTTTAACTCATTCATCCCTACAACTCGGTTTTCCGGTTTGCAGAAATCCTACCCTTCCTGCAGCCCGGAAAACTGGGCAGCACAAAAAAAATCCCTCCTTCCTTCTTGCAGCCCGGAAAATCGGTTCTCGCGGTAAGCACTTTGAACTTCATGCGAGTCGTGTCATCAGTACACGTCATGACTGGGTCGCTCGTGGGGCAGTGTTCATGATGAATGGAATGGATACCGGACGGCCCAGCAGTGTGGTAAAGTGGTCACCGCTCTATTCAAGCCGGTTTGCTACTGCATACAGGGCTGTTCTCACTTCACACTTCTTTTTTTTTTTTCTCTAAATCCAAATCCAGGAATGAAGGGAAAACTCATATTACAAGAATCTAGGAAAAAGAGGAAGTAATGGTTCATAGAAAAGTAGGAATGAAAGAGTTAATTGTCTTCTGGGAGGTGGATCTGTTTCAGCTGCAGTTACTGGCTCTTTGATGCCGTATCAAGCTGAACAGAGGGTGAACACTGTTGTTGCTATCATGACTGGTTGGCTCAGTTGGTTGAGAAATGGGTAACCATTCCATGGTTTACCAGGATGTTTCCCTCAGGTGAGCAGCGGTCTGATAAGCAGACCGGAGAAGGATGATTTGCATATTCAGCGTAAGGTCTCAGGTTGTAACCATGTCAGATACTTTCTTTTGTTGATTACTTTTTGTGTATGTATGTGTGTGCAAATTTTACGTGGAATTGTGGAAAATCAAAGCTGGTCCTTGATCTTTTGTTTGCTGGATAGGTGTAGCTGAAGACGGTGGACATGTTGTAGCGTTGTTTGTGTGTTCTCTAGTTTTCTTTGTTGATAAAGGTACCGTGTTAATGACGTTTTTTTTTTTCTTTTCTTTCTTTTTGTTTTCAGAAGTCTCTGTGATAGGCTTAAATTCTCTCTGGCAGTGTGTGTGTGTGTGTGTGTGTGTGTGTGTGTGTGTGTGTGTGTGTGTCAGATATCACAAATGTTTGTGAGTGACAGTGACAAACACTCGTGTAAAAGCATATCGTTTTTTCTTGTTCCTCAGAAATTGGAAGAGTTTTTTGTTTTGTATTGGAGACATTCTCAAAGTCCTCCCCAGAATTGGAATATATTTGTTGTTATTTTGTTTGGCACACATTCTCCTGTATTCAGCAGGAATTGGAAGACTTTTTTTTGTTTGTTTGTTTGGGCACATTCTTTAGTTCTCCACACGTATTGGACGATAGTTGTTGTTGTTTTTTGTTTGGGACACATTTTTCTAGTCCTCTGCACAAATGGGGAAGAGATTTTTGTTTTATTTGAGAAACATTCTCTAGTCCTCTGCACAAATTGGGAGATATTTGTTTTTTTGTATTTGAGACACATAAATTGGTAGTCCTTAGCAGGAATTGGAAGAAAATTGCTGTTTTATTTGGGGCACATTCTCTTGTCCTTTGCAGCAATTTGAAGATATTTGGGATACATTCTCTAGTCCTACACACAAACTGGAAGACCGTTGTTGTATTTGGGACACATTGTCTAAATCCTGAGCAGGAACTGGAAGAGAGTTGCTGTTTTATTTGGGACACATTCTTTAGTCCTTTACAGGATTTGAGAGATAGCTGTTGTTCTTTTATTTTGGACACATTCTCTAATCGACCACAAGAATTGGAAGATAGTTGTTGTCTTAATTGAGGCATATTCTCAAGTCCTCCAAAGGAAGTGAAAGAAAGTAGTTGTTTTATATGGGGCACATTCTCAAATTCTGTACGAGAATTGAAAGATAGGTATTGTTGTTTTGTTCAGGACGCATTCTCTGATCCTCTACAGGACTTGGAAGAGGTGGTTTTATTTGGGCACATTTTCTAGACCTCCACAATAACTGGAAGATAGTTGTTTTTTTTGGGGACACATTCTCTCAAGCTTTCCTCAAGATTTAGAAAACATTTGTCTGATTGGGGGACACAATCTCTATGCTTCCACAAGAATTGTAAGATAGTATATGTATTTGGGTACATTTTCTAGACCTCCACAATAACTGGGAGACAGTTGTTTTTTTGTTTTGGACACATTCTCTAGTCCTCCACAGGAATTGGAAAGTAGTTGTTTTATTTGAAGCACATCCTCTGGTCATCCACAGGAATTGGAAAGTAGTTGTTTTATTTGAAACACATTCTCTGGTCATCCACAGGAATTAAAAGATGATCATTATTGTTTTATTTTGAACACATTCTTCAGTCCTTACCAGGGACATTTCATTATTGTTTTATTCAGGGCGCTTTAGTTAGTTAAAAGGAATTGGAAGATAGTTGTTCTAGTTTGGGATCATTCTCTAGTAGCCACCTTTACGAACCAGAGGAGCATTGTTTTATTATTGGGGATCATTCCCAAGTCCTCCACAAGAAGTAGAAAAGAGTTGAGTTTTTTTTGGGCATATTCTCTTGTCATCATATGGAGTAAGAAGATGAGAGGTATGTGTTGTTATATTTGGGGCACGTTCTGTAGTTTTCCTGTGGAATTGGAAGACAGAAATTGAGTTTTTGACTGCAGTGCAGTTCGTAATCTTACACAGGAACTGGGATTGTTGTTGTTTTGATGGGGGCACATAATCTCTAGTCATTCCACTGGCTAAGGTAAATGCTCTGAAGATGTAGTTTCTCGTATCCTTGAGGAAGATTTGTCTTGACCATTAGTGCAGTTATTGACATTAGCTCATGACATGACATTAGCTTTTATGTGACAGTGTGTGTGTGTGTGTGTGTGTGTGTGTGTGTGTGGGTGGTGTGGGGGGGGGGGGGGGGGGGGGGGGGGGTAATGTATGTACATAAAATATTGTGCTTCGCTTTTTGTTTCTACATCATCTGTCTTTGACCACGAAGTCTGCAGATCAAACGAGAACAAATGTTTTGTCATTTGCTGTTGAAGGTTGTGTCTAATGTCCATTGTTTTCAGTATTTTGTGACTTTGTTCAGTTCACAGGTTGGTGGTTTGGTCTGCATACGTGTGGAAAGCTGTTTTTGCTCTTTTGAGCGGCTTTTTGCTCAGTTGTCTTTTTGAGTGGTGAATGTGATGTAGATAGCGGTTATCTTCTTGTGATATGAAGCTTCAGTTCGATAATAATGGTTACTGATTGGAAAATGAAGTAAAACTGGCTGTCATAACCTTCCCCACAGACGATAACTAAAAGGCGATGTTCAAGGTTGAGGTGACAATTCTGTGAAGAAAATAGGTGTAAGCCAGTTGGTCTGTGTGTGTGTGTGTGTGTGTGTGTGTGTGTGTGTGTGTGTGTGTGTGTGTGTTCAGGGATGATATGGAATGACTGTGTACTCATAGGAGATGTACTTTGTCTAAAGGTGGCTATGTGAACGAAGAAAATGGCAGTGTGAAACAATTATTTTCCTAAAGGAGACAATAACTCAAAAGATCATTGATGAGATAAAAGGGGAGAGGGGGGGGGGGGGGGAATGATAATGAGAAGGAAACAGGTTTCCAAAGGTAGATAAGTTTCCATGACAAAAAAGTGATGAAGGAATAACAGAGACAGAACCAATGAACAGAGAAATTATTTGGAAATATATGTGCATATATATATATATATATATATATGTATGTATATATGTATATATATATATGGAGATTAGCATGGAAAGGGTAAGACATGAATTTAAAAAGGTAAAGATTTGCAGGAAAGCTATGAATTAAGATGATGAATGGCTGGCGTTTACAGGAGGGAGGCAAGAGGGAGAGACATGATTGCAAAGTGAGACGACTGCAGGCGGAAATCTAAACAAATCTTAAATAAATGTTAGCGAACCACAGAAAAAAATCTTGGACAAAAGAATCACAAGACAAAACACGGTGCGCTTCGACCTCCTAGGTCTTCTTCAAGCAAGATAATACAACGAAAATGAACGAGCAATCACTTACCTTCAATCACTTCAGTGCAAGATGGGCGTTTTCATTCAACACCTATCATGCGCTGAAGTGATTGAACATAAATGACTGCTCGTTCATTTTTGTTGTGATAATTTTGTATCTTGCCTGAAGAAGACCTAAGAGGTCGAAATGCGTCGTGTTTTGTTTTGTGATTCGTTTGTCCAGTTTTTTTTGGGGGGGTTTTTTTGGGGGGGGGGGGGTTGTTGGTTTTTTTTTGCCGTTCACTAACATTTATTTAAGATGTGGAAAAGACCTGTCTATACAGGGAGATAAGGCTGCTCAAGTTCGGTTATACTACGCTGTGTAATGGTTTTGTCCATTCAGCAGTGGTGGCAGATAAAAAGTGCTTTAAAGGAGCAAATTTATCAATCCATGCTGCACGGCCCCTCGAAGGCTATGATCAGCGTTGTTAATCCAGGTTGATGAAATGAAGACAAATTGTGGTTTGCATTATGACTGTTGTCCAGTGTAACCTTTCTACGGTTTTGTAAATAATCTGTGATAATGGTCCTGGTGAATCAGTTGTGTATTGATCAGCAAAGAAATAGAGGATCTGTATAATAGTTCACTATGATTTTATGTGATGATCTTTTTCCTTTACCCTATAGGAAGCACTGTTTGAGTGGGAAGTTGTGGAGATGGGAGGGATTGGGTCGTCAGTGTTTGAACTGTAGGTTTTGACTGTTGATTATTCGCCCTTTTAAAACACTGTGATTACAATGAAAACTGCTGGGTGTACTGAATTGCAGGCCTAGCCCTTTTTAACCTTTTCATAGACAGCATTTTGGTATAATGATATAATAGTGTCTGTGTGTGTGTGTGTGTGTGTGTCTACTTTTTTGTTGTTTCATATTTTTTTTAACAATGGTCTTGTTTGGAGTTGTGTAACTATGTGTCTCAATGAGAATATCAGAAGTAGCGGATTGCCTCCAGGTGTTTGTATGACATAAGTAATAGTTTGCCTCCACATAAAATCAGCACGAGTGTGCATTCAGCTTTTCAACCCAAATTTTTTCTCTTTTTTTGCAATTTCCTTGAATTTTTTTCAAAACTTGACATGTGTGTGTGTAGATTGGTGGCTATGGAGTTGCAAGTCCACAAATTCATGTCATTATAATAATGGTGGGGGTGTAAAAAGGCAACAGACAGGAGGCCTCCTGCCATCCCATTTTGAGTGCCCCCTCAGTCTCATCATTTCCATGCTGCTTGTTCTGCTTCTTTGCACTCAACTACACCCTGAGCTCATCCTGTCCAGCCCTGATATGGCCTCCATGGTGAGTCAGGCAGTAAGCAAGATGATTCCTTGCTTGCTCCTGTGGCAGTGGCAGCTGCAGTGCGCTGGCAGTTATGGATATCTCTGAACCTGATGAAGTTCCCCATCAAAGACGATTCTGCACTGCTGCTAAGTCACTCAGCGTCCTGTTTGCCTGGTCCTCACCGCACATGTGCAGGACCCACCCATTGAAGCCTTCTGATGATACGACAACCCTAGGTCAGTGATGGAGACACCCCCCTGCAGCTTACCAACGCTAAGGTCCCACCCGTGACCCAAAGACCTTGACACCACTCACCTCACCTCGGCATGGAAGTGTCGGAGAATTCAGATCCGAGGTCATCGTGAAGGTAGGGCATGATGGGCCACGGATTGTGAGACTGTTAATTATGATGGTGATCGGGATAACTCTGATGCTAGGTTGAGGCTACAGTCCCAAAGCCTGATTGCCATAGGGGGAGTGCACTACTGGGCGTTCACACCATGTCTGGAGCATGTTAAACATGGAAGGTAGAGCCATTCCTCTCCTTACATAACCTTAATGTTCCCTCACTGAATCAACTACCAGTGTACTGCTGGATGGTCACAGAGGTTTTCAAGGTGTTAAAGTCAGATTGTGTCAGTGGTTCAAACTCATGACTATCATCTCCTAGAGTCCAGTCCTCTGACCAACGGACTGTGGACCTCCTGCACCATGAAGTTCTTTTCGCTGCACAAATTGGAATTGAAAATATTCTACATCCTTCAGATGAGCTTGAAAGTTGGTCAGTCCTATGTTGTGAGTGTGACCATGTCATTGTCACTTGTCTGATGCTCAAACTGGATCTTTTCCACTGTTCACATTCTTGCATTTCAGTTATCAGTTTTATGTTGCTGCATTCATTGCAGCTTGTGGTGGCCAAAGTTCATTCTGTGCCTATCATGGTGCTCAGGTCTATGTTGGTCTTGTTATGTACATCAAATTGCTACCCTGTTGTTTTCTCTGCATGTGCTTCTCGTTGGTATATATGCGCTGTCCAATTTTATATTTCAACCAATATTCTCAGTGACGTTACTCTTCATTATTTGATCTCTATCATCTGCTTTACTCTGACATCTGCATTTATTTACAGAGTGATACCAGCCACAGATGTGCATTTATATCTAGGGGGAAAGTATTGCCTTTGGCTGGTGTTGAGCTGATGGGATACCGGCAGCCAAACGCTTTCACATTGTAACACTAGGGGCTGTTCATTAACTGCTCGTGGAAACATGTGTCAGATTCTAAGTCCACAACTGACTCATCACGAATCCTATCCCTGAGGTATTCCCATTTTCAGTAACTAGTGATATTCTGTTTGTGAAGGATTACCATTAACGATAACAGGTGATTTTCTAACTCTGAAGTATTGCCAGTACAAAGATTAATGATCTTCTGTCTCTCATATGGCAATACTGTTATCAATGACCCATGATTTTCTGTCTCTGAAGTGTTACCATTATCAATGACTGGTGATTTTCTATTCCTGTAGAATTATCATTATCAGTGACTGGTGACTTTTTAACTCTGAAGTATTGCCAGCATCAAAGACCGATGATCTTCTATCCCTGATGTGTTAACATTAATCAGTGACTGATGGTTTCCTATTTCTCTAGTATTAGGATCATCAATGCCTGGTGGTTTTCTATCCCTGAAGAATTTCAGTTAGTTATAGTGACTTGTGATTTTTTTTTTTTGAAAGAATTACTGTTATTAGTGACAGGTGATTTTTGGTCTCTGAACGTGTCAGTGACTGGTGATTGTCCGTCTCCAAAGTGTACTGTTATCATTGATGGATGATCTTCTATCTCTGATATACTACCATTATCAGTGACAGTTGGTTTTTTTTTTTTTTCCCATCTCTGAAGTATTACCGTCATAAAAGACAGGTGAATTACTATCTTATTAATGACAGATTTTTTTCTGTCTTCGAAATATTACAATTATCATCGACTGGTGATTTTCTATCTCTGAAGTATTACGCTAATCAATGACTGGTGACTATTCTGTCGCTGAAGTATCGCCATCATGATTGACTGGTGATTTTCTGCTCCCCTTTATCAGTAAGTTGCTGGGGACAGGTTAACCTCTCCAGCATTCAGTATGGTTTGTGCAGCTACAGTCCGCATTTGGTGATTATCTTTTGATGCATCAAACTAGCTTTATGTTTTTGATAGCTCAAACTGACGTGATTTATATTTTCATGGCCCAAAGCAGTGTGGGTCACCGTTTGATGGGTGTGAAATGGCTATCTTTTGATGACGAAAGAGCATGGTTATCTTTTGATGGGTGTGAAATGGCTATCTTTTGACGACTGAAAGAGCATGGTTATCTTTTGATGGTTATGAAATGGCTATCTTTTGATGACCTGAGAGAGCATGGTTATCTTTTGATGGGTGTGAAATGGCTATCTTTTGATGACCTGAGAGAGCATGATTATCTTTTGATGGTTATGAAATGGCTATCTTTTGATGGGTGTGAAATGGCTATCTTTTGATGACCTGAGAGAGCATGGTTATCTTTTGATGGGTGTGAATGACCTGGCATGGTTATCTTTTGATGGGTGTGAAATGGAGAGAGCATGAGAGAGCATGGTTATCTTTTGATGGGTGTGAAATGGCTATCTTTTGATGACCTGAGAGAGCATGGTTATCTTTTGATGGGTGTGAAAATGGCTATCTTTTGATGACCTGAAGAGCATGGTTATCTTTTGATGGGCACTAAATAGCTATCTTTTGATGACCTGAGAGAGCATGGTTATTTTTGATGACCTGAGAGAGCATGGTTATTTTTTATTTACTGGCATCTTTATTTTACTGGCATGATTATCTTGTGAAGGTTTAAACTGGAACGGTTTCTTTTGGTGACCCAAACTTACAATTTATTTTTTGAGGGACCTAAGCTGACACAGTTAGTTGTATAATGGCCAAAGATAGATGTTGTCAAAATGAGGTGAGTATGGTGTGTCAACTGATTGCTGTTTAAAGGTGCGCCACTGTGTTCTGTGTGATCGTCCCAGTTTTATGTTTTCATCAGTTGGGGGAGTTGAACATAGTTATTGTCACATAAAATTGGCATCTTTGGAAGCAATACATGATGTTGTTGTTGTTTTTGCATCATCTCCAATGCTGTCCCATGAATGTAGTGGTGTTACTCCCATACTGTTCATCCCAATTCCCTCCCCTGCCACCCCTCTCTCCCATACACAACCGTACCCAGACTGCTTGTGTGGGAGTGCCAGCATTGGCAGTCTACAGGGAGCCTAGTAATGCAGGTTGTCGTAGAGCAGACCATCAGAGGAGGCATTGGACTGCCAAGTGACACTGGATGGTGTTCACTTTGTTCTGATCGAACATCAGCAGAACTTCGCCTGCTAAGCCCCCTACCAGTACAGTGATTGTTTAGTAGCAGGGCCAGTGTGTGAGTGAGCATTTTCATTCTAAGGTAAGCCATCACCATGTACATGCAGTGATTATTCCCATGAAGTCTTAAAAAGTTATTTGTAACGCTGTACCAAAAAAATGTCGACAAACGAATCACAAGACAAAATACACGCGTTCTGACCTCTTAGGTCTCCTTCAGGCAAGAGACTCAACACTCAGGACAACAAAAATGAACGAGCAGTCAGTCATCTTCACCCAGTTTGGTGCAAGATGGGTGTTGAATGAAAACTGCTGACACAGAAGACTGAACTGGCCCCAGGTATAGAAGTGTAGGGAAATGTAAAGGGAGGACACCACAAGAGCAGGCTCGAAGAGCCACATCATTTGAGAATGAAGCGGACAAGGCATGACTGTGGGGAGTGGTTCTTTCATCATTTGAGATATGATGTGGCCAAGCCTCACTGTGGGGAGCGGTTCTTTCCATCATAAACCATAGCAGGCTGAACGACTGTGGACAGAGCTGTCTGAAGCTGAGCAGTTCCACAAACAGGATGAGAGCTGAGCCCCCAGTGTCCCAGGTGACCCCTCAGCAGCTGGTTCTGCGTTTCATTTCCTGGTCATTTAGTTTGTTAATGTAAGTGAAGACAATTGTGAATTAGGGAACAAAAATCAGATATGGTAGATTATTACTATCTGTGCATGATTTCATTGGATTTTGAAACTGAATGTTATCTGTGCATGATTTCATTGGATTTTGAAACTGAATTTATCTGTGCATGATTTCATAGGAGTTTGAAACTGAATTTATCTGTGAATCTGATTGGATTTTGAAACTGAACAATATTTTTGTATATGTTTCTATACAATGTGACCTTTTTCAACATGTGCTGTACTCTCTGTTATGAATTCGCTTATTTTTCTCCCCACACATACATACATTTTTCTTAGATGTCTAATTCAGTGATTAGGTTGCTGATTGGGATGCGCATCTCTGTGTAATGATAAAAAGGAGTATGTATATAGTCCAACATATACAACAGTGAATAGAGTTTTTTTTTTTGCACTTTACCAAAAGAGCACAGGAAGAATGTGTATATATATCTTCAAGAGCAATATATTACAACTGTCTGTGCACAAAAGATTTGAATAGGCTCCAATACATTTCCAAGTAACCACTCAAACCACATATTCTGTCTGAAAGGATACCTTCAGTGACTCTCCGTAACAATCCGTTTTTCTCCCCCATGCTTTACAGCACAAGTAAAGACCAGAAGAAAAATGAAGAGTTCCCGGATGGAGGAAGCTCTACTCATGATAATGTTTGAAGAGAGATGTCTTAAATACTGTTTTGAATGAGTTGAGAGAAGGGGAATAATAGATTTCATATGAAGAGCATTCCAAATTTGTGGTGTGCAAAATGTTATGGTCCAGTGGCCAAAAGACTTGGTCCTGATTTATCTAGTATGAAGAATTTTGCTGTCAGAAGACCAAAAACTTCTAGATGGGGCATAGAGAGACAGGAGATAAATCATGTATCCAGGAGAAGAGCCCCAGAAGAAAAAAAATTAAACCACAGCAGGGATGCTTTATGATCTATTCTAGCTTGAATAGTGAGCCACTGGAGTTTTTGGTGTTGTGTAGCTCCAAGTGTAACATTGTTATCCATATTGCTTGTTTCCTCTTTTCAGTGATTGTTTACTGACAACCCTGGCATTTTTTGTCACAAGGGTAATCAAACCACTCTTCTGTTCATTTATTATGATCTCCCATGCACTCTTCGGGATTCCCTAACATAGTTGTCTGGGTGGTTTTTATATTTTGTCATTATTACTTCTTTTTTTTTTTTTTAATTCTAAACAATGTTTGATGTTGAGCCTTCTTTCTAGTTTTGAGTGCCACTCTTTGCTGGTAGCTTTTGGAAGTTATTGCATTGTGACTCATTCTAAGATGATTGGAACACCACTGCAGTAAACAGTGTGGAAGGTCTCTTCTAGGTCATAAGGATTGCTTTGGATAAGATTTCCAGAGGATGGGATACAATTTACAAAGAAAAACATTTACCCAGTGCATAAAGGGAGTGTTAGTTTAGAGGCAGATTCAGTATATAGAAATAGGAAAAATCCTTAGTTCCTACCAGTTCAGACATTTTGATGCTATTTTTGGGACAGATTAGGGTTGTGAAAGTGAACTAATCATGAAATAAAAGCTAAGCACAAAAATATGTCAGATTCTGTTTCAAAATGTGGGGAAATATCTTTAAATTTTGAAATTATGGAGAAATATGCTAAATCCGATCCTGAAAACTTTGTGATTGCTGAAACAGTAACAATAGAAAAATTTCAAGGACATATAGCAGCGAATGCAGACATTCCAGTCAAGAAAGCAAATTGGTGAGAGTGTTTCTCCTGTAAGTTGTTTTTTTAACTGGGAGGATTTCTGTGATATATCATAAGTTTTGTTTGTTTCTAAGTTTGATATCTGTTAGTTACAAACTTCCTGTGGCCCAAACAAAAATGTTAATGAGCACTCAGTGTACACTGATGAATACACTTTTATCATCTAACTGAAAAGGCATAACTTCCTCGTTAATGTACTGATCTACCTCACACAGTATCTGTTTACAGATCTAGATCTCTTGGATCAGAAAAAGTGTTTGACTTGTCAATCAAACCAGTCGTTTGCATTCAGAAGAAATGAACTATATTGTTTCATGTTTTTTTTTTGGGGGGGGGGGGAGGGGGGGGGGGGGAGGAGAGAGAGGGGTTGGGAGGGGGGGCAACTGCTGTATGTTTCCAACCAGATCAGTCTTCCAGTGCAGTTGCGTAATGGCTTCCAATGAAAATGTTTGTTTTCTTTTTTTTTTTAAACTTTTTTTGATATTTTTTAAAGTTTCATAAATGATTCCTATGTGTGTGTATGAACGGGGAAGAGGCAGAGGTGGAAAGCGGAAGGGGGACAAAAGGTTACCGCAGTGTGTTTGTTAAATTAATTTTGTAAATCTGTGCTTGTCGGTGCTCTTTCAAGTTGGTCCAAAAGTTGATAAAGCAGTATTAACTAAAACTGTTTCTGGTATTTTGTTTCACTACCTTTTTTTTTTTCAAAGTTTTTTTTTTTTGTTAATGTACATTTGCCCCAAGGGTTTTGGCAAAACAATGTGACTATTACTGTTTTTGAAAAATATGAAGGCATACAGCATCAAAGATAGCTGGCAGTGTGACTACTACTACTTCAGAGGGCAAAATAATGTAAATATTTACTTTTTCTCACAGAATCTGAAACCATATGACCTGAAAGATAGCAAATCTTGTAAATATGACAGTTTTATCCCACACACACACACCACACACACCCTCCCTAAAATCTTATGGCAGGCATACATTGTCAAATATTGCTGACAAAACAATGTAAACATTACAGTTGCTTCAGATTTTCAAGACTTACAACCACAAAGAGAACTTGTGAATGAAATCAGTATTACTGTTGCTTCAGAATCTGACAACATACTTTGTTGTTTTAGAATCAGAAGGCATACAATTTCAAAGACAGATGGCAAAATGATGTGAATATTTCCGGGGCACATGTTCATGGTGGGATGGCGCTCATTAAATTGGGAGGTGCGGGGACAAGAGAAGGGAGGGGGCAGGAACACCACTACAGATCTCTAAAGTAACAACAGTAAGAAGGAATGACATATGCTACAGTGGAATCTGAAAAAAAGCAATTGTTTGGCGGTAAGATCTGTTATGGTTGTCTCAAAATACCTCGATGGACATTTCATAGTACTTTTTTTAACATTACTTTTTGTACTCCCAGTTCATATAGAACAGGGAGTACTATACAATGGGAATGAAAAAAAGCTGTCTGTCTGTGGTCAAAATGTGTTCCACTCACTCCAGATAAAACTTCGGAGCCGATCTTTCTGAAGAGTTGTAGGTATGTACATTTTGGGTACAGATGATGCCTGATATTTTATTTTACCAGAATAGCCATTAATTAACAGCAGTAATGGCCCAAAACGTTTTTTCTTCTTTATGGAATATCTCAGTGACAAAATACATTATGAATGTTTGATCATGATGTCAAATACATGTTTGATTGTGACGTTTTTTGTGACGTTTTTGGAAGATAAACTGGGAGTACATTCATATGCTTTGCATCTTGCTAATTTTTCTCATTGGATTTACCTCCATAAATAAATCTATAGTCTATTATGAAAGTTGCTCATGCCAAAGTTTTTCTGAAATCTCTCTGAAATCATCAGATTCGTCAGGACAGAAAGTTAAAACAAACGCACAGGAACACACAGCTTGACATGGCAAATCATTTGCATGAACATATGCAGTGAAACTAAAATGAATCGGTTGATGATTTAACTATTGACTGACTGAGACATTTTATTGACTGACTGAGACATTTAACTATTGACTGACTAAGACATTTAACTATTGACTGACTGAGACATTTAACGACTGACTGAGACATTTAACTATTGACTGACTGAGACATTTAACTATTGACTGACTGAGACGTTGAACTATTGACTGACTGAGACATTGAACGCATCAAAAGAAAAGGTGGGAAGGATGTGGGTGGAGGGGCAGATGTCATTTAATGTGTAGAGTGTTGATGTTGCTATTACGAGTTTTCACTTCATATTACTATCGTTTGTTGTTTTTATTTTTCGAAACAAAGTTTTAATGGTAAGCAGACAAACTTTTTTTTTTTTCCTGAAACTCAGGTAGTGACAGAAAGGTCTCACTTTGCTATACCTTTTATCTGATTCCGTTACAACAGAGGTGTTGTCAAGCAGGTCAGTGTTTTGTACCAGGTATTTCTTACACTTGCTGCCTTCTGCTTTATGACATGATACCTGGTATGTGGTTCCCAAGTTCTGTTTCATGTGTTCAAGGGCTGGATAGTTGAGTGCAGTTCTTAACAGCAGTTTTGTTCATTCTATCTTGTCTGTCTCTGGTGTCCCCAAACAAATCAACTTCAAATTGTGTTCACACATTGCCAAGTGTAGTTCTCAAACAACAGTGATGAGCTTCACATGAAGATAGATGCAAATGGGAGAACGGAAATGAAAGTTATCGGAACACCCCCACCGTACCTATCCCCTCCCCCCCCAGTCTCCAAATTCCCTACTTCTCCTCACCCTTCGTTCCTGTATATGTCCCGCCTTATTTGGCCAAAGCTTTGAGCTTCTGGAAGCTTTTTTTTCTACACACACACATATCCTCTATTCACTTGTACTTGTATAACGTTCAAAAATTGAAATAAATCATTTTACATTCAATTATTGGTCACGTTAGCAGAATTTTTTGTTTTACAAAACAAGGAAGTATTGAATATGAAAATATTTCAGACATACATTTATTGTTAGACTATTTTAGAGACTATCTGGAACAAAACTGACTCAAATTCAGTATTGACAGCAACTTTTATATTAAACTTTTTTTCCCTCTACCAGGAATTACATGGAATTTTTAACCATTTTTTTGCGTTCCCCCCCCCCCCCCCCCCCCCCCCCCCCCCCCCTGCTGCTGCTGATACTAATGTTTTTATATTCATGACTGTGGTTTGTTTAAATCATCTTTTGGTTACCTCTTTCAATATTAGTCTGATTTAGCAGTGAATCAAAGCTCAAAGGATGCATTTTAATTAAATCACTATATAATCGAGTTCTGAAAACAATGACCGTAATTATATAGCTTTACTGAGATGGGCATAATTTCATGACCTTGATATTTTTTTTCCACCAATGAAAGAAATGTCTTCTACTGTGTGCTGGTGATTTTCTGCTTCTGCTTTTTGTGCCTTCAGAATAAAAAAGTACATGAGAGTGTGTGTTGATAGTTGCATGTCTTTGTGTGCACATTTGTGCTTCAGTACATGTGTGTGTGTGTGTGTGTGTGTGTGTGCATTGTGTTCAGTGTGTGTGCGTGTACATGGGGTAAAGTAAATTGATATGATACGGATTTCCATACTCATTACTGGTGTTTTGACGATTTTTTTTTCCCCCCGTTTGCACTTCCGATGGATGCATGTGCTGGTTCTCTGAAAAAAAAAAAAAAAAAGAACATGATTTGGACACTCCAGGTTCATTTTTGCTGCTACCTGTACTCGGTGTAAATGCGAGTTAAATATCTCTTGAATTACATTTGTAGTTGTTCTGTTGTTTTTTGTCTGAAATAGTTTAAACATATAGTACTGAGAAGTATAAAATTCAGGGTTTGTATCAAAGGAGAATGCAGTAAACTCCTCGAATGTCAAATTTTTGTCAGCATCTAGAGGGCTAAGCCCCCCAGACCCTCCAGCAGAGCATTAAACCCCTGCACCCCGGCTGCAAAACCTTTCAGTTTTACAAGCATTCTCATTCACACCCCACGTGTGTGTGTGTGTGTGTGTGTGTGTGTGTGTGTGAAAGAGAGAGAGAGAGAGAGAGTTCAGTTAGTGTGTGTGTATGTATGTGGGTGTGTGCTGTATCAGTTTAGTAGTTCAGTAGTTATCTAGTGTGTGTGTGTGTGTTCTGTTTTTAGTTATTGTTAAACAGCACATCATTTCAAATGCACACACACACACACACACACACACACACGTGCGCGCGCGCGCCCACATTTTCCCTCTGTCTCCCTCTTTCTCAAATAAAGTCTTCCGCACGAAGCAAGTATTTTGTATGGTTGTGATATCACCAGATATGAGCAGTAGAGGGGAGACTGGAGTGGGTGTACACAGTAGAAGGGAGACTGGAGTGGGTGTACACAGTAGAAGGGAGACTGGAGTGGATGTACACATTAGAAGGGAGACTAGAGAGGTGATACACAGTACAGGGGAGACTGGAGTGGGTGTACACAGTAGAGGGGAGACTGGAGTGGGGGTACACAGTAGAAGGGAGACTGGAGTGGGGGTACACAGTAGAGGGGAGACTGGAGTGGGGGTACACAGTAGAGGGGAGACTGGAGGGTGGTGTGTACACAGTAGAAGGGAGACTGGAGTGGTGATACACAGTAGAGGGGGAGACTGGAGTGGGTGTACACAGTAGAAGGGAGACTGGAGTGGGGGTACACAGTAGAGGGGAGACTGGAGTGGGTGTACACAGTAGAAGGGAGACTGGAGTGGGTGTACACAGTAGAAGGGAGACTGGAGTGGAGGTACACAGTAGAGGGGAGACTGGAGTGGGGGTACACAGTAGAAGGGAGACTGGAGTGGGTGTACACAGTAGAGGGGAGACTGGAGTGGGGGTACACAGTAGAGGGGAGACTGGAGTGGAGGTACACAGTAGAAGGGAGACTGGAGTGGGGGTACACAGTAGAAGGGAGACTGGAGTGGGTGTACACAGTAGAGGGAGACTGGAGTGGGTGTACACAGTAGAGGGGAGACTGGAGTGGGGGTACACAGTAGAGGGGAGACTGGAGTGGGGGTACACAGTACAGGGGAGACTGGAGTGGGTGTACACAGTAGAGGGGAGACTGGAGTGGGGGTACACAGTAGAAGGGAGACTGGAGTGGGGGTACACAGTAGAGGGGAGACTGGAGTGGGGGTACACAGCAGGGAAGACTGGAGACTGGAGGGTGTACACAGTAGAAGGGAGACTGGAGTGGGTGTACACAGTAGAAGGGAGACTGGAGTGGGGGTACACAGTACAGGGGAGACTGGAGTGGGGGTACACAGCAGAGGGAAGACTGGAGTGGAGGTACACAAGAGGATGAAGCAAAGCTTCAAGAAGCAAACTGTTCAACAGGACATCAAATGACTTGCGTTGACTCTCCATCTCTCTGCTGAATAAAAGTTTAAAAAATGTGTTTGCACACAAATAAACACACACATCATCATACATCAAATGTGCATATCATCTGAATAAGCAGAAATACACTGTGCATAGAAAATTTCAGTCCCATTCACGCTATCCTGAGATGTACAAAAAAACACATGCAGAGGAGCAAATACACAGATAATAGAAGTCTATACATAACAACCTATACATACATGAACACAGCACCACCACAAGTCCATCAACATCATATCATGAAAAACTGACAACTACAGAATAGGAGAAAACAGCTCTCATAGCAGCTTCAGAAGTAATAGTAGCGATATGTGTCATTCTCACCATCTCATCATTTTTTGGTTGAAAAAGAAATGCTCACATTCTTGCTAAAGCACAGACCAATACGAAACATACCATTTGCACAGCTTAAGAGTTGATTCAGGTTATCAACGTAAGAAAATGATAGGCTGCTTTGGCTCTTTTGCACAACATTACGCCTAACCTACCTCGCCCCATCCCCACCCTACTTTGGCATTGCTGCAAACCCTCATAATTTCACACCTGCCATGTGAGAATGTCTGCACCGAGTTTCACCTCAAGCATCCTGAAGTAGAAGCCACGAGGCAGAAGCTGAAATATCTGCACAGAATTCTAAACAACTGCTCTGAATGGAAAACAACGGATGACAAATCTTTTTTTGCTGATGACTCCTGGGACCAGTATATGTGGAAATTTTTCTTTCTGTATTTTCAACCCCCAAAACCTTCGATACTGACAGGCACATTGTGATCTTCAACATGCAGATCTAATGATGATCTGCATGCACTCATTTGTGGACTATGTGAATTTGAAAAAAAAAAAAAAAAAAAAAAACCATCCGACTATACCTATCACCCTCCAGTTGCTGCCTAGTATTGCACCTCAGACCCTGAGACTGAAAGGTCAGTAACTGCTGACCTTCTGGAGTTGAAATTCGGGAGCCAAGAGATGAAGCGGGTCGGGTGGGCTGAAAAGGGGGCACTTAGACCAGTTGCCAAGGTGGGAGGTCGTGTCGTCGATTCCCATCAGAGCCGTTCATTTGTGGGATTTTTTCTGCCCCAGCCGGCTCCTCCCAAGACTTTGAGTTTGCTATGGACTCAGCTGGGACAAGAGGGACCACACAGTCGAGTTTCATCCACTTATGGAGGCGTCTCTGTGACTGTTGCTCCAATTTTCTGACCAACACACTGCAGGTGTCTGTATTTCATAGGCGTGGTTGTCACCAGGATATATTATGAAAAAGCGTAGCATACAGCCTTGTCAAGATGTTTCAGACCAGAATGGAAATCCATAGCATCATCTTCATCATCCGTATCCACATTGATCAGCATTGGAAAAAAGAAAAGTATGAATTTCTGCAGCCCTTCATTCCCTGCTCTCATGCTGACCTCAGTATCGATTGCGTCTCCAAATTTCATGGCTGTGGTTTGATTCTATCGGGGTCACCAATGTCAGTGAATCCATGGGGACTAATCTGGGATGGAGGTGATGGTGCTCTCTGGAGATAGAGCTCACTCACACTGGCTCTGCCACTAAACAATTATTGTCATCAGTAGGGAGCTTAGTAAGTGGTGTCCTGTTTATGTTGTATCAGGACAGGTGCCACTGAACACCTCTGAAGTGACTAAGCAGCAGTGCACTGTCTCCTCTGGTGGGTTGCCTCAAAACAACTGGGACAATGACTGCTCCTCATGGATTGCCGGTGGACAAGGAGCATCGGAATGAGTGGTGTGAGTGCATTGCCACTGAGGTGGCACACAAGAAGGAACTGCAAGAAGAAAAAAAATAGATGGAAAGAAAGGGGGGCAACTTGGCTTTTGACTAAAAGCATTCCTAACCCCTTTTGTGTTTCAGTTGTCCATTGTGAGGTTTAAAACAAAATGCATTTTGCAACATTAATCGCCAACATCCACATAACATTACTTGGGCTTTACTCTGTGATATCTAATCATCCTTATTCAAAAATAACTCCCTAGACCCCGTATTCTTAAACTAAATCTTAAACATTGAGATTTCATGAATAATCTCTAAATTAGGGAACTTCCAGAGAAATTCTGAAGGGTCGGCAGCTATGTTAAAGCTGTAATCAAAGAAAACAATAATTAAACCACCGGTCATATCAGATGCCTTAATTAAGTGAAGCCAGAAATCGTGACCTGGTGCCACGCCCTTTTAGGGGCCACGCTGACTAAACTTAGGTTAAACACCGTATGGATGAAAACAAAACCAACAAGAAAGGCACATGGGGCCCAGGCTGAAATTCTTCTGCTTTGGACAATTCTTTTTCTTTTGATATCCGCAAAACATTACACAATCTGCTAAATAAAAAAAAGAAGAAGAAAGAGAATTTGAGAAAAGGTCTGCAAGAGTGAATTGTTGTTCCTGAACAATCTGGTATGAATGATATGGCCCAGACCTCTCCCTTCCCCACCCTCAGTTTTACAAAACTTTCACCATATTGGTTTACTTTAGTTCCATGTCCGACAGCAGAGACCTTCGTCTAGGTGAACAAGATTGTGGATCTGCCCCTTGATTCTGCTTTGCACTGAAACTCCATGGGTTGTGTCTGTAAGCCCCTCACACTAACAGCCGACCGCAAGCTGACAGTGATGGTCACTCCTTTGTGGATGTACCCTACTCAGTCGTTCCCACAGCTGCGTGCATGGCACATGTCGTCCGCCACAGAGCCAGTTACAGCTAACGAGAGCCTTTAAGAAAAATTCCCACACACACGGAGATGCTTTTCACTGTTCTTACTGGCATGCGGCTCTCTCCCCCTGATAATGACCAAGGAGCGTACAGGATGCACCTAAAGCAGATATTATTACAGTATGCATTTATTCCACAGGTGGGAGAAGGTGCATTACTGTGTTTTGTTACAGAAATCATACTTTAATATTCTTTTTTAAATATCCTTTCCTCACAATGAATTCCACACTCAGTGCATTAATTACTTTGCACTATTTGTAAGAAATCGACAGCAGTGCCGAACAGAAATGCCTGACTCCATCTTCCCATCCAGTTTCGTTAAAACCAGTTCAATGGAAGTGAGGTAATTCTCCCTACAGACACACCAACAGACATGGCTAAAAACAGTCTCTCCTTGGAAGAAGTAAAGAATGAAAGGATATGACCCTGTCAGGTGAAAACCTATGTCACAGCTAACACATGTATGAACACACACACGATATGCTTCACTGATAACGTTATGATATAGATCTCACACAAACCCAACAATAAAGGTTTCCACTAAAGTGAATACACACAAGGCACACACTTCAAATATACACCTAGTAAGCAAATATATCAGCTGTGTTTATAGAAAAAATAAAAAGGCAGATAGATATCATACATTTGAGAAAATAATAACCGCACAGTGGGGAAAACAAAAATTCAGCTGACAGTTTCTTGCATTCATGAAGCCAACAGCCACCAGGTTGAAGCAACAATGGTCAGCAGCCAAAAGCCCACGGAAGTGACAACAGTTGTAAACAGTGAAAGGGTTCTTTTAGTACATAATTGTCCACCCTCATCTTGCTGCTGGTTCCAACACCGTGAAAGTCTGAAAGCAACGTTTCTAACATTTCGACGGAATTAAATCCACACAGCCTAAACTCTTTGTTTTCAGAGAGCAGCAAAACGTCTGAACAAATACCTCCAGACAGAATAAAAACCCATATCATGCATTAGTTTTACAAGAGGAGTGGAAAAAAAAGCTGCATTTTTACAAATGTACAATCAGAAAACTTTATTTTATAACAATAAGAGATTAGTACAATGGCTTACTTGCATACTTCTTGTCTTCAAAAAGAAAAGGAAATCAGCATAGGCCACTCCTTACACAAACATCTACTGCATCCTTCTCTTGAACACTGCTAAAAAAAAATATTGTTATCCTAACAAGGAACAGATGGTAAAGGCTATATCCACATTATCCTTGTATGAGAAGGTAATCCCCAGAGAGACACAAGCTTTCTGAATTGGTCATTGAGCTTTTTTCTATCAAACGATTACCTTTTCTCACAGGCGTAAATGTGGATACAGTTGCAGTAACTTTGCTCCCATGGTGAAACAATTAAAAGCACACAACTCTTCAACAATGCTGCTTCAGGTACCTGTTCATTTAGCACACACGCAGTTTCTGTGTTCATTAAGCAGCCTGATTCATTCCAGTCATACTGTGGACTGCACTGTGCCACTGTGGACTGCGATCAACAGCATCACATCATCAAATCACCACTGTTTTGCTTTGTTAAGAAGATTTTCATATCCAGTTACTTCAGGTGTGCCTCCTAGAGAGACCTCATAACCTGATTCATTAGCATATCCAGCCCATCAGGGATGTGAGACTGTAAGATTCAGAACACCCAGATCTTAAGAATGCACATCTTGAGATCTCACGTCTTAAAACAGCAGGAGAGGATATACTGAGCCTACAAACAGCCCTGTGAGCTTTCATAAAACTCCACCCAACTTTCCTTTCGTTAAAGGTACTAACCCCACTAATAACCCAGTAAACTCAGATGAAACTCGGTCCAACTGTTCTTTGTGTTATCTCAAAGACAAGACACACGCACAGGTGCAACTCCACAGGTAGCACCAACTTTTCTTCTTTTTTTCTTTTGCTGTCCCAACCTCTGCACCACCTAAAAGGCAGTGTGCACCCACGCTGCTCATTCCGACACCTC
The DNA here is from genome assembly GCA_016801955.1 of Conus betulinus. Taxonomy (NCBI): domain Eukaryota; kingdom Metazoa; phylum Mollusca; class Gastropoda; order Neogastropoda; family Conidae; genus Conus; species Conus betulinus. The sequence goes on along the minus strand of JADBJO010000612.1, from coordinate 334,726 downwards.
GTCCACAGCCACAGTCCGGTCAGCCCCGCCGCAGCCCCGGCACCGACAATCACAGGGAGCAGTCAGTGTCAAGTCTTCAAGAGGCAACGCACGGGAGAAGACAATGCACTGCTGCCGAGTCACTTCAGTGGTGTTCAGCAGCGCCTGTTCTGATCTAACATACGCCGGACACCACCTACTAAGCCCCCTACTGACGACAATAATTGCTTAGTCGCGGAGCCGGTGTGAGTGAGCTCTCCCTCCGGAGGGCGCCACCACGTCCGTCCAACGACAGCCCCCATGGACTCACCGATACCAGTGACCCCGATGGAACCAAACCAAGGCCACAGACGTGGAGAGGACATCGAAACTGAGGTCACCATGAGAGCAGGGCATGAAGGGCCACAGAATTTGAGACTTTCTTTTTTTCTTTTAATGCTGATCGATGAGAATGAGGATGATTAAGATGTTGCTACGGATTTCCATTTCGGTCTGAGACGACATGACAGGGCTGTACTCTACGCTTCCTTTCATAATATATCCCGGCGTCAACCAGGCCTGAGAGATACAGACACCTGCAGTGTTGGTCAGGAAATTTGAGCAACACTCTCTGAGACGCATCCATTAAGTGGATGAAACTCGCTGTGTGGTCCCAGTCTTCCCACTGAGTCCGCAGCAAACTCAATTCTGGGTAGGAGCCGGTCGGGGCAGGAAAACCCACATGACTCTGACGGGATTCGAACCCATGACCTCCCAGCCGGGAGTCCGCGACGCTAACCACTTCGCCATGGCGGCTGGTGTAGCACCAACTTCTCAGGTAAGACTTCTATGCCCAGTAAGAAAGAAACGATGATACGTATGAAACCAACTAAGCTAGTAATACTGGCACTTCTAACATGGGCTCCACATTTTGGTTTCGGCATCACAAGTCTGAGGTTCAGAACGAGAACTCTTCATCGTCGTCGGCCTTGACAGTCCTGTCAGCGGAGACAAGACTTTCAGACATTATTAAACCCCTGAGGGAGGCATCTGTGTGGTCCTTACGCTAACAGCTGACTGTAAGCTAACAGCAATGCACACTCCCTTGCAGAGGGAGCCTACTCGTTCTGTCCCAGAGCCACACGCGCATGGCATGCGTTGTCCATCACACCACTTCTAGCTAGCGCCTGCCTTCATCAACATTCTGCTCTCTCTTTCTCAAGCGGCGTGTTCTCTTGAGTGGTGACCAATGATGGCGCGGACAAAGGCACTGATCCAGTTCTCAATGAACACGTGTAACCAGGTGATACTTTGGTATGCATTCTTTTGATTAGAAGGGGGAGGGTGCGTGACTCATGTTTCACTACAGAAATCGTGTTTTCTTCTAAAATATCCTTTCTTTCCGGTGGACTTCATACTCAGTGCATTAATTACAATGCACATATTTGTGATTGATCGACAAAAGTGCCAAAAATACACACAAAATACTCTGTATGGAACTGCTGTAAGGATACGGTGCTGCTGTTAGCATAGGGCGCCCACAGGCATCTATCTCTGAGATTTGTCCCCCCCCCCCCCCTCGCCCCCCTCCTGCCTTCCACCTCCAATCCATCACCACCTCCTCAGTGTTTCCTACCTAAGTTGCTGACTGTTCCATGGACTCAACTGGAATGACAAAAATTTACAGTTAGTTTTCCTTTCATTGGTATATATCGAAACCGACCATACATGGCCTTTTCAGCTGGAGAGAAGAAAAAGGACCCATCCAGGGAAAGAAAGAAACAAGGTAATACCTGAATATTCACGTCAATCACAAACAGATACTGACATTAGTGAGAGAGGGACAGCATTGCACTGTGCTGCAGTGCTAGCCATTCCGCATCCCCATCCCCGTCCCCTTTACAAAATATGTATACACATTCAATAAAAAGCACTTAAAAGCAACAAACACGAAGCGAAAAAAAAAAAAAAAAGCAAAGGGCCAGACTCTGGAGAATGGACAGGTAGTATCCTTTCTGGAAAGTGTGAAAAGATTGCAGTCCCTTTGCCTGATTGCATTTATCATTAAAAATAATGATAATAAATAATGATAAACAAACAAAAAAAAAAAAAAGCTGCCTGCTAAAAACTGTGCTTTAAGAAGAAAAAGTATGAAAAAAAGCTTAACGGAATGGGAATACAGAAATCACACAATCCAGTCTCATCTGCTCAATCAATGTGCCTTAATATGTTTTGCAAATTTCTATTCTTGAAAGAGATAACATTTTTCATCGGATCTGAGATTTTACAGTGGAAGTTTTTTAAACAAAATTCTGGGGGTTTTAGAAGATGTATTTTAAAGAGTTGTGTGAATGAATGACTTGTGAGTTGACGACTTCAACGCGGTGACAGCCCTGATATGGCCCCTGCGGTTGGCTGGGTTATAAGCAACATTACATTACCTTACTATCCTATTACAGCAGGCGTTTGCATCCTTCCAGCCTGGTTGACAAGAGAGCACGAGAGGAAGCATAAAGTACGGGTTGGACATCATGTCCAAAAATGAGGCAGAACTCCATGGCATCATCTACATAATCCTGATTACTATAATAATAAAAAAAACAAAAAAAAACAAACAAAAAAAAAATGTTCAGATTCCATGGTCCTTCATGGCCTGCTCACGGTGACCTCAATTGTGATTTCCCGTCACATCCGTGAGATCGTTAAAATCTCAAAAATTAAACAAGTTTGTGAGGACTGTCATCTGATGGTGAACAGTGTAGGGCTTGGTAGGTGGCATTCCCTGTATGTTGGATGAGAACAGGTAGTGCTGTACAACGTCACAGAGACCCAGCAGTAATGCAGTGTCTTCTCTCATGGGCTGCCTCAAGGCAACCTCTTACTGAGAGCCACTATGGACTGATGGCACTGAGGCTGTGAGCTCTGAATGCAGCTGTTAATGAGAAGAGCTGGGCTGAGTGGTAAGAGATTAAAAAAAACACCAGTATACCAACAATAAGACACAGAAAGAAATTCAGACATTGGTTGACCATCTCACATATACACATCGAAAGCTTCACATCACACATCATGTCTCAGCACACAAATTATGTCTAAGCTGAGGCACATGTAAAACATAAATGTCACATCAATAAGACTCAGTTTTGCTTGCTTTGAAAAGAAGTCAGCTGGCACCATGCAGAGGGAAAATTCATATGCATAAATTATTTCAAATTAAAAAAGGGATATGAATACAATCACATTTTACAGAACATGACCCAAAGAAGATATGCATACCAAGTTAATTCAAAAAAATGATCATGAAATGGAAGCAAACTTGACCCTATTCGTTGAAAACAAAATCACTGAAAACACACAAGTGTTATTTGATGAATCACATAGTTATCCATAAAACAAACCAACCAAAAAACTTCCAGTGCAAAACCTCAGTGTGTGAAACTTCCACCAACACATGATTTGATCCAAATATATACACACACACAATGTATCCTTCATGATCACTATTTTCATTAATACGATCACTGGCTTATTCTGTTGAGTTATGTCCTTGCTTTTGATCATAGACCTAGCATGCCCCTCATGCCAATGCAACAACAACAACTTCTCTTCAAACTGTCACTTCAATTCTCCTACAGTGTCAAAGCATACACATTTCAAAACCTGAGGCACGACTTTTTCACAAAATCATGAGTCACCTCAAGCGAAAAAGTTTTGTGGGTACATGCATATCAAAAATTTATTATCACAGAAAGCTGCTGATTATGAGGGGTTACGCATGCACACACACACAAAATCTAAAGCTTTAATGTCATACCTTGGAGAAAAAAAACAGTTCTTCTCTCTCTCAGAGTGTCTGTGTGTGTGTGTGTGGAGATACACACACACACACACACACATACACACACACACACACACACACACACATACACACACCACGGCTGATTTGCTAGGGGGACAGGGGGAGAGGGAGGTTGAGTCCTTGGGTTCTGAACACCCCCTCTCTCCCGGAAGGAGAAAGAAAAATAAAGAAAAAAGAAAAAATAAGGAAGAAGGAAGGAAAGAAAGAAAGAAAGAAAAAAATATTTACAAATGCATCAATATCAATGGATAACTTGTTACCTGTGAGGAAGGCCCTCCAGCACACTCATCACTGACCATGGTGGAATCCCTCTCCCCACCCTCCTCGTCTTTTACTAAAATCTGCATCCCCACCCTTCCCCTCCTCCACCACAGCTTTCGCAGAACCTGCACCAAGTCCTCCATCCTAATATTCCTTTGGTGAGCTGTGCACTTGATCGCGCCATCCCCCCCCCCCCCCCCCCCCCTCCCCCCCCCCTCCCCCCCCCCCCCCCCCCCCCCCCCCCCTTTTACACAATGTACCCTGACGCCCCTCCTTTTGTCCCCACGACTTCTGCAGCATCTGCTGCTAAGTTCTTACACCCCAACCTCAATTTGGGACCTCCCCCCCCCTCCCCCACCCAGTCCATTAGTACCTGAATCACACCTGCACACACAACAACCACTGGAAAACGAGAACTGTTAACAAACACCAAAGCAATTTTATGGATCTAACACACACAAAAAAAGAAGGTCTGAATCACACTAGACTCCCCATCCCCCTCCCCCATCATTTCTTCTCTCCTCCCCCCCCCCCCCAAGCCCCTCCACCCTCCTTCCTTGAAATGTGTATATATCATGCAAGACAATGAAGCATACATAACGGGTTTTTTTTTTTTTTTTTTTTTTTTACAGCACATCATCCACTTCACCAAGTGACACTTATAATATAAAGGACATGTACTGGATACGTTTAGCATAAAGATTGCATAACATTTTGAGCATAAAGAATAAGTAACAGACACAATAAGCATAAAGAATGCGTAACAGACACTTTTAGTATAAAGAATATGTGGAAGATACTTACAGCATAGAATATGTAACAGAAACTTTTAAAACTTTTAAAATACTTTCAGCATAAAAAATATTTAATAGACACTCTTAGCACACACAGAAAATGTAATGGACATTTTAGCACAAAGAATACACAATGGACATTTTTAGCAGGAAGAACATACGAGTAATTCACAACATTTCTTTTCTTTGCACCATAATCTTTCAAAGTTAATCATTCATTGTTATACTAATCCTACCCATTTACTGCCAACACTGATGGACACTTCCCCTTACCCTCCCTCACCCCCTCCCCTCCCCTCCCCTCCCCTCCTCCCTTGCTGCCTCATCTGCTATACAATCCCAGAGGCAATACACCTACCACACTCCTTCCAGTTTCACCCTACAAAACCACACCCTGGTCTGTCCCATCCCAACCCTGCCACCGGCAGTCCGCAGACAACCGTCAGTATCAAATCGCCATGAGTCAACCCACCAGAGGAGACACTGCCCTGCAGTCGAGTGACTTTGGCTGACTGAAGCTCGGTGGTGCCTGGACTGAGAATACACAATAGGTTCCTTCTGACAACTCCAACTTATGGAGCTGGAATTTTTGAGCATCTCCCTCCAGGGCGCACCACTTCATCCATCCAACGACAGTCCCCTATGATCTGTCCAATACAGCCAACTTTGACACTAACCCCTCATTAGCACAAATGGGTGGGGGGGGGGGGGGGGGGGGGGGGGGTTAAAAATAAACTGGGCTCATTCCAAGAGCAGAGCATCAAGAACAACAGAAAACTCAGACTTTTTTTTAATGCTGATCAGTGAACATTCCTGCATCAACAAGGTCCGAGAGATGGACGTCTTCAGTGTTGAGCAGGAAATTTGAGCAACAATCTCAAACAGCATCCATTAAATGGATGTGACTTAACCGTGTGTTTTTCAATCTTTTTATTCACACTTGTAACACTTTCAGCTTTAGGCTGGTGCTGGTCAGGACTGAAAAATGCCACAAATAAGTGCCTCTGATGGGAATTGAACCAACCACCTCCCAGCTCACACGCTCACTTGGCTAACCACTGCTCCATGACAGCTGGTCAATATGCGACGCTCAATTACAATGAAGCGAGGTGCAAAATCTAGACCACAGCAAAACAACAGAACAAAACAACAAAAACAAACGAAAAAATACATAAAACACAAAACAGAGCTCAGTAAAAGTGAGTGACATTCAGATCTGAACACATCAAACTATGTGTTCCTGATACAGTGTTGGGGCCCATAGTCCAATGGTTGGAGGGTCAGCTTGCAGACCTGACCTTCGCAAGTTCAAACCACCCCTCAGGGTCCAATCAAATCACGTTGCTTTAAGCCCTGCTGACCACAAAAGCCATATATCTGGGCTGACCCCTTGAGGTCTGAATGTGTCCCCTTTGAAAAACACTTTTCTGACCATCCCACAGTAACGTTCACCTGATTCAGTCCAGGGGATGGTTTAAGATAGAAGGAGAGGACTGGGCTCCATCTGCTATCCTGCGGTGTCCAAGACACGACAAACTCTACCAGATTTTGCTCTTTTTGAAACTGAACAGAAGAATCCACAAAGTACATGTTTGAGACGTTCCTATGGGGAACACTGAAATCCAAGCAGACAAAACACATCAAACCGCAACTTGAACCTTTCAGTATGCACTACACCCATCATTCCATGACCACTTGCATTTGGGTGTGGAGGCAGGGGGAGGGGGGGGGGGGGGTTGGGATCGGACATGAATATCAACTCTGGCAAATCCTTGGACACGGCAAAACACCAGTGCATAAAAGTCAGAGTCATTGTTCATGGGACAACCTGGCAGCCTGCTGGGAAGAGAACCATTCGTCCGTGGTCTGAACACAGAACTTTAGTCAATATTTAGAGGCAACTATAAAAAAAAAAGGTTGTATCATTAAAATCTCAGTACTAGCAGCATTTCAGAAAACACACACGACAGGTGGGAACAACTGACAGGTGATTCCAAATTCTGCACATGATTTTCTGATGATGGTGCTATTTACAATGACCAGTCATACCTCTGGAAGAGAACCCCCATCACATCTTTACTTTACCTTGGTTCGTAATATCAGGGTTGCTTTTTTTTTTAAACATTTTTATCAAGTCCCATAATCCTTCCAAATTCTAGCTGATAGTGTGTTACTTCCCCTACCCATAGGTTCCATGGCGGTCACTTTTCCCTGCCCATATCTTCCAACGAGGCCACTCTGCCCAGACACAGACAAACACGAACAGTGCAAAGGTTTGGACTGGTTACAGCATCTCTGCTTTATGCTGCACAACAGAAGACAGGCCGCCACAGAAATCCCTTATAAGACACCGACGTACAATAGGCAGAAACATGAGAATAAAACCCGTGGGTTGAAGAATTGGTTTTAACCAGCTGAGCAATTTTTAAAGAAAGACAATGACAGATATGGACTGATGAACTCGGCAATTTTTAAAGAAGGACAATGACAGATATGGACTGATGAACTCAGCAATTGTTAAAGAAAGACAATGACAGATATGGACTGATGAACTCAGCAATCGTTAAAAAAGACAATGACAGATATGAACTGACAAACTCACCATTTTTTAAAAAAGACAATTACAGATATGGACTGATGAACTCAGCAATTAAAAAAAAGACAAGGACTGATATGAACCGATGAACTTGGTAATTCAATCACAAAAATGTCAATATGGTAATGAGAAAAATGGGGTAAGCAATTGTCTTAACCAACTTCTTCACTCAAAAAAAAATGAACAAAAACCTGATGTGACAATGGGAAATCAAGGTGAAAACACAACTATCCTTATCAGTTTATACAGTAACTGATTAAGATTTAAAACAAAAAACATACATAACAAAAAAATATGCAGAACTGTTAACCCTAGCATTGCTATTGGTGTATTTTTCAACAAAAATCAGTGTACTTTCTACAAAGAATGGAGAAGCTGTGTGTGTGTGTGTGTGTGTGTGTGTGTGTGTGTGTGTGTGTGTGTGTGTGTGTGTGTGTGTGTGTGTGTGTGTGTGTGTGTGTGTGTGTGTGTGTGTGTGTGTGTGTGTGTGTGTGTGTGTGTGTGTGTGTGTTGTATGTATGTGTGTGTGTGTGTGTGTGTGTGTGTGTGTGTGTGTGTGTGTGTGTGTGTGTGTGTGTGTGTGTTGTGAAACAAACAATGAGAGAGAGAGAGAGAGAGAGAGGTGAAAACAATGAGAGAGAGAGAGAGAGAGAGAGAGAGAGAGAGAGAGAGAGAGAGAGAGAGAGAACTGAAATGTAACTTGCACTATTGTACACGCTGTGTGTGTGTGTGTGTGTGTGTGTGTGTGTGTGTGTGTCTGTGTGTCTGTCTGTGTGTGTGTGTGTGTGTGTGTCTGGTTTTGAAGCAGCCATGGTAGGAACAGGGTCTTTCAGCCCTGATTTGTCAGCAGACTCTGATGTAAAGTCATACATGCCCTCTTGCTGTATTTTTCGACATGTCAGGGCCAGTAGTTGCTGCCATTGTTCCTATATATCAGCATGTTGTTGTTGAAGAAGCAGGCACAGTCAAATATGATTTCATGCACAAGAATTAGCAAGAGTTGTTGCTCTTTGGTCAAAGCACACCAGGCCAACGCCATGGTTAAACTCCGCGTGTGCAGCTATCGCTCAAGAACTTCGTCTCAATACTTTTTTTTTCTACTTTTTTTTCAAATTATTACTTGTCATATTTATAACACACATGAGTACAAAACATAGCGAAGTTGTCTTGATGAAGAGGTCTGGGTACAACACTGAGAGAGATGGGCTGAAGTAATTGTTTTAGCTGACTCAGCCATTAGATATAAACAAAACTTTAAAACAAAAAACAAAAAAAAAACCAGTAAGTCAACAACATTTATGGGCTGAAATTCTTATTTCAACCACCTATAAATATAAGAAAGCCTAAACCTTCAGTTTGCTCTGGCCAGCTTGTTATGGAATTAAAAAAAAAAGACATTCACATTAGATGAAAAAGTACAGGCACAGAATCATGAAACTCAGTTGGCTTCACACAGCACTTTTCCCCCTCCTTCCCCTCTCAGACAGGGCTCTGAACCTTTGCATCTCCTCCACAACAGCCTTCTCTCCTCCCAGTCCATCCAACTCTCTGCGCCCAGCCGCCGCACCATGACCAGTTCAGACGATGGTGGTTTCGCGCCTGCCAGTCTCTGAATCCCTGGTTTCCTCTGTTCTGTCCGGAGCACCCTTGTCAAACGCCTCAAACTGTTTCTTGGCTTTTTTCCACTTGTTCACAATCCGCGCATCTGCATCCCCACCATCGGTCTCCTCCCCGCCCTGAGTGCCAGCCTCCCGCTCGCGTCGCAGCTGAGCGTCCCGGCCAGCGGACTTGAAAAGCATCCACCACCACCGCTGTTGTGCGGAAACGCTTTCGCAAACGTTTCCATCCCAGGCGGAAGAAGTGTCGCTTGCGCTTTTTGAGTCGCCCGCCGTACGGGTCGTCTTTGGTCGGTTTGGGCAAGCGGCCGTACATCCACACGTACACACCAAAGAAAAGGAAAATGCCTATGCTGGGGACGAGGCGATGCACTTGACGCCGAGAGCATACCCGTTTGTAGCGGGCGTTCATGACCGTGTCCAGCTCGATGTAGCGTTTGCCAGTGATGGGGTCCACAGTGCTGTTACGGTACGCGAAGGACAGCTGTGTTTCGTTGAAGGTCTCCAGGCTGTAGTCGTCGTTCACCGAATGGATGATGCGGCCATCAGAGTCTGCATACTGCCCGTAGTCGTAGGGCTCATAGAAGATCTGGTTCTTCCACATGTTCAGGTCCAGCAGAATGACAATGAACAGGATGCCAT
>JADBJO010000612.1:310000-322500 GCA_016801955.1 Conus betulinus | reverse complement strand
TCTTTCTTGCTCTTTTTTTACTTTTTATCATGAAAAATGAAAAACAAAACAAAAAAAGACAGAAAACACGCTTCTTTTTCTTTGTTGTTCTTTTTTTTGGGGGGGTTTGTTTTGTTTCACTGAAAAAATGATAAACAAAAGAAAGAAAGCAGCTTTCTTTTTCTTTCTTGCTCCTGAAAAATGATAAACAAAACAAAACAAAACAAAAAAAGCTTTGCTGCTCTTTTTTTTTTCAATGAAAAATGATAAATAAAGAAAAGAAAATAGCTTTATCTTTCTTTGTTGCACCTTTTTTTTGTTTCAATGAAAATGATAAACAAAGAAAGAAAAAAAAAAAAAAAAAACGCTTTCTCTTTCTTTGTTGCTCTTTGGTGGTCTCATTGAAGAAGGATGATGACACAATCAAGAAAGAAAACAGCCTTCTTTTTTTCTTAGTTGCTCTTTTCTCTTTTGTTGAAGAAGTAGAAACAAAAAAAAAAGAACAAAAACAGCTTCTGTGGTGCAGCGGTTAACATCACACAGCTAACTGGGAGCAAGTGGGTTCAAACCTCATCAGAACCATCAAAAAATCATGGAGTTTTCTGGGGCCTGGTCCGACTACGGTAACTAAGCAAAATTTAGAAAGAGAGGGGTTAGTTACCGCCAAGGACATTGACAAACAAAGCACAGGACAAGACACGATGCATTTCGACTTCTTGGGTCTTCTTCAGGCAAAAACAAACAGATCACATTTAACATTTAGGACAGTACAAACAAAGAACGAAGACAGACTTATCTGTTGTACAACTTGACAAAGGGTATCAGCGTTAACAAGTACACATAGAGTGTTAAAGACGAGACGTGAAATACAACACGACAAAGGGTATCAGTCAATATCAAGAGTAAAGTTTCAAAATGGAGTGACTGATTGCGGAAAAGAAGCAAAATTTAGAAAGAGAGGGGGTTAGTTACCACCAAGGACACTGACAAACAAAGCACAGGACAAGACACGATGCATTTTGACCTCTTGGGTCTTCTTCAGGACGAGTTTTGCATGTGGTGTGAGCACCTATGGGGCAACTGGAACCAAATGAAAAGAATGTTTTTGAAGGTGAAGACAAGAACCAAATGAGGAGACCATGACCAAAATGAGAAGACCAACTCCTAAGTGAGAAGACAGGATTCAAAGGAGAAGACTGGAACTAAGCAAAAAGACTGGCCCCAAAATGAAAAAAACGGACATATCTGCTAACCTTCTGGTGTCAAAATTCATGAACCACGGTACGGAGCAGTTAGGTGGAATGAAGAGGACACAGTTCATCTTTTCACCAAAAAGCATCTGAACTGCTTTATGTTTCAGATGACAAAGGTGGGGTTTAAACAGAAAATGCATCATTTTGGGGTTTAGTCTGCCATACTCTATCATCCCTCTTAAAAAAAAAAAAAAAAAAAAAATCCGTAAACCCAAAATTTTCATTCAAATTTTTTTACCTGTGGATTCCCACCCCCCACCCCCCCCCCCCCCCCCCTTAAATTAAGGGGTTTTAAGAGAAATTTCTAAAATCTGGGAAATTCCAGAAAAACAAATCAGGAGGGTGGCAGCTATGGACTGATTCCAAAGGGGAAGACTTGGGGTCACATGATAAAAAAAAAAAAAAGAAAGAAAGAAGACAAGCCTCTGAAAGAGTTGCTCAAATATTCTGACCAGCATGGCTTCTGTCTGCATCTTTTTGCCTACTTCATCCCAGAGCACATAAGGGCAGGGAAATGTACAGCCCTCAAGCCAGCATAACACTCCATGATCAAGGACAGACTATGACACCCAATCTTAAATCTTTCACTTACTTCTTCTCAAAACCCTAACCTCCGCTCAACAATTCATCGCTTTCCTCCTTTCTTTCTCCAAACATTCTCACAGCAACAACACACCCTCTCGTAAATTACCGGCCTTGACACCCACACACCTAAGTGCAACCCTGGCACTTTCTTCCTCTCTCACCCAACACATTTTCAGCAGCACCACACAAACATCAAACTTCCGATCTGCATCAAACACCTTATCCTTCATCGGCCTGACAACACCTGCTCTCTCATCTGCATCGATCACCCATCCTCTGACCTGTTCAACACCTGCTCTCTCATCTGCATCAATCACCCATCCTCTGACCTGTTCAACACCTGCTCTCTCATCTGCATCGATCACCCATCCTCTGACCTGATCAACATCTGCTCTCTCATCTGCATCAATCACCCATCCTCTGACCTGCATCACACACCTGTTCATTCACCTACATCTAAAAACTGATCATTCATCTGTATCAAACCCCTGATGAGTCACCTGCATCAAACAACTTACCTCCCACCTTCATCAAATGCCTGATCTCTCATCTGCATAAAACCCCTGATCTATCCCTTGCATCAAACATCTGATAACTCACCTGCATCAAAACACCTGATCTCTCACCCACAGTGGACCCAATTTCACCTGCATCACACAGCTCTTCACCTGCATCACAGTACTCTCTCATGTCTCACCTGCATGATGATCACCATGGCCATCACAGAACTGTCCCACATCCCAACTGCTTGACGATCATGATGTCCATCAAAGAACGATCCCACGACTCACTTGTATGTCAATCATGATGTCCATCACACAAACTATCCCATGACTCACCTGCATGTCAATCATGATGTCCATCACACAAACTATCCCACGACTCACCTGCATGACGATCAGGATGTCCGTCACACACACTATCCCACGACTCACCTGCATGACGATCAGGATGTCCATCACCAGGATGAAGGAGGCCAGGAAGGCCCGGGACAGCTCGTTGCTGTGCAGGAAGTCGCGATTCAGGCTGTCCCACTTGATGTAGTCGGTGGCGATGACGAAGATGACGGTGAAGGAGGCGAGGACGACGACCACCCAGAAGAGGATGATGCGGTTGTAGCGGTGTTCCACCACCAGCGCCTGACTGGCTTGGCCCACATGGGGTACAGCTTCTCCTGAAGCATCATGTCCGTCACCTGCCGTGGCAAAAGTGATGGCATCAGCGTTTCTCAGCCCAACCTTTTTGTTTTCTCTGTCCCTCTGCCTTTCTCTCTTTCTCTCCCTTCCTCTCTCCTTCCTTCTCTCTCTCTCTCTCTCTCTCTCTCTCTCTCTCTCTCTCTCTCTCATAAATACTCTTTTTCTCCCTCTTTTTCTCTCTCTCTCCCCCCCCTCACTCTTTCTCTTTCACATCTCTCTCTCTTTTTTTTTACTCACTCACTCACTCTCTCTCACACACACACACACACACACACACACACACACACACACACACACACACACAAACTCATGCATACACACACACACACACACACACACACACACACACACACACACACACACAAAGAGCTTGCTCTCACTCACACACACACACACACACACACACACACACACACACACACACCTCACATTTTCTCTTTCCCTCTATGTATGTTAAAGCGTCATGCCACAACCTGTTTCAAAGACTGAAAAGCAATTTTGCACAGAAGAAATCTACCTCCCCCTCCCACAAACACCAAGCCCCGCATACTCCGGACCATACACCCGAACTCTCTTCCACCCACACAACCCATCACAACTTCACTAAAACATTTCAAGTTACATCTGCAAAGATGCTTCATCTCAAATTAACCATGTTTTTTTTTTTTTTTTTTTGAGGGGGGGGGGGTTGGTGAAATAAAATCCCTCCAACAATGTCTGACTCATCTTTAAATATATATCAACCAAAAAACAAACTCCAGTCAAAAAGACTTCAGTATCTACACCTTCTTCCTCTTGACTCATTTGTTCATGCTCACCTTCTTAACACCTGTCTGCTCTCCATTTCATCATTTCACTAGCCCTGGAAGTTATTTTTCAGTTGATCTCTCTTATATATCTGGAGTGTTTTTTCAGTTGATTTGTCTGTGTAACATATGTTGTAAAGATAGGTTCATGCTGAAGACACACTGTAAGATTACTGCAGCATGAGACTGAGTGAGTGAGTGAGTGAGTAAAAAGAACAAAGAGAGAAGAGAGAGAGAGACAGTGTGTGTGTGTGTGTGTGTGTGTGTGTGTGTGTGTGTGTGTGTGTGTGTGTGTGTGTGTGTGTGTGTGTGTGTGTGTTGTGTGTGTGTGTGTGTGTATACTTGTGTATGTGTCTGTGTTTGTGTGCATATGTATGTATGTGTGTGTGCACATGTGTGTGTGCATGTGTGTGTGTCTTTGGGTGTGTGTGTGTGTGTGTCTTTTGGGTGTGTGTGTGTGTGTGTGGGTGGGTGGGTGTGTCTGTGTAAGAGCAGAAAGAAAGACAGTGAGAGACAGACAGAGAGCACATGTGTGTGAAGGAAATTGGGAAATAGTGACATGACAAACTGTAATCATCTTTTTGTTTGAAAAGTTAATTGACTTAAGGAAAAACGGCAATATCACTGCAGTTTACTGCTTACAGTTACTGAAACTACAAGTACATTATTGTATTTTCAGCTGTCATCATCTTCTTCATCATCATCAAAAAGTTGTCAAAATGGCTGATTGTTTGGCCAAGAATGCCGTAACGAAGACACTGTCCAACATATCTATCCCCTCTCAGATTTGAAACTGAAAGTTAATGTTTCAATCAGAAACCTCTGGCAGAGGACTGGAATACACAGGCGGATAACAAACTCTTTCAGATCCATCCAAACCTAAAAGAGTTCCTCTCTCATCTACCTCTGGTGGTTGCAAAGAAGAAAACGGCCATTCGTCTTTAACCCGTTCGAATGAAGAAGCTCTGTGGTGCATTCCATGTCATGTACCACTCACAATGAAACATATTCTTCTTGAGTGTTGGGACATGTATGATGTGAGACATAAACATTTTACAGCAGATTCCACGAAAACCTTGTTCAGAGATGTTCCATCTGATGTGAATTTCTTTAATTTCTGAAAGAGATTTTACATTTTTCATCTGATCTGAGATTTGCAAAAGAAGGATTTCTAACAAAATTTTTGGTATTTTTTTAGATGTATTCTAAAGGGCTGTGTGAATGAATGACTTCTAGGTTGACTCTGATATGGAGACAGCCGCCCTGATATGGTCCTTCATAGTATGCTGGCCAACATTACCTCACCTCACTAACATCATCATCATCATCATCATCATCACCTACAACCTTACCATCCAGGCTGTGAAAAAGTCTCCACACCAAGTGCCTGTGGCAGCTGCCTTCATGAATATGTCATTGTCTACGCCCATGTACGGCGAAATATGGTAATCGGTGGTGGCGTCTCCACCAATCAACAGAAAGGCAGTGTAGATGTAGGAGAAGATGAAGACGCACAGGATGGTGCTCAGGAACATGGTCATCCACGAGCCTTTGTCGTCCGAGAACATCTTGAGACGGAAAAGACGATCTGCCGACCAGAATGGGAGAATATCACTTACTCATTCAGGCATATGATATGATGTATATATATGTATATATATATATATATATATAGAGAGAGAGAGAGAGAGAGAGAGAGAGATACATATATATATATATATATATATATATATATATACAGATGGAGAGACAAAGAGACAGAAACAGACAGGGGAGAGAGAGAGAGAGAGAGAGAGAGAGAGAGAGAAGGGGGAAGGATGGAAGAGAAAAGGACAGGGAGAGGCGAAAAAAAAAAGACAGGGAGAGGTGGGGCAGGGGTGGGAGAACGGGGGATGGGGGGGAAAGAGAGATCAGGGTGTGAGGGCAAAGAGTGCAAGGGTAGAAGGAGGGACAAAGGTAAGTGTGGGGGAGAGGGGAGAGAACAGCTAATATCACATTAAAATGAGTCCCTTCTCCAGCCAGACCTATCATCAAGCCTATCAAAAAAAAAAAAAAATGTGATGCGTTAAAGTTTCGTTGAAAAAAAAAAGCTATACTTGGATCTAGTTACAATGAGTATGATTTCAAGACTGAGAGGCAAAAACACAGCATGATAAGAAAAACAAACTTTCATCGAACTGTTTCAAGTACTGCAATTTTTGAAAATGCCAAAAATTCCGCTTGCAACTTCTGTGAAATGGAGTTGGTAAGGGGCAAAAAATACAGCTGTACCCTCCTAATGTATTGTTCTGTAAAAGTAAATTTGTAGAAAAGCTTTTCTGTAAGAGTGAGTGTGAATTGTGTGTGAGTGTGTGTGAGTATGATACGTCTGTGTGTATGTGTGCATGGTTGTGTGTATTTGCCTGCCTGTGTAAGTGTGTGTGGGTGTGAATATGTGTGTGTGTGTGTGTGTGTGTGTGTGTGTGTGTGTGTGTGTGTGTGTGTGTGAGTGAGTGAGTGAGTGAGTGAGTGAGTGAGTGAGTGTGTGTGTGTGTGTGTGTGTGTGTGTGTGTGTGTGTGTGTGTGTGTGTGTGTGTGTGTGTGTGTGTGTGTGTGTGTGTGTGTGTGTGTGTGTGTGTGTATGTGCGCGTGCTTGCGTGCGTGTGTATGTGCGTGTGTGCATGCATGTGTGCGTGCGTGTGTGTGTGAGTGTGTGAGGGCATGTGTGTGTGTGTGTGTGTGTGTGTGTGTGTGTGTGAGTGTGTGTGTGTGTGTGTGTGTGTGCGCGCGCGCGCGCGCATGCATGCGTGCGTGCGTGCGTGCGTGCATGCGTGCGTTCATTGCATGCATGCATGCGTGCATGCGCATGCATGCAAGTGCGTGCGCATGCATGCAAGTGCGTGCGTCTATGGCCTGCAGGCAATTTCCGATGCAAATTGTAGCCAACTCCACAGTCAGTCAATCAGTGTTTTGTTTACAACAGATACTGCTTGCTTTATCTGTTATCTGTAACAGCTGCAGTGTCTACTGTCCGTGACCTTGTTTCCAAACTCTGCATTTCACCCACCACTCAACAACCTGAAAACTGCTTTGGGGGGAAAAAAAAAAAGAAGCTTTACCAGAGGTGCCTCAAAAGAGGCGGTTTGAAGACTTCTACAGGTACATTGTTCAAAAAGTGACCTTTCAGAACAATGCTTTTCAGAAAGGCGTGAGGGCTGGGACAGATAGGTTACTGCCTCCTTGTCTCATTTCTTTCTTCTTTTTAAAGAATCCTCTCCCTCCCTTCCCCTATCCTTCTAAAATCTCAAGTAATCATTCAAGACTCTGGGAATGAACCACAGATTTTAGCACCACAGCTTCCAGTTATTCAGCATTAACCTG
Organism: Conus betulinus; assembly: GCA_016801955.1. Lineage (NCBI taxonomy): Eukaryota > Metazoa > Mollusca > Gastropoda > Neogastropoda > Conidae > Conus > Conus betulinus. The sequence goes on along the minus strand of JADBJO010000612.1, from coordinate 315,321 downwards.
TATTTGAGACTGAACACTGATTTCATGTGCCACAACTCTAATCATTCAGCATTAACCTGTATTTGGGAGTGAACCACAAATCATATGTGCCACAGCTTCTAATTACCCAGCATTAACCTGTATTTTGAGAATGAACCACAAATTTTCTGTGCCACAACTTCCAGTTATTCAGCATTAACCTGTATTTGAGAATGAACCACAAATTGTATGTGCCACAATGTCCAGTTATTCAGCATTAACGTGTATTTGAGATTGAACCACAGATTCATGTACCACAGCTTCTAATCATTCATGATTAACTAATCATTATCTAGTCATGATTAACCTGTAATATCTATATCTAATCATTCAGAATTAACCTGTAATATCTATATCTATCATAATCATTCAGAATTAACCTGTAATATCTGTATCTTATCATTCAGGATTAACCTGTAATATCTATATCTAATCATTCACGATTAACCTGTAATATCTATATCTAATCATTCATGATTAACATGTAATGTAATATCGATATCTATTCATTCATGATTAACCTGTAATATCTATATCTATTCATTCATGATTAACTGTAATATATCTATATCTAATTCACGATTCACGATTCACGATTAACCTGTAATATCTATATCTAATCATTCACGATTAACTGTAATATCTGTATCTATTCATTCACGATTAACCTGTATTATCTATATCTAATCATTCATGATTAACCTGTAATATCTATATCTAATCATTCACGATTAATCTGTAATATCAACATTTCAATAGCACTTCTTTCTTTCCCTTCCCCTTCCCCCCGTCAAATTCATTCTGTGACGTGTGTGTGTGTGTGTGTGTGTGTGTGTGTGTGTGTGTGTGTGTGTGTGTGTGTGTGTGTGAGTGAGTGTGTGCAAGTGTCTCTGTCTGTGTGTGTGTGTTTGTGTCTGTGTGTCTGTATGTGTGTGTGTGTGTGTGTGTGGGGGGGGGGGGGGTAAGTCAATATGCATTCTTGTTTGTAGATGCATGGAACTGTTTGCAATATTTTATCTTCTTCTTTGACTTCATTTATGTTTTCTTTCATTTTTGTGAATTTGTAGGCGCAAGGGGCTTATGTAAGATTAAACGCCATAAATAATCACTATCATTATTGTAATCCTGATCACTTAACCCCCCCACCCCCACCCCTTTCACTCCTCCCCAAAACAAAACAGCCTCATATCATCAGACAACACTGACAGACCCCAAGGGACTCACTGAAAAGAAATGTGGAACAGCAGCTTGCCGACAACCATCCCCACCACAGTCCTCCCCCCCCCCCCCCCCCCCCACCCCCAAATCCCAAAAAAAACAGCCCCATAGCAGACATAACTCTGACAAACCCCGGCCACTCACTGAACAGAAGCCTGTATAACAATAGTGTCCTATTGACCATCCCCATCACAGTTCCCCCCAATCCCCAAACCAAACAGCCCCACAGCAGACACAACTCTGACAGACCCCCGGCCCACTCACTGAAGAGGAGGGTGTGGAACAGCAGCTTGCCGACGACCATTCCCACCACAGTTCCCGCCAGCCACAGCACACCTTCAGCAGGCTCCAGGCATTGGGCGGGTAGCGAGTGCCCACAAAGGCAAAGCAGTCCCGATGACGGGGATGTTGCACTCCTTGCTGCTGTGGGCCACAGGATCCTCGGCGTAGATGAGGAAGTTGCAGAAGGTCACAAAGTAAGCCAGGAAGAGACGCAGGTACGGGTGCTGGAAGTAGTAGCGGAAATCGCTCTCCATGTACAGAGAGAACACACTGTCTTTGTCCCCGTCTTTCGGTTCTGTCTTGACGTCCTCAGGCTTCAGCTGCTCTCCTGCGCCTTCCTTGGAATCCCCGTTCTGCTGGTCTTTGGTGGAGTTTGGTGTTGTTGTTGGGGGCCGCAGTAATGGCTCCGTCGTTGCCGCCATCCCCCAGTCTATTTCCTCCATGTTGGAATCGTTGGCCATCGCCATTCTGCTGTCAGAACTCCACGCTTGGCTTCGTGAGCCAGACGGTCTTACTTCCCTGCTGGCTTTGGTTGATGGTGAAATTCGGTTGTTGGGGGTGCGCCTCCCAGCATCTCCAGGGGAGCTGCGCTGATCCACAGGGATTAAGCCCTCCACATGGGTGATGGTGGGTGAACTGCCTTCATCAGAGACCTGCCACATGAAAACAGTCCCCCTGGTGTTACAAGAAAATCAGTGTTATTTCCTGAAAAGCTCTCTCTACATGTGTGCTTGTGGAAGATGGCCTTTATCCACTAGTAATCTGGGACAAGGTGTGTCACCTTCAGAATGGTTAAACAGGTAATAAAAATACTTTCTGTACTAACAGGTAATAATCATACTGCTTATATTAACAGACGATCATCATACTTTTTATACTAACCGGAAATAATGATACTCTTTATACTAACAGATGATGATGATACTTTCTATACTTACAGGTAATAATCATACTTTTTTATACTAACAGATGATCATCATACTTTCTATACTAACAGGGAATAATGATACCCCCTTTATACTAGCATATGATAATGATACTTTTTACACTAACAGATGATAATCATACTTACTATACTAACAGGAACTAGTAATACTCTTTATACTAACAGATGATAATGATACTTTTTACATTTTTTAATCCATAGTCTTTTTCAATGTGTGCTGTTTATTAAACCGACATGACTCAAAATTCATGAATTGTTCAAGTTTTCTAGCGTCCACCATAACATTCATCTGGCCTGATATGCATGACCATTAATTATACAGCATCAGATCTCATGAGGCAAGAAACGCACAAAGGCACTCACACAGATACACGCACAATACTTTGATCCTGCTTTGGACAGAGGACAGAAGAACAAGACAACATAGTTGTGAGAAGCAGATTTTAATCAATAAACACGAGTAAAGCACAGCTTGCATGCATACGGTGAGGGGGAGGGCGAGGGGGCAGGTGGGGGGGGGAGGGGAGGGGCAGTACATGGTGAGATGCTCATCACAAGCGTGTTTTGCCATTTCTTTTTCTGATGTGTGCCAGTGACTGAGTCTATAATGGAAAAAGAGAAGGTAAAAATGATTGTTGAATCTTACGGTAATATCAAGCTGAAGAAATTATGCCTGCATGGTAGAAACATTTTGGGATGTAATGGGTGGCCATCTTCAGATTATTAGCATACTGACGCATGATTTTATTTACAATGAAGTTTTACATCGTACAATGATTCACTGCTTTTAAATACCATTCTTTTATCATATAACATTCTTTATATCATATCCTCCTCCCCAAATCCTCTCTCTCTCTCTCTCTCTCTCTCTCTCTCTCTCTCTCTCTCTCTTTTGATTTCCTTTACCAAGAGAGCCAGCCAGAAAAAAAGAGAGAGAGAATGTGTGTGTCTGTGTATATTTTGCCAGCTTGTCTCCCCTGATTTTCTTCTTGTCTCTTCTTCTTTTCATTGGTTCCCCTCCACTATTCTCAAAAAAAAAAAAAAAAAAAAAAAAAAAAAAAAAAAAATGATGTTTAAAATGGCCAGTCCATCTTGTGACGAGGCCATAGCATGTAAGCTTTCCTTCACGGTTATGCGCTGGTCATCCACTGGGTCCTTGTGGTGTTAGAATCAGGTGCAGCTCTCTCTTTGTTCCTCAGCTGCACATTTCAGGGTTCACCAGGGTGACACCACTTTGAATCAACAAACAAACAAACAAACAAAAACGATGTTTCAAATGGCCAGTCCGTCTTGTGACGAGGCCATAGCATGTAAGCTTCAAAACGGTTATGCCTGGTCATCCACTGGGTCCTTGTGGTGTGATTGTCAGCTGTAGTGCGTCTTCGAGGATGATGTTTCAACACACCACCAGTTGGCATGAGTGTTGTTTTTGTGACGGCCATGCCACCAGCACACAAATGACCCACTGGTCTCCAAAACAGGGCACAGGATTTTCAACTCTCAACAGTTTTTGAGATTTTTGCATTTTGCATGACGGATGTTCTTGTTTTTTTTCATAACATTCTGCGCATTATTTCTAAAATAACATTTTTGTGATGAATGTGTCTGTTTCGGGGTTTTTTTTTAGGTGATACATTGCTTCAGAACAAAAATGTTGTTTTAAATACCATAAAATTGGGAAGAAAATTGTCGATCACCGGTGATCGAAATTCAAGGGAAAGAACTGAAGAGAGTTAATCTAAGCGCAAAATGTTCACATGCGCATGCATGCATGCAAAGGATCTCGACTAAAAGTCTCATTCAGTGGATGGATAAGAAGGGAGTGGAGTCCACAATGACCTTGACTTCACACAGAAATCCTCTTTCAGGCTTGCTGTCTTGAGCAGGAATGGAACCCCGAACCTTGAAACAACAGTCTAATACCTTAACCATAACGCCCCTGATCAACGTATGAGATGCTCTGGTCATTCATGTTTCTAGAGGTTGTAGTGTCTCTGCTGGAAGGTCTATGTGTTCCATACGTGCAGAAGAAAGACAAGGTTAACATCAGTCTGACCTTAGGCTCATAGTGATGCTGTTGTCCTTCCATACGCTCTTAAAGGCGCATTTCTAATCCAGTGAAGTGCCTGCAGGTGCTGTCAGAAAAACTCTGTCTTTGCTGCTGGCTGCTTGTTTATAAACCCCCGCTGCCTGCCGCTTTAGATCATGCAGAGTGCTGTCGCTTGTTCCTGTCACTATCATTTGTGATCATTCATCATTATATCATTCTGCAGTAGATACGCAAATTTCTTTTTTTCGCTTTGCAATTTCTTAATATTTTCAGTCAGTACATTTCTGTACCGTGAACAAGTTTTATACTGTCATTTAAGCTGTGGTGCTGCACACAGCTTTTTCCTTGTTTTCTTGCCTGACTGCTACATTCAATTGAGAGACAAGCACAGTATTCACACACACACACGCACGCACACACGCACGCACGCACGCACACGCACGCACACAAGCGCGCGCACAAGCATGCACAACATGCCCCATAAACACAGAGCATGCACAGCAAAACTCACGCGTGAATGTACATAACACATACACCAAGCACATCCCCACACACAAAAAAAAATCGACGGGGTTTGAATGTCAAGCTAATGCAAAAGTCTACATCTTACTCATAAGTCTACCGCCCACTCATAATCACATCGGCACAACATACTTCTTTGTACAGATAAATGAAAGACACCATGCTTTTGATCATAGCACTGCGCATACCATCACAGCAACACAACATTTTTTTTGTTAGTAAGCTGCACATTTCCCAAAACATGATTTCTAAACATCATCCAGCCGCCATGGAGCGGAGCGCCCT
>JADBJO010000612.1:302500-305000 GCA_016801955.1 Conus betulinus | reverse complement strand
TGCTGTTCATAGATTACAATGATGTTGCCATTCAATTTTTCATAAAATGACACACACGCACGCACACACGCATGCACGCACGCACGCACGCGCACATGCATGCACACGCACACACACACACACACACACACACACACACACACAACACACACACAAAGGACTCAAGATACTTTCAAATGAAACACTGATTGGATCGGTGAAGTACAGTGTATCAGACTCTGTGTGTGTGTGTGTGTGTGTGTGTGTGTGTGTGTGTGTGTGTGTGTGTGTGTGTGTGTGTGTGTGTGTGTGTGTGCATGCTGTGTGTGTGTGTGTGTGTGTGTGTGTGTGTGTGTGTGTGTGTGTGTGTGTGTGTGTGTGTGTTGTTGTTGTTGTCTTCAGGTTAACGTCTTTCCACTAAAAGTGATTCAGACAATATTATAGTGTAGAGTGTTCTTGATGTAAGGAATGAGAGAGATGCATGTTTTTAGGGAGTGTAAGTGAGTGTGTGTGTGTGTGTGTGTGTGTGTGTGTGTGTGTGTGTGTGTGTGTGTGTGTGTGTGTGTTGTTCTTCAGGTTAACGTCTTTCCACTAAAAGTGATTCAGACAATATTATAGTGTAGAGTGAACTTGATATAAGGAATGAGAGAGATGCATGTTTTTAGGGAGTGTGTGTGTGTGTGTGTGTGTGTGTGTGTGTGTGTGTGTGTGTGTGTGTGTGTGTGTGTGTGTTCATTCATTTGTGTCTTTATAAGCTTATGGGTGCACTTTATGGGTTGCATATGCATATCACATATTAATGTGATGACATTACTGACCAAATTTTCCTAGGAAACATGGACTTTACATGAACAATAGAGCTACTGAGTTCTCCCTCCTTCCCTCCCCTTCCCTCCCTCCCCCCCCCCCCCCCTCTCTCTCTCTCTCTCTCTCTCTCTCTCTCTCTCTCTCTCTCTCTCTCTCCTCCACCTGAATTTCTTTTCTTTTCATATTCTACCTTATAATCTTTGGTGAGAAAAATAGATGGTGTATTTCACAAATTTCATATTATAATTTCTGCCCAGAGCTGGTACATTTTCAGTTCCAGAACCAAGCATGCTACAGAAATCAAGCTCATGCAAACTGAACAAAGAAAACAGTATTCCAAAAAGTCAATAAATACACCTACATACTTACCAATTTCAAAAACATCCCAACAACTGAACATTACATTCCTTAACAACATGCAGAAGAAAGACACCCACTACCTTCAAGAAAGAAAAAAAAAAAAAAAAAAAAAAAAACAAAAAAAAAAAACAGTTCTATGCGTCGACTTTAAACAGAATTCATGCAGCACAAAAAAAAGCACGATACGTGGAGTGGAAAAAAAAAAAAAAAAAAAAAATCTGATCATGATATCTCTACCTGTTGACTTTATGCAAACATCCACTGCAAGTCCCTGAAACAAACGCATCGTCATAATTACATTTAATACTCGACATCATTACGCAGCGGAACTTCTGAAAAAAATCATCTTCAAACAAAATCCCAAAAACTGGATCTTTAATTACAGGGGGTAGATTTCACTGGCAGGTAGAACTAATACAGACGCAAGCACCAAAACAACAACAATCAGTCAAAAATAAAAAACAAAAAGCAAAAATCACAACCAGAAAAAAAAAAAAAAAAAGAAATCTTTGAAGACATGGGACTGTACTGGAAGACAAATTTAATACATGCAAAAGCAAAAAAAAAAAAAAAAAAACGAAGGGGAAAAGAGGAAGAAAAAAAAAAAAAAAAATTCTTCAAGGCAGAAAGTCTTTACTGCGAGCAGAAAGTAGTGGTGACTAAGACCAAAAGATCACAGAAAAACAAGCCTTTCAAGGGAAGGAGTTTTTATTGTGTATTAAAACCAGTATAAAGACAAAAACAAAGCAAACAACACCACCAAAAATCACAGAACGACATTTTTTTAAGGGAAGGAGGGAAGATGGGAGGACTTCTTCTCTGGGAGGTAGACCTACCACAAAGACACACACAAAAAAAAGTCACATGAAAAACAAGCCTTTGAAGGGTGAGAGTCTTTCTTACGTGGTAAACTTAGTCCAAAGACAAAAATGTCATGGAAAAAAAAAAAAACTCTCAAGACTTGGAGGCTTAACTACTGGGAGGTAATCATAGTACAAAGGCAACAATCTTGCCAGTGGACAGGAGGGGGGGGGGATGAGGGGGGGTGTGGGTGGGGGGAAGATACACAAAAATATTGAAAGAAAACACGTCTTTAAAGATAGAGTTTTTATATTTGGGCATAAACCTGGTACAAAGACAAAAAAAAAAGTCATGAAAATGAATCTTTAGGGAAAAGAGTTCTTTGGAGAATCTTGCGGGGGACTGATGTTCATCTCAGTACAGAAAATAAAAAAAAAAGTGGATTGCACACTGATGTTCATCTCAGTACAGAAAAAAAAAAATTTGGCCAAATTGGATCACATTATGTATATCACATCAAAAAATTCTTTATAAAAACATGTTATTCATTCAA
>JADBJO010000612.1:280000-290000 GCA_016801955.1 Conus betulinus | reverse complement strand
TTGTCTCTCTCTCTCTCTCTCTCTCTCTCTCTCTCTCTCTCTCTCTCTCTCTCTCTCTCTCTCTCTCTCTCTCTGTGTGTGGTTCTGCAGGTCTATCAATGAATCTCGTGAAATTGATCCCTTTTGTGAGCTTGACAGCCAATGTCTTTGCTGATATTGTTGTTCCGTTCGTAGGCCCTATCAGCTGAGGATCTCACAGACGATAACATCAGCTCTTTCTTGGAGGGTCTGAGTTTTCCAAATTTAATAGTGGTAAAGAAGTCAGGCCTACCCCGTCTTGCGCAACGCTCACATGCTGAATTTTGCAAGTTGAACCTTCCGTGATATGACGTCATTCTCAGAGAGAGAGAGAGAGAGAGAGTGGTCTTTCCCCTCCCTTCTTCATGTGAGAGCGAGCGAGAGGGAGAGAGACAGAGACAGAGAGAAACAAACAGAGACAGACAGAGACAGATAGACAGACAGAGAGACACAAAGACAGACAGACATACAGACAGACATACAGACAGAGGTGGGGAGGGGGGGGGGGTAGAAGGTTAGATCGGACATAATTCAATTTGCCGCGATCTCGACCAGCTCCCTATATACCCTTCTGTAAGAGAGAGAGAGAGAGAGAGAGAGAGAGAGAGAGAGAAACGTCCCCCACCCTTCCCTCCGCTTCCATCACTATCTCACCTGGCCACACCTTGAAGTAGAAAACTCCCTCTTCTTCACACACACACACACACACACACACACACACACACATACACTAGCAAGCCAACGGCCGACCCAAGCCATATCCTCTTTCCACACACCCCCTCCACCCCCCCCCCCCCCCCCCCACCCCACCCCCCACACACACACACACGCACGCACGCACGCACGCAACCATGCACACGCGCACACACACAGCGAGAGAGAGAGAGAGAGAGAGAGAGAAAACTGTGCTCTTGTTGGAGACGGATGAGTTTAACGTCCTCATAGCAAAACGCTTTTAGGGACAAGATATCGCCACAGCCAAGGCTGTGACGGGTGGAGGGTCCCAGGAAGGATGGGCGCCGTCAGGCAGGAGCCTACATGAGGTAGGTAGTCGTTAGGACCGCCGAGCGGTCGTCTGAAGGTAGTTCGGCTGCGGTTGATGTTGATGATGTCGTCGTCGTCGTGGTTCCTCCAAGGCCGTCGTCAGGGCTACCGGGCGGCCGTCTTCATGCTGAGTGGCGACGGTCCTGTGTGCCGCGTGAGGCCGACTCGGGAGACGTGCGAGGCACAAGTCGCCGAGCCTTTACACCAAGGTTCATGCCCACTCTGCGCCCATGAGGGACGTCCCCCCCCCCCCCCCCCTCACCCCTCCCCTCTCCCAGCCAGGGGAAAGCCCTGCTAGACGTGCAGGCCACTGGGTAGTTCGCAGAGGTGGCAGCACCTCGTCGCCAAGTGTCACGCACGCTGCCTGGAGCCGGCGACACAGGCTAGTCCCGTCGTCACACGCGATGAAGGAAATCTGCGCCGCCCTACACCCATCTACCACCTGGGTGCCTTCTGCTGATCTGTGCCACCGACCAGCAGGGAATGTGCTCTTTGTTGGAATGAGCACCTTAAAATAGCTATAACTAAGCCTAACCGTCCAGCCTTCGCTCATATTAGGCCCGTCTCCCCACATACCACACACCACACCACACCTGCACACACCCAAAACTTCACCTCTACCTATACCACCCTCGCACACGTGCCCGTGAGCCTCGTCAGACAATCGCCCCCTGGTGAGAGCATTACTTAAGAAAAGAGGCTGGAAGTGACAAGAGGGGAGGAGCGGAGAGGGGGGCTGGCTTAACTTGGGTCTGCTGCGGTGGGCTCGGTTTGGAACCCATCCACCCCCTGCACCACAACTTGGCCAACCACAACATGCGATATGTGTCTCCTGTGTGACCTCACGCCTCTCGCATACAGAGAGAGAGAGAGAGAGAGAGAGAGAGAGAGAGAGAGAGAGAGAGAGAGAGACAAGACAAGACAAGACAAGAAAAGACAAGACAAAATGCTTTATTTACGAGGATAATAGATAAGCAGTGATGTGGGTTGTTGTTTTTTTACGTCCAGTCCTCGCCCTGAGTCGGGTCAACAATGCAAAATAAGATGAGGCAATAAAGGAGCATCCAAAAATGGCTAGAACAAAATTGAATACGGAATAAAAAAGAAAAAGTAGAATGAGAGAGAGAGAGAGAGAGAGAGAGAGAGAGAGAGAGAGAGAGAGAGAGAGAGAGAGAGAGAGAGAGAGAGAGAGGTCATCTTCACTCCCACGGTTGGCAGGTAAGCAAGATGGTTTTTTTTTTCACCTGGCCCTTGTCTCCCTTCAGGGGACAAAGGATACTAACACACTGACACTACGACACAAGATAAAACTGAATATAACAAAACAATGATGATTCATATTAACATAAAAAAATCACAAATATACACTAAGACTGTATGTTTCACACACACACACACACACACGCGCGCGCGCGCGCGCGCGCGCGCACGCACGCACGCACGCACACACACACACACACACATACACACACACTGACGAAAGAGCATAGTAGTGACATCAGTCACCATAACAGTATCATCAGAGGAGGAAAAAAGAAAACAGGGTTTATGAAGCAGTCATGTACAAGTGCACAGTATAAATATATTCATTTAAACATTCTTGTTCATATTCAAGATTGGCTTTTAAGTCAGAAAGATTGGTTTTTAATCAGTGAGGAACAGGAAATAATTTATGTCGTTGTCGACGGCAGAGAGAGAGAGAGAGAGAGAGAGAGAGAGAGAGAGAGAGAGAATAAAACAGATAAGGTAAGTTAGGGCACAATTACAAACTATGGCAACACACACATAAAACAGGATGGGTACATAAAACACAATTACAAACTATGTGTACACACAGAAGAGCCAAATTCTACACAGAGGAAAATGAAAAATACAATACTAGGTCACTCACTTTATGACAAGAAAGAGTTAAAACAAACAAACAAACAAACAATCAATGTTAGTGTAGGTTAGTCACTGTATGAACAAAAAGAAAGACAAACCAACCAAACAAAAATGTATAGAGCAAGCAAATGCAGCTTTCTATTACTTCCCTGATACCAAAAGAACAGGTACTGGTGTGAAACTTCAAGTTGTCTTTTCCTGTGCCTCGATTCCGTCACACAGTTTTAACACACTGCCGGAAGTGACACTACTGATTGATCTGGATTGGGCATTAGGGAACTCCGTGATAAGTTGATTAATTAAAAGTGTCTTCGGTTTAAAACACAGCAAACACACATGTTTTCTGAAGTTATCAAATGTTTTTCTCAAGAATATTTACAATGCGGTTCACATTACCTTTTTTTTTCTTCTTCGGCTTTTTCACAGGTTGGTCGGCAGTTAGGATTCACACAGTTCACATCGGCACAGGCATACTGTTCCAGTTCTTCACCTTATAGACAAATGGGGATGCGAACTACATAACGTTTTGAATTTCGTGATGCACATGCGTGCCTACACTCACACACATAAAAACTGTTCATCTTTTTTTTACTGACATGTCACTCAATCACACACACACACACACACACACACACTCTCTCTCTCTCTCTCTCTCTCTCTCTCTCTCTCTCTCTCTCTCACACACACACACACACACGCGCGCGCGCGTGCACACGCGCACGCGCACGCACGCACACAACACACACACGCACGCACGCACGCACACACACACGCACACATACACACATGCACACACGCACGCGCGCGCGCACACACACACACACACACACACACACACACACACACACACACACACAAGCTGTCTTTTTTTTGTTTTGTTTTGTTTTGTTCAAAGAAACATTTTCATTCAGAGAAGTCACATAATACACACACATGCACACACGCACGCACACACACACACACACACACACGCACGCACGCACGCACGCACGCACGCACGCGCGCGCGCGCACGCACGCACGCACGCACACACACACACACACACACACACACACACACACACACACACACACACACACTTACTCACTCACTCATACAATACTAAGAGAACTGGCCATAGGTTTGCAGCACTGGCATAAAGTGGGATCTTTGCCAAAGAACTGAAGGGAAGCTATGCAGAAAGGATGAGAAGAACATTGAAGGATAAACTCAAGGTGGCATCAGCAGTGGCGGTTGCGAAAGTGAAGAGCAGCTGTCTTTTTTTGTTTTTGTTTTTGTTTTTTTTGTTTTGTTCAAAGAAACATTTTCATTCAAGAGAAGTCATAATACAACGTAAATAAGTAAAGATCAGAAGAAAACAAAACGTTCGAGATGAACATAACACTTTGGTAACATTTATAGTAGGAATTTTACATTCTGAAGACAACAGGTTGACATGTAGTTGCCTGAGAGAGAGAGAGAGAGAGAGAGAGAGAGAGAGAGAGAGAGAGACAGACAGACAGACAGACAGACAGACAGACAGACAGACAGACAGGGGGGGAGGGAAGGGGGGGGCCGAAATGTATTATGAAGATATACATATTTTGGATTTTAAGGGTTCTGTACAGTTTCCAGTGGGCTGTGCTGAACACCATGACAACAGTTCCAGAGGGCGAGAGTTACATTGATAACAATGAAAATGCACAAAGTTAGCATGCACTTATAATTTAGGAGCAGCTGTCTCCATCGCTACATGAGTCACTCCATTGCGTGGTTATACTGTCGGGTTGTGGGGACAGTTGGGCGCGAGGGTGGGGTGGGGGTGAGGGGGCGGGTGGGGAGGGGGGTTGAAGGTGGTGTTAGTGAGGGGAAGAAAGACATCAGAGTATTGCGGGTCAACGGGAGAGTGGGGAAGTGTAGGAGGGCTGCTGGGATTGAGAGAATTGTGTCCGACTGTATTCTTAACATGCACTGAGTGGGGTGAATGGATAGAGGAGGAACAGAGCGGTGATACAACAAGGGGGAAGTGGAGAGACGTCCAGCTGGGCGAGGCCTGTGGTCACTGCCCCTGTTTATGCCTATACTGTCTGCCTGTTTCCTGGCAAACAGTTCCTGGCAAATAGTTCCTGGCAAACAAATTCTCAGCAAGGCACTCTGTCCTTTTTCCTTGTGGGCAGAACGGCATTTGGGTATAAAAACCATCCTGGGTGTTCTACCACTGCTTGTGGTGAAGACAGCAGTGTGGTCCTTGTCGTGCACACCCATGCCGTCACACACCTGCTGCAGGTTCCTCTTGCTGGTATGGATGACAGGGTTGAATGGGTGTCGTTCTTTGACAGCCAGGACAGCAGAAACTAGCAGTGAAGCTGTGGGAAAGGCCCTCTGGCACTGGGAAAGAAGGTATCAGCCTATATTTCATGACTTTAGAGCCACACCACGGAAAAAAAAAAAAAAAACGCCACCGTCAACAACTGCTGTGTGCATCCCTCAGCCTCACTCGATGCTGTTCCACTGACAGTTGAAGGCAGCACAACTCTAGACATGGCCAAGCTTTCGCCATGAGGTCTTACCTGCCCTCCCGTGTTACTGTCTTTCCCGCTATCAACAAGATTTTCCCTACAGTCAGTGGGTCTCTCCTCACCGTCAATGAGCCTTTCTCCAGAGTCGGCCGAAAGGCAGACAAGAAAAGATACGAAGGTGCGGATGGGATCCAGAAAAGTATTGTTCTCAACTGCCCAACCGCCTTAATGCAGGACGCTGTCCACTCTTCCTGGCTGGAGATGTTACTTTTGCCACAGAGAACGGCACGACCATCGACTTTGGCTGTCACCGTCTTAAGTTGGTAACACAGCCCAAAACTGAGTCTGCTCACAATGACCGAAATGAACGTTTGGCAAACTAATGTGAGAATGCAGACGATTTTCCGACCTCAGGAAAAAAAAGAAGATGGCTGAAACCCCTCAAACTCTCCTGAAGAAACATCTCAGCTGATCGGAGAATCTGGACTGCTTCCTATCCAAAGAAGGAGACCAGTACAATGCATAAAATTTCCGTGATGAAAAATCACACACACACACACACACACACACACACACACACACACACACACACACACACATACACGCACACACACACACTGGACGCGAGCACACACACACACACACACACACACACACACACACACACACACACACACACACACACACACACATGCACATGCACACCATACGCGCATACGCGCGCGTGCGCACGCACACATGCACGTACATACGCACGCACACACATACACACGCACACTTTCACTCCCCTCCCTCCCCCCCCACACCACACACACACACACACACACACACACACACACACACACACACACACACACACACACACACACACACAGACGCACAATGAGACAGGGCGCGAGCATACGCACACACTAACGCGCGCGCGCATACACACGTGCGTGCATACCCTATTTCTGTTTCGCCCCGAAAACCTTGTGTACATATAAGGCCGTGAGTATATGGATCATCAAGCGTGGTTCACTTCTGCTTGACTGTAGGCCTACAATGTGGGGTATTAATCATTATTGGCTTTTATATTTATATGAAACGAAGAAGTAGGCCTAGTACTGACAATGTTAAAACTGGAACTGTGTTTAAACAAATTTTACTGTTGTTGTTGTTGTTGCTGTTGCTGCTGTTGTTGTTGTCGTCGTGGTAAAAACAACAACAACAACAACAAAAATAAACAAGAAACAAAACAAACCTTCTGACTGGGGGGTCAAAATCAAATGCGACAGTCGTAATTTTTGGCACCGCTTAGCCTTACCTCTCTATTCGCGTAAATTTGAACTAACTGTTTCATTCTTTCTGCAAAATTCTCATGTTCAAACGCTTTTCAAGCTATTAACAGTCTGTGAGACATTATTTTATTATGCGTTCAGAAAAAACCAGCGCTGCTACGAAGTGCGGGTAATAAAATACTACTAGCTTTAAGATAGCTACCATTCAAGAGACATCCGGTGAACGTGGAATAAGTACAGTAGTCAGGTTTGTGAAACATTTGTGAACTGGTTTGCCACTAAAATTTCAGAACATATCGATCGATACCATGTACTTGAAATTAATTATTATAGTTTGCACCTCTTCCTGTAATTCTGTTTAAACAAAAAAGTGCTTTAGAAATGTTTTTTGCACACACTTTGAAACGCTGTTGCAGACGAATTTTCTACGCCTCTACTAGTAGAGCATACACTTTTACGCTTGAGAGATAATCATCAACGAATGCAGCGAACGTATGTTTAAAGTAGTAGGAGGAAGCAGGGGGGGGGGGGGGGGGGGGGGGGGTATGTGTAAGGATGATGGCGAATTCTCATTGCCGACCTATGTGATCACGCGAGCAGGGGCAGTGGCACAAATAAATATATATATGGGATATACACAGTCACACATGACACACATGCACTGTTTCAATGTGTATGTGTGTATGTCTGTGTGTAGGCATGCACGCGGGCCTGCCATTGTATGATACAGTGTGGCGGGTGCGTGTATGCACGCATGTGCGTCTGGGCTCGCTCACACACACACACACACACACACACACACACACACACACACACACACACACACACACACACACACACACACACATACATACACACACACATACACACACACACACACACACACACACACATACACACACACAATATTGCTTAACCCTTATGGTGCTCTGTATAACAATTTATGCTTTAAAGAAATGTAGTTAAAATCTAGGACGGGAAACTCGTCACACACCACACTTGAGAATTTGGCTTCTGCATACATATTATTTGCTCTAGATGAAACTAGAGATGTTGTAGAATCTAGTGAAAATACTGTAGGTTGTACCTACTTGGAGACTGACCTCAAAATATAAGCAGGCAAATTTCTGAAAAAGTTATTTGAAAAGTAAGTCAAATGTTAGGAGAGACACAGTTTTTCTTCTGTACCACCTAAACACTTCAGACTTGAGATAAAATGAAGACAAATATGTGCTGGAAACATGGGAAAGATGATAATTCTCTTGACTTGAGCTATGTATAATGAATTGTGCCTCAAATGATGTACCTATAATTCAGCATCCGGACAATCGAATTTCACTATATAAGGAAATGGGGTTTGTGCAGGCTTGTCTTGAAGCTAGATAGGTAAAACTATATGTTTTTGTAAAACTAGAGATAATGAGGAATCTGAAAAAAAAAAATTACAAGACAGTACCCTGATGGCAGCTGAAGATAGTCTTCACAGTGTAATCCAGAACATTGGTGAAAAAAAAGGTAATCCAAAACGTCAGCCACATTGTTTGAAACACCACAGTTTTCCTGCTTGAATCTCAAAACACTTGAAACTTGGTAGAAAACAAGAAGAATATGTCCTTGGAAGACACAGAACAAAGTTAGGGCCTGGTCTTCTGTGGAAGTTGAAAAGCACTTCGAGCAGAGTCCCCACGTCACATCCAGAACATTCCCAGCCAGAGCGCACATGAGTAGGATGGCCAGCAGTACAGTTCCTCTTTCTCTCAACTCCTTCACTCTCACTCTCTCTCTCTGCAGTAGTGCTTCCAGATTCTGGATCACACAAGAAAACATATATCCTAAGTCTTCTGTTCATTTCATTGTTTCATAATGGTGCAAGAGATGTTACAGAGAGCTTGACTCAGTTTCCACTAATTAGTCTGATTTTCAGAAAGAAAAAAAAAAGATCAGCATTACTTATTCATTCTATGAAAATTGAAGTCATGCATAAAATCATAAATAAGAATAAAATCTGAATCACTAGCATATATATAAGGAGGGGGGCAGGGCTATAGCTTTCATTGAAGGCACGCCCACTCGTGACACACCCACACTGTTTCCAAACTAAAAAAATAAACAAAAGTTATAAATTGTTCTCTTCAAATCACCACTTTTACTGATCTCTAAAGTGCTTTCAAAACACCTACAATCACCCAGAAACGATCTTCTAGTTTGATCAGGCCAAAGCCTATCCCTTCTGTAAGTAACCATGTACCCTGCCCGCCTTCCGTCCCCCTTTCCTTCATGTGGCGGACCAACAAATGTAAAATAACCAATGACGGCACGCAGCATGTGTTCCATCACTCGACAAACAAAATAATCAAAGTTCATCCACTCATCTGCTTCGCTTTCGTTACTACAGCCTTCGGCAACTGATTGTTCACTTGTGCCACTTCCACGCATCTCCTGCTCAACTCGGTCGCTGATTTACTCATTATTTCAATCAAAACCGATGAAAAACTTTGAGATAACTGACTGACAAGGCTTGCCGGTGCACAATGGATACTAGCAAGTCACGTGAACTGATCACCCCGGATGTTTAGCAGTGGTGGTATAACGGTTCTCGTCTGAGCCACGATCGTGGCCCAACGCAGTCGGGCAGTAAAGCCACGATGGCCCACCGCAGTCAGCGGGTTAATCACCTCATTTGTGCATATATACTCTCTCACACACTGACTCACAAAGGTATGTGCACAAGGGCATGTGCATACACATAAATCATAACGTGGAGTTTAATCTTATTCTAAGATCAAAATGCATGAAGATAAGGGCCTTGGTGGTCTGGTGGATAAGGCATTGGGCTCATTTCCCAGGGTCTGGGGTTCTTTTCCCTCCAAAGAAAGCCAATTTGGAAGAGGTGTTTTTTTAATTTGATTTTGCATTTTTTTTTTTATCTTAAATTTTTTTTTCATTTATATGATCATTCTAGTTTTTGGATGAGATATCAAACCAAGGCACTGTGCATGAACAAATGCATGAAAAATCTTAAACACATATTACAACTATTCCATCTGTTAACAGCTGTCATGAGCGAGTGGAAATGGATACATAAGTATAAATATGTGCTTGGTGGTGCAACAGAATCTTCAAAGGTATAAAGCTGGCCACCTTAACAAGTAAAAAAAGCCAGTCACACCAAAGGAAGTGTTAAGTAACATATATATTTTTATGTACAAAACAGAAGAGTAGATTTTTGACAAATATATGTTTTGTTTAGATGTTCTGAACAGTTCACAAAAATGC
>JADBJO010000612.1:275000-277500 GCA_016801955.1 Conus betulinus | reverse complement strand
CCATCATGACCTTCTGCCTGATCGCGGTGTTGGTGCTGTCAGAGATCCAGTATTACACCAGCACGGAGTTGAAGTTTGATTATGAGGTGGACACCAACTTCACCAGGTGTGCTTTTCTTCTGTCTCTCGTCTCGTCGTTTCATCTCAGCTGTTTCTACTCTATGATGAATGGACTCCTCCTTTCTCATGATGTGTTGCTGTGTGTATTGATTTTTCCCTACTACCCCATGTGTGTTTTTTTTGTGTGTGTGTGTGCCTCTGTGTGTGTGTGTCACTGTGTGTGTGTGTGTGTGTGTGTGTGTGTGTTCATGAATGACATTTTCTTTCCTGACTGAATTGTCTTGGTGTCTGATACAGTCCTTCGAATGAGACTATCAACTGAGGCTCCATGTGTGAACACACCCTCAACATCTTGCACACACGTAAAATCCCATCACCAACTTTCAGAAGAGGAGGCCAGTTTGGCCGTTGGTATGGATGACACGTTACACATAGCATGCACCCTCTGTGAGAAATGGAAAGAATGAAGGAAATAAGGAAATTGAGTGCATGATATTGACCGGATGACACGGGAAACGACTGAATGATGCGCCAGCAGGCGGCTCTTCAGTCGGCACTACCCAGGTAGGCAGCCCGTTGTGTAAACGAGAGTGTTCGTTATATGTAAAGCGCTTAGAGCCCTAATCTTTATAGAATAGGCACTATAAAAATTAACATTATTATTATTATAATTATCATTATTTATTATTATATGTATTCTTTTCCTATCATTTCTATTCCCCTCCCTTATTTACTTTCTTGTAATCTTTTTTGAACTGGTTTATCCTTTTCTTTTGTCCCACAAGATTGCCCCCCCCTCCCCTCAGCCCAAAATATGGTGAAAGTGCTCAAAAGGCCCTGTGTGTTTGTCAGGGCTATGATGGTGATGCCAAGGCTTGTGATAATATTCTCATGTCTCTTTCTGTTTTAAAACCTTCTCCTTTCTTTTTGCCTCTTGTTCTCACCTTCTTCATGAGCTTGCAGTTTTTGTTATTCGTTCGTTTTTTTTATTTTGCTTCTTTTGTGATAACTACTATTGCTAAAATTGGGGTGGATACATACTCTTCATGTTGTTTTTAAAGATGCATTCAGTAATTCAGAATGGCTTAAAGACACACACACACACACACACACACACACACACACACACACACACATGCACACACACACACACACACACACACACACACACACACACACACACACACACAACTAAAATCCACAACCACTGCCACCACTACCACCAGCAAAATGGCAATAAGTACCAATGAAAAGGAGTGGGTGGATGTGCTCTTTGGGACTGAGAGTATGGAGTTAATTCCCTTTTTTTGCCCCTCTTGCAAGTATGGTGCGGTATCTTTTTAGACAAGTCCATGCCAGTTGTAAAGGTGAAATGAGTTCAGATCTAATGCCTATCCACATTTTTACAACAATACAAAAAACTAATAAGTTGAGTTCACCAAATGTTTGTTGGTGAAATGAGAACTGTTTGTGTTGTTCCTTTGCAGAAAGATAAAAATCAACATTGATATGACAGTGGCCATGAAGTGTATGCGTAAGTATTGAAAGAGGGAGAGAGAGACCGAGAGAGTGAGAGAGAGAGAGAGAATTCATGATTTTTTTTAACAGTCATTTTGTTTATTAACTACAGCAGTTACTCTGGTGTCTGATGTTTTAATGGTTTTGGACATTAGAGAGTTAAAGGAGGTTTGCTCTGTACTTCACAGGAAACACAGTGCATAGTTGAACGTACTGATGAAACCTATCTTGATGACTAGTGAGACGACGAAAAGTTAACAAATATTGAAATTTAAAACTGTAGTTGAATTACACAATGCTTAATGTAGAAGGCTTACTATACCCATGCATGTTTGTTTGCAGTATTGATTAAACTTCCACCAATCTTCTAGAAATGGATTGGTGAATGAGCAGAGATAGAGAGGATAATACATTTTTCAGTTAGAGTACTTGTGTATAGCATTGAATGCTTATAATTTTGAAATGCACAGTAGAGTAAACTGAGACTGCATGAAAATGCTCTTGTACTTTGGGGTATTGAGTTTTGCCTTTTAACCTTTAAAACAGACCGTTGCATGTGAAGATGTGCCATTAATATGCTGGTGAACAGAATGATGACTGTGGGAATGAATCAGATTTCAGATCACAAACCAATGCTGACTCTATATTCTTGTAATTTCTTGTGTGCAGATATGCCTGTTTTATGAATATATACTCATCCACAGTAGAGTCTTTTCTGCTCAAAATAAGTCAAATGCACACACACAATAACAAGATGGGGAAAAGATATGAGCAAAAGAGTTCAGTTTTGATTTGCTACAAAGGATCGAGTTTTTCAATCACCAGATTATTGATGATATGATGGCAGTGATGTAATGATATATCAATGATAGCATTGCTTCTTGGTCTCTCCTGTACAGACATAGGGGCCGACATCTTGGAC
>JADBJO010000612.1:245000-272500 GCA_016801955.1 Conus betulinus | reverse complement strand
TAACATAATTCAAGCCAGTTTGCTTAAATGCTTTTTTTTTTTTTTTTTTTTTTTGTGTGTATGTGATGCCATGTACTGGTTCGGATACCGTTATCAGACTTTTGTGTGTTTGTTATGTTTGCACACAGAAGTGGGATTATGTTTGTTATGGTGGCTACAGAGCAGTGTAGAATTTTTGTTGTATATTTCCTCCCCCCCCCACAGCCCCCCCCCCCCTCCAGGGCCCCCCAGCCCCCCCCCCCCCCTCCCCCCCCCCCCACACAACCACACCACACACACACACACACACACACACACCATCCTCACATCCCGACTCCAACATCCTTTCCTCGTGTCTCATCTCTGAAACAGATAAACAAGTAAATAACCCCACAGTGTTAAGTTCAGAACAAACTAAGCTATGCTATGTCATGGTAGGTGTTTATTTACTCACATGTTTTGTGAGGTGATGGCTAAATGAAACTGTGTAACGTTCAGAGCTGTTGACCTTCCCGGGGTAGACCACATGCAGTGGAATTTAATACTGATGAAGAAGGTATGTGTGTTGTAACAAGGCTTTGAAGTTCTGCATGCGTTTGGCATGGTATGGCTGTAGCATGGGATCCAGTCAGGTGGTGGTGAATGGCATAGTACAGCTGTGGTACAGGGTTCAGTCAGGGTGAATGACACAGTAAGCTGTAGTACAGGGTTCAGTCAGGGTGAACGGCACAGTAAGCTGTAGTACAGGGTTTCAGTCAGGGAACGACACAGTAAGCTGTAGTACAGGGTTCAGTCAGATAGGGTGAATGACACAGTACAGCTGTAGTACAGGGTTCAGTCAGGGTGAATGACACAGTAAGCTGTAGTACAGGGTTCAGTCAGATAAGGTGAGTGACATGGTACAGCTGTAGTACAGGATTCAGTCAGGGTGAGTGACATAGTACAGCTGTAGTACAGGATTCAGTCAGGGTGAGTGACATAGTACAGCTGTAGTACAGGATTCAGTCAGGGTGAGTGACATAGTACAGCTATAGTACAGGGTTCAGTCAGGGTGAGTGACATAGTACAGCTGTAGTACAGGATTCAGTCAGGGTGAGTGACATAGTACAGCTGTAGTACAGGGTTCAGTCAGGGTGAATGACACAGTAAGCTGTAGTACAGGGTTCAGTCAGATAAGGTGAGTGACATGGTACAGCTGTAGTACAGGATTCAGTCAGGGTGAGTGACATAGTACAGCTGTATTTACAGGATTCAGTCAGGGTGAGTGACATAGTACAGCTGTAGTACAGGGTTCAGTCAGGGTGAGTGACATAGTACAGCTATAGTACAGGGTTCAGTCAGGGTGAGTGACATAGTACAGCTGTAGTACAGGATTCAGTCAGGGTGAGTGACATAGTACAGCTGTAGTACAGGGTTCAGTCAGGGTGAATGACACAGTACAGCTGTAGTACAGGATTCAGTCACGGTGAATGACACAGTACAGCTGTAGTACAGGGTTCAGTCAGGGTGAATGACACAGTACAGCTGTAGTACAGGATTCAGTCAGATAGGGTGAATGACATAGTACAGCTGTAGTACACGGTTCAGTCAGATAGGGTGAATGACACAGTACAGCTGTAGTACAGGGTTCAGTCAGATAGGGTGAATGACACAGTACAGCTGTAGTACAGGGTTCAGTCAGGGTGAATGACAGTACAGCTGTAGTACAGGGTTCAGTCAGGGTGAATGACACAGTACAGCTGTAGTACAGGGTTCAGTCAGATAGGGTGAATGACACAGTACAGCTGTAGTACGTGGTTCAGTCAGGTGAGGATAAATGATGTAGTCATTGTAGACAGTTCAGTTTGATAAGAGTGAATAATGTAGTACGGCTATTGTACAGGGATCACCCAGCATTGGATCACTTTATCCCTGAACTGAAATCGTTTTGAAAAGAACAAACTGTTACGTGAACAAGATAAACAGACAAGTTGAATGTAATATTCTGTGATTTAGGGAGCAGTCAAGAGCGAGGAGAGAGATGAATGTAATATTCCGTGATTTAGGGAGGGAGCAGTCAAGAGCGAGGAGAGAGATGAATGTAATATTCTATGATTTAGGGAGCAGTCAAGAGTGAGGAGAGAGATGAATGTAATATTCCATGATTTAGGGAGCAGTCAAGAGCAAGGAGAGAGATGAATGTAATATTCTATGATTTAGAGAGCAGTCAAGAGTGAGGAGAGAGATGAATGTAATATTCCATGATTTAGGGAGCAGTCAAGAGTGAGGAGAGAGATGAATGTAATATTCCATGATTTAGGGAGCAGTCAAGAGAGAGGAGAGAGATGAATGTAATATTCCATGATTTAGGGAGCAGTCAAGAGCAAGGAGAGAGATGAATGTAATATTCTGTGATTTAGGGAAGCGGTCAAGAGTGAGGAGAGAGATTAATGTAATATTCCGTGATTTAGGGAGCAGTCAAGAGTGAGGAGAGAGACGAATGTAATATTCCGTGATTTAGGGAAGCGGTCAAGAGCAAGGAGAGAGATGAATGTAATATTCTATGATTTAGAGAGCAGTCAAGAGTGAGGAGAGAGATGAATGTAATATTCCATGATTTAGGGAGCAGTCAAGAGTGAGGAGAGAGATGAATGTAATATTCCATGATTTAGGGAGCAGTCAAGAGAGAGGAGAGAGATGAATGTAATATTCCATGATTTAGGGAGCAGTCAAGAGCAAGGAGAGAGATGAATGTAATATTCTGTGATTTAGGGAAGCGGTCAAGAGTGAGGAGAGAGATGAATGTAATATTCCGTGATTTAGGGAGCAGTCAAGAGTGAGGAGAGAGACGAATGTAATATTCCGTGATTTAGGGAGCGATCAAGAGTGAGGAGAGAGATTAATGTAATATTCTGTGATTTAGGGAGCGGTCAAGAGTGAGGGAGAGAGGAATGTAATATTCATTTAGGGAGCGATCAAGAGTGAGGAGAGAGATGAATGTAATATTCCGTGATTTAGGGAGCGATCAAGAGTGAGGAGAGAGATTAATGTAATATTCCGTGATTTTGGGAGCAGTCAAAGTGTGAGGAGAGAGAATGAATATTCCGTGATTTAGGGAGCGGTCAAAACAGAGTGAGCCAATGAGAGAGGCAAAAGAGAAAACGAAGAGAGAAACAGAAGGAGGACAGATTAACGGGAGAGAGAGAAAAAAAAAAAAGAGGACAGAGAGAGGGAGAGAACACAGAGTGATGGGACACTGAGTGCAGGCTGGTCTCACACTTGCTGTGCTTGATATTGCCCATGAAGTCTTTCCCCGACAATGATCATCACTCTCACACTATGGAAAGCTAACATGGGAACAGCGTCTGGGAACAGTTGTGTTTATTTTGTCACTCCATATCCTTTTCAGCGTTCAAACTTCATCAACAGAGATTGACTGGAAGCGTAGCATGCTTACTTTGTCACCTTTATCTTTTTTTGTGTGTGTGCAAAATTTAAACTTGATGAACACATTCAGAGACTGGTTGGAAATTTATTGTGATTTTTTTTTTTTTCAACACAGTCAGGATGTGGTCTGTGCAATAGGCTTAGCTATGAAAAGCATGGAAGAAATAACAAAGAGAGGAGGGATAGAGCATTGTGCACACTCCTCACGAGGACCCTGTACTACAGGCTTTCCGACATCACTCCTCCATTGCTGTGGCTTTTGAGATCTGGTTGGCAAGAAACCCTGGTCAGTTACTTTGGATGTGGCTGCACTGTGTGCTTTGATTGTGGGATGGATGTGTCATCATCACGCTGTAGTGTCAAGGTGTTGGGAATTCAGTTTTGTTTAATAATAATACTGTGTGTGTGTGTGTGTGTGTGTGTGTGTGTGTGTGTAAGTCTGTGTTATGAGTGACATTGTCCCGACATCATTAGATGGTGTTTTAATGGAGTACAAATAATAATTTGTTTTTAGTCTGAGTTGTGTGGCGGTCACTGGAGAGAAATCTTTAAATTGTATGCAGTAATGGTGAATTGACATGCAAGTTGCAACGTTAGACCAGTTGTAATGCAAATGGTTGCATGTAGCTTGATCTGGTTTCTGAAATTTCGTAGAGTGAAGAAAAAGAGATATGTTAGTGAATGCACTTATTTCGAATATGAGTACTTATGTTGTATGGGAATGCGTGCACTTTCATACATATTTTTTTTATTTCTGGAATAGATCATGCTCTTTACTTATGGCTAGAGGTACACATTATCAAATGCTGAACGATTTCAATGTCCAGCTTAAGCCTCTTTTGGACATGCATTTTCGTCTTTGTTTTTCAAACTGTTTGGGTGGTGATGTGGTGTGGGTGTTTGGAGTGGGACGGGGCTGGCCATAGTGGTGATGAGACATGGGCAGTTCAAGGTAGAGAGTTAGTAATCTGCCCTGTGCTAGAGCAGTGTCTGGCGTTCTGGTTGTCTTCCCTCTTCTTCCCTGCATGCCTATAATCCTCGCTCTTTGCCTGTAGTTTTTTTGTGACAGTGTTCTTCTCCTTTTCCTCTCCTTCCACACTCTCTGTTGGAACTGTGCTGTGTGTAACATGTTGTGGCCATGACTGTGCTGTGTGTAACACGTGAAGTGTGCTCGCATGCTGCTGTGCTGGTAATAATCATGTGATGCTTGTAATAAATGTATCTATCACTTTCCTTATGCTGCTTGAAAAAATAATTATCAAAGTGTACAGTCTTATTATGCGTGATGCGTTTGTGTGCTGAGATGTGAATAACAATCATATATTTTTTGATTATCGTACACAATAAATGTATCTATCACTTTCCTTTTACTTGAAAAAATAATTAATCAAAGTTGACAGTCTTATTATACGTGATGCGTTTAGAGATGACAAAATTGAGATGTGAGTAACAGTGAAGTAACAGCGAGAGAGAGAGAGAGAGAGAGAGAGAGAGAGAAAGAGAGAGAGAGAGAGAGAGAGAGCTGTTAAATTCAACAACAGAGATACTTTTAAGTCATTGTTAGTTGTTTGAGGGCTGAGGACTCAACTGATTAGAGTGTATGTTAACTGGAATGCACATTGATCTTTTAACACCGTTAGTACAGTTATTATGATGATTTTCTCTTGAGAACATCTAGTTAAGACACCATTGTGTTAGAGATTTGTTTTCCTGGTATATTTTTCCGTGTTTAGATTTACATTCCAGTGAAGACTGTCCATTTGAAGACCCAGTTTTTATAGATTTTGCAAGCTCTTTGCTTAAAGATAACACTGTGTTCTTCTTCATTTGTTTATTCATGAGTTATGAATCACACTCTTCATGCTGCATATTTTGTCTGAAAACTGTCAAGCTCCGTTGCGATACTGTTGTTCCTGATTCGGTTCTTCATCTCTCTTAACTCGATAGGATGTCACTGGGGCTTCTCTGTGAAGAATGCTCTGTACATGTTTAATGATCTCATGGTGTATCTTGTCGTCTTCTTTTCTACACTGTATGTGCTTACAGTCAACTGGTCAGGACAGTATATTTTCAGTCTGAGAGTCTTAGGCTTGAATCCCATCAGCAACTGGTCAGCAGCGTGTAGAAATTTGTTTTTCGATAACTCAGGTCAGCATTTTCAGTCTTGCCTAAGATGAAGCATATGTGGTAAAGATCCTGTGATCCATATGATAGTTTAGTGAGTGATGAAGACATGACAATATACCCAGCATGCACTGATCACAAAAAAGGTCGTCAAGTCATTGAGGTTGAAGGTCATGGATAAGGAGGAAATAGTGTACAGGGTAAACCAGGCCTGGTTCCAGACCAGCACCTGAGCTGTGTGAGCTCCTGCTCTCTGATTGCCAGTGCATGCTCAGATTTGATTGTCCTCCTCAATCCCCCATTCCACCCCCCCTCACCCATCCCACACACACACACCCCATTGCCCCAGACCCTTTGTTAAAGTATAAAATTTGTCCTCAGTATTTCATCCGATTTTATATTAAAATAATTGGTCAGCTATGTTTTGACGATTTTTCTTATCAGAATGTACGTGAATTGTTGAGTATGTAGTGAGCAGGTCAGTTCCTACTTTACATTGTCTCGTTAGCCTCTGTCAACTCTGCTTCTGTAGCGTAGCTCTCATGATTATGTTTCGATTGATAAATCAGAGGGTTGGATTGTTAAATTCCATTTGTAATGTTTGGTGCTTGAATGTTAGAAAAATAGGCAACTTTTGTTAAGTCTGGCTTTTCTGAAAATGTTTGTTAAAGGCGGTATCTTGACTGCCAGTCTTCTTTGTCAAAATGTTAAACTTATGAAAAATGTTCAAATTGCCTAGTGAGAAAGATGTTCGGTGCCTGCCAACTCCAACTGCAATTTGTGGTACCCAGTCATCTAGCACACATGTGGACAAACGTCAGCATGTTCACTTGGTGAATGCATACAACAAACAATAATAGTTCAGAGAAATGCTTTTGTTTTTCCATGAGAGTAAGAGTTATTGCCATAATAACAAAACTTGTGACAGTTGTTAAAATTAGACATTTGCACATTTTTGAATGATACTAATTTATAAAAGTTTCATTGAAAAGTATGTTCCCATTTTGTGATACTGTATTTTCTTTTTTTTTTCATTTCATAATGATATAGAACTTTCAACATCAGAACAGTTGATAATTGTCAATACTTCAGTCAGCAGCCATGAAAATAACTGACGGCAAGTCAAAAATGTAGGGGTAATGTAACTCAGTTTACATGATAATCGGTTTTTGGAAACTATGCGCTTGAAATAATTAGTTTGGCAGATTATTGCGATCTGTGTAAAATTATGAAGAAAAATCAGTTTTAGAATGATAAATATGTTATATTTTAATAGAATAGCAGTGAAATCAGCAGTTACACCTTTTCTGGCATGATTTCAGAAAAGATCATTAGTCTTACTGTCCTTGGTTTATTGGTGGAAGTACCATTTCTGTTGTGAGATGTGTATTATCGTGAAAGGATATTGTTAATGACTCGGGGATCAACAAACAGTAATAAGCACACTAGAAAGACAACTCTTGCCTTTATAGTCAGATATTTACGCACACATATATGTATCCAAAGAAATGCTGTTTACAGTTCCAGCATATTTTCTTTCTTTGTCCTGTGTGCCTTCTGTCTGCATTTGTTCTAGGTGAAATTGTGCTATAAGCAGCATACATTGAGAGTTGTGGGTGTGTAACTGTCTGACCATGGGAGCGAAAGTTACGTTTCTTGGTTTTTTATTATTATCATGAGATGAAGTGTGTGTGTGTGTGTGTGTGTGTGTGTGTGTGTGTGTGTGTGTGTGTGTACACAAGCAAATAAAAAAAAACGAATCACTCTTCCTTTCTCTCAGTTCATGAGTCATTCTGGAAGTATGTGTTTTCAGATTATAATTTCTCCCATCGGATCGATCACTTCTCCTTTGGCGATCCTGTCACTGGAGTTGTCTACCCCTTGGATGGGACCCTGTCCACCACAGAGTCCAGTAAGTCCACTGCAGGCACACCCTCTCTCTCTTGGTTAAAAAAGCTTATTCATTATTTGTTTGTTTGTTTTCAACCAGCTATTCTCTACTTTTTTGTGTTTTTTATATTTTATTCTTTCTGTCTCCTCATTCTGATTCTGTGATCTTTATTCTTTTTACATTTTAAAATTTTTTGTTTATTGCTGTTATTAATATTTGAGGAAAAAAATGCTGGATATACATTGCAGAACGTTACAGCTTCTTTGGACTATCTATGCTTATTAATAGAACTGGTTTGATGTGCATCAAGTGTATTATTACCTGTCATAAGAGAATTTCATGCAGTGAAAGATTTGAACAGTGGCTGGCTGAAAAGAGTGGATGAAAATATGTAGTTGTAATTCATCTTTTTTTTTTGGGGGGGGGGGGGGGGGGGGGGGGGGGGGGGGGGGGGGGGTGCAGGGACATTTTTCCAAAATGATGATGAGCACTTTGCCCTGGCCTATGGAGTACGCTGATCTATGAAAGCAAATCCACACCAGCTTCATAGTTGGATAGTATTTTAGTGTAGTGTGTGAAGAGTGGTGCTGTTGCCTGCAGTGGTCAGTGTGTGAAGAGTGGTGCTGTTGCCTGCAGTGGTCAGTGTGTGAAGAGTGGTGCTGTTGCCTGCAGTGGTCAGTGTGTGAAGAGTGGTGCTGTTGCCTGCAGTGGTCAGTGTGTGAAGAGTGGTGCTGTTGCCTGCAGTGGTCTGTGAGTAAAGAGAGCTTGGCTGTGTGTGGGCAGACTACCACATCTTCCAGTACTTCGTCCAGGTGGTGCCCACCGAGGTGCGCACCTACTCCAACAACGTCGACACCTACCAGTTTGCTGTGACGGAAAGGGTGAGGGCAGCCGCTCTTTGTGGTGGTTCTGCATTGTTATCTTACCTGTTAGGTGCTGTTTTCACCCATGTTCATGGGTTGCTCTGTCAGGTGGCAAGTGTGTGCGAAAAAAAACTTAACTGACTTTTTTTGTAACTTGTTGAATTTTTGTTATTATTCTGTTGTTTGAACAGATGTTCTTTGTGTCAACCAGTATTGTGAACTAGTTTTTCTTTACAGATATTCCACATCATGTAGAGTCGGATGTCTCGTACCGCTTCTAGTGGAAAATAACTTAATGAAATTTCACCAAAGAGGTATAAACATGTACCAGTTTTACTTCCAAGTTATGACCGTGTACAAGAGGTGCCGGTGGTCAGCTGGTCAGAACATTAGCCTGCAGACCTGATGGTGATGGGTTCGAATCACATGCAGGGTCAGAGAACTGTTTGGCAGTAAATAGGTACCTGGCTCAGTTCAGGGAAGGTGAAGGTGGACGAAGGAGAGGGATAGGCACCGCCTGCTGTCATGCCATGCCTTTGACACAGTGAACCTCTGACAGGTCACTGCCCCTGTGGCCGATAGGCCATTGGAATGTTAAACCTTTTTTTTTTTTTAAAAAAATTTTTAATGAAGAGGAACAGCGATCATGCCCTGGAGGTATGAGGACAAAACTTTTCTTTGCCCACTGATTGTGGAGCTTCTCCTCATCATACACATTATCAGTCAAAGGATCAGGAAATAGACTGGCATTTTTCATATGTTCAGTGTCCAAAGAGATGCTGTTCTTTAAATACTTGGAGTTATTTTTGTTCACCAAGTGATATGAATAGCATTCAAAGTTGGAGGCATGAGATATGGTACCTTCACACACATTTCAGGGAGGAGTTAAGATGTTTTAGAAAACATCCTAAAAATGTTGAATGCGTCGGTGTTTTTTGCTTATGTGTTGTTAGGTTGTGTATTTTAGGTTTTCATTGTTGTTTTGTTTGTGTCGTTTAAGTTACTTGTGGGTGGGTGTGAGTTGTTTGGATATCTTGAAGTTGAAGACAGGGTGAATATTTGAAAACAGACATGGGAAGGTAAATGTTCGTGGCTTTCATTGCTGTCATTTAAGTACTGTTTCAAGAATTTGTCACAATATCAACATATTTAGTTGAGTAATATACTTTCAAGGCTAAATCCTTGCAACTTACCAGAGAGCCTATTTGAAATGCTTTGATGGCATACTTATGAGAGGCTACCAAAGTACTTAAAATATGTTGCTTTACATCGGTGTGTGTGCGCATGCGTGCGTGTGTGTGTGTGTGTGTGTGTTTTCTGACAGAATCGATCCATCAACCACATGGCCGGGAGCCACGGCGTTCCAGGCATCTTCGTCAAGTATGACCTGTCGTCCCTGTTGATACGAGTGCGGGAAGAGCACAAGCCCTACTGGCAGTTCCTGGTCCGCATGTGTGGCATCATTGGGGGAGTGTTCTCCGTCTCAGGTCAGCAGCAGTGCTTGCTCTCCTGCGCTGTGTGTGTAGACTGCCTAGCGTCTTGGTGCTGGTTGTGTGGGTCTGTCTGACTGTGGGATAACTTTGAAAGCACTTTCGTTCTTTTACAGGGTTTTTTTTTTTTCCCCTCCTCCTCTCTTAAAAGTTTTTCCCCCCCTTTCAAACAACACATACGATTTCAAACTCAAATCGCATGCCATTATGAGATCAAGTATCAATCACATTGTAGAGATGTACATATCACTTCTTCTTTCTGCTCTTGAAAATACAGATGCTTCCCCTTAAAAAGAAAACTTAAAAAAGAAGAAAAAAAATGAAAAGACCAAATTGTTAAAGTTCACACATCCTTGAAAAGAATTTCTTCTCTGGGACAACATTTGGTAATTCTAACCAGTAATTATTGCAATTGTAACCATGCACTTAGATAGTGGATTAATGTGTAATCATGTTGGTATTACGTGTACTACTCACCACAACGGAGATGTGTTGTAAGTTTGTCTGGAACGCAGTAAATGAGTGCAAATGTTTAAGATATACAAATCATTTGCTAAGTGTATTAAGGGGTTGGAAAGAAAAGGCCTTGCCCCATCAGTCTTTGCTTTCAGTGAGGGCAGTTGCAGAAGATGAATATCAGAGGGAGAGCAGATCTGACGAGGTAAATGGGCAGATGATTTGGTTTGACAAGTTCTGTGTCACAATGCATGCCATTGCACATAGCTCATTTCTTGGAACAATATTGAATGCATGATTCCAGTAGCATACTTGTGAAACATTGTAACACAGAAATTGTTTGTTATGACGCTCAGACTCTTGATAAGCTGCAACAGATGGAGACTGGTAGGACTGTAGGATTAAAAACCTCTTAAAACCTCGTGTGTCTGCACAGGAATGCTTCAGTCCTTGGCCAACTTTCTCTACGACGCGGTTTGCTGTCGCTTGGAGCTGGGCAGGTACAGCCATCAGAACAGTTACGAGGAGTCTGTCCAAGGTCTTCCACCTATGTCCTTGCCCACGGAGGTGCCGGCCGCTCCGTTGCTGAGCTCAGCGGAGGAGCAGGATGCACAGGATGGCTTCCCCCTTCAGAACTCGGGCTATCGATAAACGGCAGGATGGCCAGCCAGCCTGTTTGTGATGTGATGGGTGTGGGTTGCTCTAGGACCAGTTGTGATCACTTCCCACAAAGTGATAGAGTTGAGTCGGGTCAAGCAAAGTCATGTTGCAAGCAGCAAACAGTGGTGGTGGTCAATTGGGGGGGGGGGGGGGGGGGGGGGGTAAATAGGGTGTCTGCACCTGTTTGTGGCAAAATAGTTACAGTTTTGTAGCTTTTTCTTGCTTAATTAAACATGAGAAAACTGGGCCAGAAATCTGATAAAGTGAAACATTTTTACACTTTTTCTTTTCTTTGTATTATGTGACGGGATTTCAGCTGTAAATTCCTTTTTCTTAAGATGGTGTCAGCACTACTGGGACATTTTAGAACAGTGTAACTTTTTCATGATTTAACATGGGGAAGCTATAAAAACCATTCGAAAGGTCATTATTCATTTGTGTAGATGAATCTTTTAATGTGTTAAAAATGCGACTTACCTATCATTTTGTGGGAGATGTTCACATTTCTATTTTCATTGATGTTTCGGGCTGAGGGTATTGGGTGGTAATGCATATGTGTGTGTGTGTGTGTGTGTGTGTGTGTGTGTGTATGATATTCAGGTTACAGGAAATTTTTTGTTCGTATCTGTTAACTCTTAATGCATCCCTAGTCTCTCAAGTGCCACCTGCATGTCAAAATGAGTGTTGGCAACCAGCTGTTTTAGCAGATACAGGTTTGAAAATGGCTCCATCTCAGGGCCAATGAAGCTGAAATTATTGATCACACTGTACACACTTCTTAAATGTGTGAGCCCCAGAATGTTTACCAGCTCGGTGTGCTTTAGTACAGTGATGATGATTGTTCCATGGGTGTCGTCTGCCACATGCAGCAGTACGTTGTCCATCGGCAGACTACTTACTGTAGTCCGATTTACCTCTGTTCAGGAGCAGTTATGCCCTGATACCTTAATGGAGTGTCCTGCACGTGCCTGTACCCATTGTCAACACAGTACAGGCCTCCAAGGGTGGTACAGGACTGCTCTAAAGGCAGGTGAAGACAGTGCTTCTCTGGGTCCTCCCCAGCACCTTTGGGTGTTTCTTTTTCTTCTTCTTACACTTTCTAGCACCTTGGAAACAGTTCTAATCATGAGCAAATGCTGCTCGCAGTGTAAATTTAAAATCAAGGTAGTTGTGACAGAAAGAAAACTGGCAGATCTGCTTTCAGATTTGTAGGCAGGTGAAGTGATGATTTAGAATTCAGCACAATAAAGAAGAAAAAGAAACAAAGAACAACAACAACCAACAACAAAAATCTGATGTGTTCGAAAGTGAATTAGCTTTTCAGGTTTGGAAGTTCATACTATAGCTCAGCCACCCAAACAGGCCCTCTTCAGGGCTGTCCCAACTCGGATTAGAAGAAGAAAGGTCACATCCAGATAAAAGGTCACATCATCAAGATAATATTCTTTAAAAAGAAACAGACAACAGAGACAGTGGGTGGCGTGACACTTAAACTGTTGCATCCTAAGGCGTCCTGTTTGATTTCTCAGTCCAGTTGTGAAAAAGAATTGGTGAAAAAAAAAAAAAAAAAAAAAAACATTGAAATGTTACGAAAAGGCATTTTAAAAAAAAAAAATCTGTATCAGGACAGGTGGTATCCTCTTCAAAATGTGTGCACAATTCTCCACGCTTGAAGTCTCCAGATTACAACAACAACAACAAAAGAGGGCATGTCATAAATTGTGATTAGAAAAAAAAAAACGTAATTTTCCAGACCAAAGACAGGAGAATGGTCCACAGTAGATGGCAGTAAAGAAAGAGGGAAATAAGCAAAGACAGGACAGGCAGAAAGAGATGGAAAAGAGGACAGCACAGATCATCATGGAAGCAGGGGAGCTTTTTGTCATGAGCAAGCGCCGGCAGCACGCCTACAGGAATTTAGGGGATGTCACCTTATTTCAGCTAGGTGATTCGATGTCATGAGCAGCATTCATTTGCAGTTTTGGGCGTGTATTTATTTATTTCTTTGTGGGAGCAAGAGTTATCCTACTTGTTAATTACTTTCCGTTGACTATTCTTTGCCTCATTTATGATTTCCTTTTATCCCTACAAGGAACTTCAACTGATGGAAATGGGATAGAAACTGCACAAATTTTTGTTGTTTACATTGCTGGTACGTTCTGAGGCACCTTGTTTGTGGATTACCCACTCTCCCCCCCCCCCCCCCCCCCCCAACTCCCCTGAAAATCATGGAACACTACAGAGTATTTTGTAGCCTGAAAATGATGGTATGTGTGAAGGCGACAGTGTCTGTGAGTATGTGTGAGTGCCCATTATTATGTGGACATTTCAAGCTCAATGATTGTCTCATACATGCACAGATTTCCAGCACCAGACTTCGATCTGAGCATATTTTTACATAGATGTGCATGTGTGATATGTGCATTTAATGTACTGAGAGCTTGTCAGTAGGTTGCTGCGTGTGTCTATTTGTCTGACTCTCAAAAGTTCTGATGCGTGTACAATTTTTAATTCACACACACCCACACCATTCGAAAAATGGACAGCCAGGCAACAAGTCAACATTTTCTTTTTTTTTTTTTATGCTGCCCGAGCCATCGAAAACAAAATACACAAAAACACAGCAATATACAACAATATCAATACAACAATGTGAACACTGCTGTAATGAATTATATAATGGATTGCTTGTAAACTTCGAACATGCCAGAACTGCTTTCGGCTGATAGCAATAATGTTGTGTTTTGTTTCCTGTCGATAAACCACACGCGGCAACTAGTGTACTCCAGATGGGGAGGGGGAGGAGGACAATAGGAGAGGGGTGTGGGGAGGAAAACTAAGCGATGGCCCAAATTCTACTTGATTTTTGTGAACTGAACCACTCAATATGGATGAAAGTAAATGTAGAAATTGATCATTTCGTTAGAAAGAAAAGAAATTTTTCATCAAAGTTTATGAGAGAAAAGGAAAATGAAAAGGACAGAGGTGTAACCTTTTTGTGGTTAGCCTTTGAGAACACTAGATTGCATTTGCTTTTGATTGCCAGTGGCTGATCTATGGAACAAGGTTAAATAGATAGCTGAAATTAGGCTGCAGGTTTGATATTCAGTCAGTCTGAACTTGTTGAAGCATTCGGCTGCAATATAGGGGGGGAAAAAAGCATACAATCAACCATGAACGACAGAAAAATAATGTGTAAGCTATGGCTGCTTAAGGAAATCATAGTAATTGCCCTTGATTGTTATCTAGTGGCTGATTCAGAATAAAAAGGACTTGTTAAAATTTCAGTTGTTTTTGTTCCATGTGCAGCAAGAACAAAGGTGGGAAGACTTGCAGTATGTCATGTGACTGTGCATGTACAGACACAGTGTGTAGGAGTGTGTGTGATAAATTATGTGTGGAAGTGGTCAAGGCATTTTCCAAAAATTGTGTTTCTGAACTAATGATGCAACAGCTAATGTTTATGACAATATAAACCTGTGTATATTAAAGACATTTTTGTGTGTGCCTGTTTGTATGTGAGCACGTGTGAACTGTTTGACATGCTTTCACATGACCGAACTTGCAGCTCTGAAACATTCTATTCTTCTGATGCATGAAATGGAGGCCAAATGAACCTTTGCCAGCTCAGTCTGTGTGTGAGAAACATTGACCAGAAAATGACCAGCATGATGCATTCAACGTTAGTTCTACTGGTTTCTTCCCTTTGTTGTCGTCATATGTCCCATGCTGCAAGTGGACAAAGAAACATAAACATGCTAGGACCATTCTTGTTATCAACGCATGCTATTTCATTTATTTGTAACTTTCCCAGAAAAATATGTGGTGTTTGAGTAGGTGTGTGTGTGTGTGTGTGCAAGTGTAAAAACAAGAGTAGACTAACAATTCCTCCGTCATTAATGACTTGGCAAAGATTTTAAAAAGAAATAAAAAGGAAAAAGTAGGGGGGGTGGGGGGGGTTACTTGGAAAGAAAGAAATTAAGGATGGAAAATCTGCTAATCAGGGAAATATAGAATCCTTTACTAGCAGCCTGTAGGGACAATAGTAGTCCATCTTGAAGACAGAACCATTCATACCCCCTGTGTTCCGAGGCCTTTCGTCCACTAGACAGGACTTGTCAGGGAAGCATGACTGATTGTGTCTGCACTCCCAGGGCATCAAATGAAGATACATCACAGACTATAATTCTGTGGTGTTCTCACCACCAAGGGTTCAAAAAATAGAATCCAAAAGCTCCCCAAAGCAGCCAGCAAAGGGTAGAAAAAGTGAAATGAAAAGAAACTATGGCAACGAAACAAGTTGCTGAAAAAACTACATTCATGTTTATATATTTGTTGTTGTTGTGTTGCTGGTGCTGAGTGTGAGATGCAAGCAAAAGTGAGATCTGCACTTTGCGTCATAAACAAAAGCAAGCAGGAAATACCTCTTATTTCAAAGGGAAAGTTGGTTTGAAATTATCAACATTATGTACGAGGCATCCTAGAAGGGCAAGTGGTCAGGTTTTTCAGGTCCAAAACTCACCAAGGCTTCGGATTGTTTCAAAGCATATCAAACTAGCTGTGTGTAAAGTGGGCAACATACCAAGCTAGCTGTATGTAAAGTGGGCAATATATACCAAGCTAGCTGTATGTAAAGTGGGCAACACAGCTAGCTGTGTGTAAAGTGGGCAACATACCCAGATAGCTGTATGTAAAGTGGGCAACATACCAAGCTAGCTGTAAGTAAAGTGGGCAACATATCAAGCTAGCTGTATGTAAAATGGGCAATATACCTTGGTAGTTTTGTGTAAAGTGGGCAAAAATACCTGGCTAGCTTGACGTAAAGCGGGGCAACATACCCACCTCATTTTGTGTAAAGTGGGCAACTTCCTGACAGTATATGTCAGTGGGAAGACATTGGTGCTTGCTAGCTTGTGTCTCTTTATACTTGCCTGTAAACTCTATACACAACCACACCAACCAACCCTGGAGCTGCCAGTTGCTGTACAAGCACACACAACTGGCATGGAACTTACCAGTTTCAGATTAGCTGGAGGTCACCCTCCAAAACAGACCCTGCATGCTACTGGGTCACTCTTACGGCTTCTAAATTCTACAAATGCAGAACACCACTCGTTCGGTACTAACACAAAGCAGGCAGTGCCTATGGGGGCCCATTCTCTGATGATGCATGCTGGCAGAAGATGGCAGCCACCGCTGATCGGCAGATTTTGTCACTTTTTTAAAACTACAGAGCTTGGCCAAGTAAATGATATTGTATTTAGTGTGAACAAAACCAACCATCCCTTTGGAATACAAGCTGCACATATGTGGAAAAACTCACAAAAGGTTTCTTTATCCACAGTCAACCGATCTCTGCAAGCACAATCACCATCCAAAAGAACTATCACTCTGTAAGACATCCCCAAAGCTCACTGCAGAGGTTGTTTCCCCTAGAGCAGGAACAGATGTACCCTTATCATCATATCATAGCAGTGGCCAGGGTATGACAACATATCGGTGGCATATTAGGCATTTTCAGCCTTTAGCCTGCTCAATGTAGATAATCTTATGGTTTTAGCCAGAAATATTTTGGTCTTATTCTCGCACTTTTATAAAGCACATGCATGGTTTTTTTTTTTTTAATGTAAGTCAATATTTGTTTGAAACATAAGGTGTATCCAGTGTTTATCAAGACAATTTTTGAGTGTTAACAGTCTCTGCTCCAACAACATTGACCGGAAAGTTATTCCAAGTATTAACAATTCTTTTAGTGAGAAATTTTGTTGCTTTTGAATTTTTACTTTTTTTTTTTTTTTAGCTTGAACAGGTGCCCTCTAGTTGTAGATTCTGTATTCAACTGAAATAATGTGCCAGTGCCAGTGGTTTTAATGTCATAAAATCCATGTGTAAGTTTATAATTTTCAATCATGTCGCCACGTAGGCCTTGTATTCCAAACTTGGTAATTTAAAAAACTGTAGCCTTTGTTCACATGGATACTTATGCAATCCACTAATCTGTTATGTAAATCTCCTCTGAATATCTTCGATGGGATTACTATTTTTTTTTTTTTCAAATTTGTTGTCCATACAGCATTGCCATATTCCATAACCGGTCTGACTAGTGCTTTTAATAACGGAACCATTACTTCACTACCTTTGCACTTGATATTGCCTCCCCTTGTCTTTATGCCTGTTAACCAGCCAGCAGGGAGCAGCCTGTTCATGTGTTCATGTGTGAGCAGGGAAAGCAAAACTTGCCTACGACAAACGGCTGGAAATCTGAGAAAAGGCTGAACATCTTAACTGATTTCTTTTTTTTTTTTTTTTTTTTTTGCTCACTGGTCTATTTCTGTGCTTTCTCCCTGGCAACTTCCCACATCACTCCATCTGACATCCCAGAATACAGTAACAGCCCCTCTCATTCTGCTGCACAACATGAGGAGGTCTCAAAGTCACATCATTACGATTAGAGGAGACTATATATGGTTGAATCGCTTAAGTAGTGTTTGGCAGTGCCTGCGCTGATTGAGACACCAAAGATGATATCGATCGACTATTGTGAACTGGGAGAACTGGACAGAGTTACCACCCCTGTATCTATTTCGCCCCCCCCCCCAGTGATCAAATAGTGACGCATGATTTCTGTCATGTCATGCTGTAACCTTTACAACAGAAACTGGGATTTGGTAAACAATTCTTTCAGGAAAAAAAAAAATTGGTGTAAAGGGTGTAAAGGTTAGAGCAGAAACTGATTTAGTAAACAGTTCTTTTCCAAGCATTGTAAAGCTTTATGACAGAAACGGTGATCTGATAAACAATTCTTTAAGAAAAAAAAAATTACCAAAAATATCAACTACTGGCTCTTTGTGTTGAAACTCTGGGTTACAATTCAGTTGAAATAAACTGATATTCAAGCTCTCCACAGACAACAGCAGAATACAAATTGACTTTTGATTCAAAACCATTTCTGCTAAATGGAAAGAAATCTGGGGATGGGAAACAGAGATTCTGAGAGCCCTTGAGGGAACGTGTGATAGTTAAATACACTTTCATCCTTGCTCACTGGCACACACATCCTCAGCATAGACTAAAACATAATGGCCTGTCCAGTCAAAACTTTTTATTTCAACAAGGCAATGAAACGACTTCTGCACATGTATTAAAACAACGAACACATGTATTAAAACAAACAAGCAACAAAGGAAACGCATAACCTGCAAAATGAAATAAAATCATCTTTCAATATGGAGTTTCATTTGTTGTTTAAAAGAAATATGGATCTGATCTAAATAAGATGTACTCTAACATTTCCAGTTCAATATTTAAGCCGTAAGTCATGTTTTGTCATATTGGGAGCCTTTTTGTATAGAAGTTAATTATTAACTTTGTTTTGAAGTAGAGACCACAAAAGTGTCTTGCCTTTTCAACTTTTCTTAGCATCTGGG
Source organism: Conus betulinus (assembly GCA_016801955.1). Taxonomy (NCBI): domain Eukaryota; kingdom Metazoa; phylum Mollusca; class Gastropoda; order Neogastropoda; family Conidae; genus Conus; species Conus betulinus. Next base: position 254,184 of record JADBJO010000612.1, on the reverse strand, counting down.
GGGCGTTGCCCCCCAGCAGAGCATTGCCCCTGCACCCACCAGGTGTCTAAAGCAGCCCCTTCACCCCCCCCCCCCCCCCCCCCCCCACTTTTTCAGTATAGCTAAAAAGTAAAACCCCAGATATTCATCCATCCACTCTTGCATCCTTGGAAGAATTATGTTTTTTTTTTCTCAGCATGACAGAGCATCTGTCCCGAAAAAAAAAAAGAAGTCATTTTCACTCTGTAAATCATTCATTAGTACATTCTGTGGCGTCCTGTGTTTCCATAAAAACATATCGGTGAAGACAGTAAATTTACCATACTTGATACGATACTCATTTTCACTGTCAACACTTTTTGTTACTGGACATTCAAGAAACAGTCCATGAATCAAAAACACACGCACATACAAGCATTCAAGGTGACACAGAATTAGATTTTGGGTCCCAACCTGTTATCCAAATTCGTACTTCAAAACAAAATCAAGCTATACTCAGTGGGTCAAATCAGAAAAAAAAACACAATCATTCTATTAATCGGTGGTAACGTTACCAGAACAAATGCAAAAAAAAAAAAAAAATTGTACATCACTGACAACTCAGCTTGGAGAAACGGTCATTTATCTGGCTGTGTGCCACTGGTCCAGGAGCAAAGCGTACCCCATTTCACTCACTTGCTGGCTGGCTTTTTTTGAGAGCTCTGGCCCGAGCCGACAGCAGAAACTGCATGGCAATGGAGGCAGGGATAAAGGCCGTCAGCTTGTTCTGTTGGGAAGGACATAAAAAGGTCAACATCAGCATGCTGCTGTAAGAACCATACAACACTGATCCAAATGAACTTCATCTCACATGCTTATTTTTCATCACGGCATGCACCTCATCCCATGCACACAAACCATACATCATACAAAGGCTGGATGGCATGCATGATGCCCACATTTAGTCTACCAGATATGTTTTTCTAAAAACGCTCTTGGTGTACTTATCTACAAAAATGAGTATACTTTTTTTTTTAAATGCATGCACAGTTCAAACCTGAGCCTTTGCCTGCATGCGAACCTATGTGTGGGCTTCATGCATGCAAAACTCTGAGTGTGTGACCTAAACATGAATCTTTGCCTTCCAACTTGATCCTTTGCCTTCAAACTTGAACAATTGCCTGCATATGAACCTGTGTGTGAAGGCTTCAAACTTGAGCGATTTGCCGGTATATGAACCTGTGTGTGTGGCCTTCAAACTTGAACCTTTGCCTGTATATGAACCTGTGTGTGAAGGCTTCAAACTTAGCCTTTGCCTGTATATGAACCCATGTGTGTGTGGCTTGAAACTTGAGCGTTTGCCTGCATATGAACCTGTGTGTGAAGGCTTAAAACTTGAGCTTTTGCCTGTATATGAACCTGTATGTGTGGCCTTCAAACTTGGGCCTTTGCCTGTATATGAACCTGTGTGCATGGGCTTCAAACCTGAGCCTTTGCCTTAAAACTTGAGCCTTTGCCTGCATATGAACCTCTGTGTGTGGCCTTCAAACTTAAGCCTTTACCTGCATATGAACCTCTGTGTGTGGGCTATAAACTTGAGCCTTTGCCTTGTTGCGAATCTCTGTGTGTGAGATTTAAACTGACAGTCTGACATGAAGGAAGACGTGTGGTGAACAGCTGGCCAGCCCATGAACAGGAGGCAGACAGGGAGTCCATCAGATCAACAGCAAGTGGCCAATACCTTCAAGGCGCACAAAGGAACTCTAATCAACGCAAGGGTGAAGACAGTTATTGTTTGCCTTCCACTTCTGACAGGATGAAGAAAAAGGGACAGAAGTGAAAAGGCTGCTAGGATATTCATCTTTTGCTTGACACAACACACACACACACACACACACACACACACACACACACACCAGCCCTACAAATGCCAACACTCCACAGCACCACCACACCACAGAGGCAGAGACACAGTCCAGGACCACCGACCTGCACAGCATGGCTCCAGCAGCCAAAGGTGCGCGACTGCAGCCCCACGGTGTTGAGAGCGCTGCGAACGTAGGTGTCTGGGTAAGGGGCAAACACTCCGCCCTTCCGGATCTTGCTCAGTTTGGTGGCCACAAAGTACGGCAACACCACCTGTTGGCAATCAATGCAGGTAATTACAATACGCACAAAAATGGGGGCTAGAACAGCTCAGGTGATACAGGTTAAAAATGCCAACAGCAAACAAACTAGAAGGAAAAAAAAAAACAAACAAACAAGGCATATACATACACTTATGTGTGTACACAAATCAGTTTACAACAGATCTGATCAGCTTAGTGCAATCTGTATCCTTGATATTGACCTTGCAAACCTGTCACAGCCTATGAAGACGTCAACTAACTAACAACACAGATGCTCTGTGGTAAAAACAAAGTTTATCCAATCTTTTCAGTGAAATTTATTGCATCACACATCGTCTCGAACGTTCTGATCCTGTTTCGGTGACACAAAAGAAGAGATCACGAACCAACCCCAGGCTACAACTCCCTGTGTTTTTCTGGCGATGAACTAAACATTTCATGGTTTCAAAGTGAGGTAACTGCAGGTCAAAAATGAAATAAAAGCAAAAACAGAATTACAAAACCAAAATGTTGCACCCAAATCGAAGAGATGACAGACTGACTGTGTGTCCTTTGCTTTCATGGTCTTTAACATTATTCATCCTGCCTGATGAAGACCTAACAGGCTGAAATGCATCATGTTTGTTTTGTTCTATCCTGCCTGATGAAGATCTCATAGGTTGAAATGCATCATGTTTGTTTTGTTCTATCCTGCCCGATGAAGACCTCACAGGTTGAAGTGCATCATGTTTGTTTTGTTCTATCCTGCCTGATGAAGACCTAACAGGTTGAAATGCATCATGTTTGTTTTGTTCTATCCTGCCTGATGAAGACCTCACAGGTTGAAATGCATCATGTTTGTTTTGTTATTTGTTTGGCAGAGCAGTGACTTTGCTCTCAACATTTTACCACATGAATTAACTATCTACTCACCACTTTTTTCAATTTAGATGCACTTTGATGACAGATATTAGGGTATATATATATATGTGTAACTTGTTCAGTCAGTCTGATCACTAACTATTTAGATATGCTGTATCTGTCCCTGTCGCTGAAATGGCCATCTCCAGTGAAGCTTACCTGCACGGTGATTCCCTTAGGTCCGTACTCCAGCTGCAAGGCTCGGCTGAAGAAGTCCACAAAGCTCTGTGAAAAATGTGTCATCCTGTGTATTAATGTTGTGCAACACTCTCTCCACCATACATACAATCCTGTTTCAATAGACACATCATCATAATAATGGCGATGTTCATGCATTGTGCTCTATGCCTCGTGACCAAGTGTCATGGACCTTGAGAGTTAAAACTTCAAAATACAGGAAATATCACTTATATTACTATTTTTTTTCTGACCTGCCCAGGTTCAAGTAGACAAAGTTTTTACCTGCTCCCTGGCAAAACAACCTGTCCATAAGGTGACAAATACATTAAATGATGAAGAAACAGGAGAACACAATTTCCACTGTCTGCCATTTTGTGAGCAAGTGACCACAACTCTATAACCCGTGTCCTCTTTTTCTGATTTGTAAATTGAGCTTTGATTTGGCCAGTCACTCACACAATACATTATGATGTTATCGTCATGAACATTAACTGGAAATGTCACAATGATCATCCCACATCAACAAAACAACACTGAACTGTTCTTCTGTTTGAAAGGTATTGATTTCGTTTAGAAGGCATGTCACAGCATTCACCACAAGCCTGACATATGTGATGGCCTGTTCCCTGCAGCTAGGAAACCCTTACTGTCTATGATGTACTGAAATACACAATATAAGCAATAAACAAGTCTATGCCAGCAATGTAAAAAGACAAAATATTCACTCACAGGCATGCAAGCACACAAACACATGCACACACACACGCACACACACACACATACAGAATATGCACAACAAACACAGATTCTTTATTTCACTGAAAAAAAAAAATCTTCATTTGAAGGCTAAGAACAAAACCAAGACATCATATACAAGAAGGTGATCACTGCTCGCACACAATCAATCTGAATCTTAAAGAGTTCATTTGGAATTTGCTGGTGTCAGCAAGTTCCGGGGACTGAGAGTGGATGGACTTGGTACCTTGGTGCCAGAGTAGAGGGCCAGCAGAGGAGCTGGGTTGTGGCCGGCAGCAGAGGCAATGTTGATGATCACGCCACGCTTCTTGGCCACCAAGCCCGGCAGAACCACGCTGGTCATCTGGACAGCATCATCGATATGACCCTCAACAATGTCATCACCAACATCAGATTCATCGTCTGTGCGGCATCATCAATATGACCTTCAACAATGTTGTCATCAACATCACACATATCATCTACACAGTGTTATCAACAAGATCCTCAACAACATCATCGTCAACATCACACTCATTATCTGTGCAGTGTTGTCCACATAACAATCAGTGCATTCCTCTAGGTCGCTGTCAACGCTAAGCTTGTCACCTGTACAGTGCCTTCAACAACACAGTCGGTGTCTCTCTCATCAATGTCATAGTCAACACACTTGTTTCATTTTGCTGGTTTTCTTTCACCTCAACGGTGTTGTTGATAGTCCAGTAGCACTTCTTAAACACTAACTGTGCACACAGACTCACAGAACAGACATGCACACCACCACCACCCATCCTTTCCCTCCTTTTTCCCTACAATGCACACACACACACACACACACACACACACACACACACACACACACACAGAAGCACAAACACCCACACCACACATATACTGACTGTACACATGCCACACATGCATATTATACACAAAAACAACACACACACGCATATCACACTTTCTCTGACAATTCAGTGTGCACTAACCATGGCAACGGACAAGACGTTGCAGTTGATCATGTTTCTGACCATCTGAAATAATAAATGAATCAGTCAACCTTTATACGAGTCAGATGGTAACAGATTAGTCTGACAAGAATAAACTGTACCACTAACTTAAGTTCCACACAGCTTGCCAATCCTTCACCAACGATATTTATGTACATGAGCATGAAAGACAGATAATCTAGATCTCAATTTCAAAGACTTCTCCAGCAAACATGTATAGCCTCTTAAGATGGGAACAGAGGGTATGCAAGCATGTGTGCATGTTTCTCATTGACTGTACATGAGAAAAAGTTTGTGATTCACCCATCTCAAAGCCCCAATCTGCCCCATTAATACATCCCAGTGGACACAAACCAACTTCCAGATCTAAGATCACTAAGACATCATTTTCGACAGGCATTGTGCAAGCATTCAGAAGCAGCACACTCTCGCACAGCATGCATACATGCATACAAAAACACATCAACCACACGGACATGCACGTATGCATGTGCGCGCACTTACATATGGACTCTCTCTCTCTCTCTCTCACACACACACACACACACACACACACACACACACACACACACACACACACACACACACACACACACACACACACACACACACACACACACACACACACACACACACACACACACACACACACACACTCTAGCACACACACTCTCACACACACACACACACACACACACACACACACACACACACACACACACACACACACACACACACTCATACACATTTCACACACTTTAAGCACTGGATTCAAGCTGTGCAGTTAGTGTTTATCTTCTGATTCTGTAGATGCAAAAGGAGAGATGCTAAAATGGATCAGACAACCTGTCCTGTGCGCAATGAACTGTACCTCCTCTCGATCATCAAGCTGGTCGAAGAACTCTGGGTGGCTGTAAGACATCCCCACATTGTTCACTGAAAACACACAGAACATTTCCACATTTTTCACTGACCACACACAGAACAATTTCCACATTGTTCACCGAAAACACACAGAACATTTCCACACTGTTCACTGAAAACACACAGAACATTTCCACATTTTTCACTGAAAACAGACAAAACATCCCAACTTCATTAAAAAACAAATAGGACATTTCCACATTGTTCACTGAAAACATACGGAACATTTCTACATTTTTCACTGAAAACAGATGGAACAATTTCACATTTTCACTGAAAACATGGAACTATTCCACACTGTTCACTGAAAACACATGGAACATATCCACATTTTCACTGAAAGCAGACCAAATATTCCAACAATGTTCACTTTAGTACACGACATCGCCACATTGCTCAATGAAAACACACTGGGTATTTTTACACCGTTCACTGAAAACCCACAGAACATTTCCACTTTGTTCCCATTCACTGAAAATGCACAGAACATTCCCACATTGTAGAAACACACCGACCATTTTGATGTTAGGTACTGAAAATACACACAATAATTACATACTGTTTACTAAAAAATACAAAGGACATCCCCAAAGGTGTTCACTGGGGAAAAAAAAAATCTACTTTTGTTCACTGAAAAACTCACAGGCCATTTCCACTTTGATCACTGAAAAACTCACAGGACCATTTCCACTTTGATCACTGAAAAAACTCACAGGACATTTCCATTTTGATCACTGAAAAACTCGCAGGACTTTGCCACTCTGATCACTGAAACTCGCAGGCATTTCCACTTTGGTCACTGAAAAACTCACAGGACATTTCCACTTTGATCACTGAAAAACTCACATGACATTTCCACTTGTTCACTGAAAAACTCACTGGATATTTCCACATTGTGCACAGAAAATGCACATGACCCATTGTGCCCCTTAAAGTTGCATTAAAAAAAAAAAAAACTTAAGACCTGAACATCATTAATGTTGTACTGTATCAAAACTACAAGCTGGGGAATACTTATGAACGGGCGGGCGAAATAAGTGGCACAGGGAAGTGTGAGAGGAGGCATACAAAAGATGAAAACAAAACAAATATTTACCCCCCCACCCCCCCCCCCAAACCCTCGACCACAAAACCCAGAGCTTCTGACTGTAAATATGCAGTATTTTGTCAACAAAACAACAGCTCAAGGGACATCTTAAATGCAGGGCTAACCACACACACACACACACACACACACACACACACACACACACACACACACACACACACACACACACACACACACACACACACACACACACACACACACACACACACACCCTTTCTTAACCACAGCCAGCACCAGCAAGACATCCAAAAGAGCAAACTGACCCAGGGTCCCAACGTCGAGGCCATTCAACTCTCGGTGAATGTGGTCATAGATGTCGGCTCGAGTGAAGTCAGCTGCAACCACCTTGGTCTTCACCTTGAACCGACTCTCTGTGAAGCAACAACATCAATGGCTACACTTTGTATAAAGAACATATCTCTTGTGTGTGTGTGTGTGTGTGTGTGTGTGTGTGTGTGTTTGTGTGTGTGTGTGTGTGTGTGTGTGTGTGTGTGTGTGTGTGCGCGCGCGCGTGTGTGCATGTTTGCGTGTGCGCGTTCGTTCATGCATGTGTGTGTGCATGCGTGTGTGCGAGCAAGCCTGTGTGCATGTGTGCATGTGTATGTGTGTAAATATGATGTAACCAGCAACAGAACTTTTAAGAAAATTAAAAGATTTACTGAGAATAATCCTAATGAATTTCCCAACAGTATCAATGTGTACACTTCATAAAAAGAATATATATATATATATATATATATATATGTGTGTGTGTGTGTGTGTGTGTGTGTGTGTGTGTGTGTGTGTGTGTGTGTGTGTGTGTGTGTGTGTGTGTGTGTGTGTGTGTGTGTGTGTGTGTGTGTGTGTGTGTGTGTGTGTGTGTGTGTGCGTGCGTGCACAAGCGCGCATGTGTGCATGCGTGTCTGCATGCGTACATGTGCAAACATGATGTACACCCAGAAGAGCTTTTAAATTCCCCACAAATTCAACGAGGATCCCCCCCCCCCCCCCCCCCCCTCCCTCTTGAAGACTGGAGGGGGCAGGGGAAGTTGGGGAGAAGGGGGAAGGTTGGTTTGTGAAAGCTTTCTTTTCTTTTTCTTTTTGCCTCTAGATTTTAGATTAATGTTAAAAAAAAAAAATGTATCTCTCTTGTGAATAAAAAAAATATTAAAAAATCATGTACGGCATCCATGACAGTTTCCATTGCACAGGGCTTCTGGGAAGAGATGAAGCATGCTGGTTTAGGTCCTGCCTTTCCTTGTGACATGTCAATAGACAGACATTTGTTAACCAACATCGACAGACAGACATTTGTCGATCAGCTGAAGAACACATCTTCATGAAGAGATGGAGATTACCTGTTCTGGCATGCCCACTTCGGAGCCAAGTCATGTAATCCAGGCTCAAAATGCCCATCCTTCCAACTGTTCACCACAGCTTCACCGTCAGGAAGACATGTGGAAATGCTTTAGCTCCACTTTCACGACTGGGCAACCCATTTTTGTGTGTGTGTTTTTTTGTTGTTTTTTTTCCGTAGAGTGTCCACAATCATCAAGTTGACAACTCTGACACTTGTGTGTGTATGACCGTTTTTTTTATCCCGCCATTAAGGCAGCCATACTCCAGCTTGGGGAAGGTGCATGCTATGTGTAACGAGTCATCCATACCAACCGCCAAACTGGCCTTCTCTTCCAAAAGCTGGTGATAGGATTTTATGTGTGTGCAAGATGTTACGCGTGCGTTCACACACGGACCTCGGTTTATAGTCTCATTCGAAAGACTGTAAGGGAAATGGAGTCAGAACCAATGTCAACTGTGAGGGAAAAATCCCCCCGTACTGAAAGGGCTCGGTGGAGATTCGAACCCACTACCCCAAGATTACAAGTCCGGCGCTCTACCACTGAGCTATTCCGGCCCCCGTGACCGTCGACGGTGTCGATGAAAGGGTGGCTGAGCAGTCGGCTTCAGTGCAGTCTGATCCCACCTCCCTCCTTCCCTTTCTTTTCCTTACTCCCCCCCCCCCCCCCCCACTCCCCCAACATCCTTTCCCCAGTTCCTCTCAAAATGGATCCCCAGAACAGTGCTGCCTCTCTGAACATACGGCATCAGCAGCATGCACACATTATGTTGATCACCACAGAAACAATACTTCTATTCCATTTCTTCCTCCCTCTTAGGCCAGCTTCACACAGGTCCAAAACATGCCATTCCCCGCTGACGGCTTTTTGATCGACTTTGGTGGTTGCTTTCACTCGAAGGCTAAC